>CM068841.1:44982653-45565153 GCA_028554795.2 Sinohyriopsis cumingii | reverse complement strand
GTACGTCAGTGCAGTAAAATATTATTAGAACCATGCAATGAAGTACGTCAGTGCAGTAAAATATTATTAGAACCATGCAATGAAGTACGTCAGTGCAGTAAAATTTCATTAGAACCATGCAATGAAGTACGTCAGTGCAGTAAAATTTCATTAGAACCATGCAATGAAGTACGTCAGTGCAGTAAAATATTATTAGAACCATGCAATGAAGTACGTCAGTGCAGTAAAATATTATTAGAACCATGCAATGAAGTGCGTCAGTGCAGTAAAATATTATTAGAACCATGCAATGAAGTACGTCAGTGCAGTAAAATATTATTAGAACCATGCAATGAAGTACGTCAGTGCAGTACAATATTATTAGAACCATGCAATGAAGTACGTCAGTGCAGTAAAATATTATTAGAACCATGCAATGAAGTACGTCAGTGCAGTAAAATTTCATTAGAACCATGCAATGAAGTACGTCAGTGCAGTAAAATATTATTAGAACCATGCAATGAAGTACGTCAGTGCAGTAAAATATTATTAGAACCATGCAATGAAGTACGTCAGTGCAGTAAAATATTATTAGAACCATGCAATGAAGTACGTCAGTGCAGTAAAATATTATTAGAACCATGCAATGAAGTACGTCAGTGCAGTAAAATTTCATTAGAACCATGCAATGAAGTACGTCAGTGCAGTAAAATTTCATTAGAACCATGCAATGAAGTACGTCAGTGCAGTAAAATATTATTAGAACCATGCAATGAAGTACGTCAGTGCAGTAAAATATTATTAGAACCATGCAATGAAGTACGTCAGTGCAGTAAAATATTATTAGAACCATGCAATGAAGTACGTCAGTGCAGTAAAATATTATTAGAACCATGCAATGAAGTACGTCAGTGCAGTACAATATTATTAGAACCATGCAATGAAGTACGTCAGTGCAGTACAATATTATTAGAACCATGCAATGAAGTACGTCAGTGCAGTACAATATTATTAGAACCATGCAATGAAGTACGTCAGTGCAGTAAAATTTCATTATTAGAACCATGCAATGAAGTACGTCAGTGCAGTAAAATTTCATTAGAACCATGCAATGAAGTACGTCAGTGCAGTAAAATATTATTAGAACCATGCAATGAAGTACGTCAGTGCAGTACAATATTATTAGAACCATGCAATGAAGTACGTCAGTGCAGTAAAATATTATTAGAACCATGCAATGAAGTACGTCAGTGCAGTAAAATATTATTAGAACCATGCAATGAAGTACGTCAGTGCAGTAAAATTTCATTAGAACCATGCAATGAAGTACGTCAGTGCAGTAAAATATTATTAGAACCATGCAATGAAGTACGTCAGTGCAGTACAATATTATTAGAACCATGCAATGAAGTACGTCAGTGCAGTAAAATATTATTAGAACCATGCAATGAAGTACGTCAGTGCAGTACAATATTATTAGAACCATGCAATGAAGTACGTCAGTGCAGTACAATATTATTAGAACCATGCAATGAAGTACGTCAGTGCAGTAAAATATTATTAGAACCATGCAATGAAGTACGTCAGTACAGTAAAATATTATTAGAACCATGCAATGAAGTACGTCAGTGCAGTAAAATATTATTAGAACCATGCAATGAAGTACGTCAGTACAGTACAATTTCATTAGAACCATGCAATGAAGTACTACAACGCGGGCAAATTTCAGGATATCATAAACAAAAGAAAGCTATTTATAAACTGAGTAATAAATATAAAAATATCCTGTCCAAAGCAAAGTCGCCTATATGACGAGTTAAACTTAAAACAACATAGATTCTGATCTACTGTCGCATAATGCACCGGTAGGTCAGGGTCTATGTTGTTTGTTTACTGATTACTCCAAACTACAGATACAAAGGAGCCTCGTTAATCCAGATACCTTCGTTCCCAGTGAATATGGCCGGATTAACGAGTTTTCCGGATAAATGACTCGTGCAGGTTTTTATTTTACCATGTCATCATTCTGTATACATGTACATGTATATACTAGCTGTAAATGTGCTGTATATTCAATAATGGTTGAAATAAATTAATGAATACATCTATCGACTTGTGTTTATTTCACATTATTATAATATGCGCTTGTACATACATGTACAGTAAAAATAACGTATACGTACAGTAAATATAAGTTTAAGCAATTAACACATCGAACACATCACACTATGTCCATGTATGTGCTGTACATACATTTGTTATGTACATTTCCTGACGAAATCTGTAACATTTGTTGTCCTGCATTCTTTGGATGATCGATCTGCAATGGTTACTGATAGCGTCCATAGATTCTCAAGGGCTTCACTATTGTGTTTTATGTCATTACTGGTGAATATTGCTGACGTCTGCTCAGAATACGAAATGAGTGTTGCTATGCTGTCCTTGGCTTGGTTGATGGTAATGTCTTTTCCCTCGGGGTCGGCAGTGGCACCATCGTCTTCTTCATTACCATTGTATGGAACCCCATCTCTAAATATATGGGTTAAAACGTCGTCATCGTTGAGTTGTTGCCCTGTCTCTTCCATGTCGTCTATCCGTACGTATTCATCGGCAGACATCTCAGCCTAGGTGGGAAGGCTCATTATTAGATCTCACTTAATAACATGTCATCTCCATCATCAATATCCTCGACAGTAGTGGTTGGTGTCGGTATGATCTGTACATGTCTAAAGCAGTGAGATTGTAATTTGTGTCACTGAACCCCACACTGTCATTACCATGTGTATTGCCTGCCTGATGTCCAATGTTTGAACCTTGCCTTGCTCAACACAGTCAATGTAATGCCTAACCAGTTGTTTCCTGTAGCAAGCGTTGAATGCATGCATTATGTCAGCGTCCATTGGCTGAATGTGTGGCATTGTATTTGGCGGAAGTTAGTGTAGTTTTACGTTGCGTATTCGAATGTCCCCTTGTGTGTGGCTTGCAGCGTTGTATACAAGTAAGATGACGTTGCATTTGGCTTCCCTTATCTGTCTATCGAAGACATTCAACCAGTCCACGAAAAGTTCCGCCGTTATTCAAGCTTTGCGGTTGTGTCTGTATCTCACGTATGTGTCTGGGTTATAAGTTTTGCCAAAACAACTAGGTCTGTTGACTTTAGTGATGACAAATGGTTTCAATTTGATGGTCTCTGTTGCGTTCGCAGTGAGCGTCACGGTGATCCTATCCTTTTTGTTGCCTTTAATGTTATGGGAAGCTTGACTGTAGTTTGGCCTCAATCGGAAAAACAATACAGTTTCGTCAAGGCTGAATATGTCGTATGGGTCGTAGTCTTGCAGAATTCGCTGTAGTTCTCTTCCGGCCTGCACTTTGTTCGTGTCGGCACTATTTGCTTCATACAATTTGCGTTTGATGCCCCGCCAATTCTTGAAGCGTTGTTGCCAACCACGAGAATAGGCAAAGTCAGTGATGCCGAGTTGGCTCCGAGTTTCTTTGCCTTGGCAATGAGCATTTTATCCTTGACGGCGGGGTGGTGGGACGACATGTCTGAGAACCACATTAATACGGCATAATCAGCTAATAATTGACGTCCCCATTTTATTCTGAAATGAAGCCCTATACAGACCACAATAAACTGTGATTGTTACATACAATCGGTAAACAGCAAAGAGGCTTAAGACCTGCTTAATTTATTAACCATACGTTATGTCAATAAGTATGGACGATTTAATCCCAGAGTGTTTATTTAGTTACTAACACCCCCGGTTGGCGACTAGCTAAAACAGACATTGTTTATACAATCGCTGACTACAATATGGTCACGCCACTTAGTTTTTTTTACCCACATGATCACGTGATCAATTGATAACTTTAACATACCACTAGAAGTTGATCAATCAGAGATTGATACATCCACACACCTCCAAGTCTGCGTAGGTGAATCTGTAATTTTACACTTTGGTCCCCGATTTCGATTTCCGGATCCGGAACGCGGATTTCTTGATTAACGGAACAAATTAACGTTTAGGAATTCCGTTCCAGTTGAATTATGTCCGGATAGTGAGGTTTCCGGATAAACGGATTCTGGATTGACGCGTCTCCTCTGTACACCGATCTGTCAGCGACATATTGGGGTCAAGGCAGTTTGCACGTAAATTCGATTTATACACGACTACATACGGTACATCAAACAGCCCAAGTAACTATAAAGGATTGTTTTATACAGAGTGGTTAGATGCTTCGTTCACTTATGTCAGATTATATTTCGCAATGAAATCAGAACTACATAAAACATATAGTACATTACTGAAGTTTCGTTTTCAAAATATATGTAGATGAATGAAGTAGACGAGAAAATACATTTTTATAAGGTAGAATATAGCTAATTTGAATGCTTATTTCTAGAAGAAAAAATAGATAAATTTGTTGTAAGGTTGTGCTTGATACTGTCAAACTTACACTGCGTTAAATCGATATGCAAGTAATGCAGTTACATTTTGGGAGTATCGATACTTCCTTCAATATAGACAGTTCAATCATAAGGATATTCCTATCGGGAGTATAGGCACTTAGTTCAATATTGGTACAACAATGATATTTGATATTCCTATTGGGAGTATTGGTACCTCTTTTGATATTGGTAAAGCAGTTATATTTGATATTCCTATTGGGAGTATCGGCACTTCCTTCGATATAGGTACTCCAGTTATATTGATATTCCTATCGGGAGTATCGACACTTTCTTCGACATTGGTACTGCAATGATATTGATATTCCTAACAATTTTTCACTGACTTTAATAAACTTCCGGAGAAAGTTACATTATGCAAACGTGTTCAAAGCGCTCGCATATCGCACGTGACAAATATATATCAATAATCTGCAATATTCATAACACGATCACTCAAGGTTTATGTTTGGCACTGATAAACGTCTGAAACTCTGCAGACTTGCAATCCTGCATATGCACAATGTTTTACTCGAATTTAGTGTATTTTACAAACCTGCACTGAAAACATTTCGTTAACTTTACATGTCAGAATCGTTCAGTATTTTACGATATTGCGCACCTTCATATTGCATTCACGTGCATACAGGAACTACTTTATATTGTAAACAAACAATGGACGCGGACGCCAGCACTTTTGATTTGTAAACAAATCATGTACACTCGCGTAGTATGCGCTTTACGTTTTGGTTGATAAAATTTGTGTCTGAATGAACTAAAACAGATGTTTCGTGGACTGCCACATCCCAGATGATTTGGCACGTTCCGTGTTAACTTTTTTGATACAATGTTTCAGATTTAGGCTAGCTATACAGTAGAGGCCGGACAGTGACAAGGCATAAACTTGTCTTCTTTAGCTGGTAATAAGAATGGCAAACAATATACTTACATTTTTACATCCTGAATTTCCTCAAAATGTACTTTCTTAGTTCTGCAGATCTGAATTACATGATCAATGTCACAGGTTCTCAATCTTGATTACACATTTCGAAATTGTAATGTAATTTCGAATATATTCCAAGTGTAATTACATCGTCCTTACTGCACTCATAATGAAATAAGCATTAAATTCCATAGCGTCTTTTTGATAATTGCAATTGACAGACTTCATATTTTCCCCACTTTATGATTTCAAACATTCAATGACAGAAACAGAAAAACATTTGCAGATGTCAACACGCTTCTTCTTCGCTTCTTCAATCCGATGTATTTCAAGTGGAACTGTCACATAAATCCAGTCCATAATCACAAAATTTCGTAGAATAAAAAAAAAAAAAAAAAATAGCAAACTCTATTCATTTCAGATCAAATGGGAAAGTTGTTACAATGAACATTCATTCAAAATATGACTCAAAATTTAAATTTGAACTAGACACGCCATTTTCTTTCGAATGTTATGCCAAGCGCGCGACTAAGTTCAAATTTATCTGGGCGAGTTATGTGCGCTTTAATAATGTTGTTGTTGTGTAATGATGAATCTGCGGTTGTGTATTTAGTTTGGAATACGGCATACATTCAGTTACATTGTTTCTTGTAGTGTATTTTTGTGTGTATAATAAAGCCTTATGTACAATAAGAAAATGAGCATATAATAAAAAGGTTACTGCATTTGTATTGGAAAATATTTGCTCGTATTGTCGGATGGATATACTGTACTCCCAAGGTCGTGCAGTATTTACATCCGAAAAACTCGTTCATATTTTCCCATACAAATGCAGTAACCTATAAATATACAAATAGTTGTGTAATTTAAAATAGAAAAGCTACTAAGAGAATGGTGCATTTATAAGAGAATAAAACAATAAAATTTGTACCTCTCCTCGTAATACTCCCTTGGGAGGTAGAGATACCTCGGGGAAGATATTCTTGATGTACCAGTCGAAGGACTTGCATTGGAGTCTCTCACGCAATGCCTTTCTAGCTGACACGTCACCGTAGTCTCCCTGTGGTGAGATAGTGTGACTAGATCTATATGTTATACATAGAACATCATTTCTTATTGAGAACAAATTTATGGTATAATTTCCTGATTTCAAAATCAGGTATGTCTCCAACAGCAATTACATTTCTTGAAAGAAATACATACATATGCAGTACAGTATAAAAAGATGTCGCTCTGCGGAGTATCCCAGATATTGTAATGGAGATGAAGTTATCTTTGATGTGATTTATATCTCTTTTCTTTTTATGTGTGACCCAAGAAAAGATAACTAGATCGACGAAAAATAAGAATTTTCTGTAAAACTATTTAATTCCAATTTGGAAAATTTATAATTGTCTGAACCTGAATCTGAATCTATACAGTGCAGAGCCAGTTACGGCATAAAAGTGCACCGGAATCTGAATATATACAGTGCATGGCCAGTTACGGCAAAAAAACTGCACAGAAATCTGAATCTATACACTGCACAGCCATTTACTGCATTAAAGCGCCCCAGAATCTGAATATATACAGTGCATGTCCAGTTACGGCAAAAAAACAAAACTGCACAGGAATCTGAATATAGACAGTGCAGGGCCAGTTACTGCATAAAAGTGCACCTGAATCTGAATATAGACAGTGCAGGACCAGTTACGGCATAAAACTGCACCGGAATATGAATCTATATAGTGCAGGGCTTAAAACTTTCCTGTTTTCACCTTGTGGATGTTATCAGTCTTATTTAATATTCGCGACCAAAATCACACAAATAGTTTTTCTTACCAATTTGTAATTGAGCCTTTCATAGTAGAAGTCTTTGTACTCGTCCATCCAGACTTCCGCCACGCGGACTGCATTCTTCCGGAGGATTTCGAAAAAGCTCTTCCCCCAACTATAAGGGCTGGTGGCGCGGAACACGTGCGCCACGTGGGAACAGGGGTGGATTTCCAGGGATCCACCGCACATCCAGTTCTAAGGAAAAATAATTCCAGGTTATAGTATTACATTTGGGAAATACATGAATAGTGGGAACAACAACAATGGTTGATTCGTTAATTGTTTTCATCCACTCACCATAAAAGAACGCCGCTGCGATAGGGAGAAAACTCGGTTCTTTATTTTATTGTTCATATGCAAGTTTCAGTGATGTACGCCGATCAATCTAATTAAATTAGCAGCTATATTGAAGACTAGCTTTTCGTGAATTTTCGAGAAATTGATATAGAAAGGAAACTAGTTTGTAGTCCAATTGTGAATTTTGAACTTTTATTTTCCAACGAGACAAGCCCGATTTGCATTTCCCAAAATGCCCAGATGAACAGAAAGATAATTATTTCCAAGGATCTTTCACACCTCGAATACTGGAAAGAAATTATTTCAGATTGTGTACGTGTGTCACAGACAAGGCTGATTTGCGCGTTGTTGTGTATAATAATCAGAGTCTAGACTTTGGTATACATCGGATCCAACTGCACAGACCAATATTTGTCGTCGCATGATGGGCCGACAAATTTGGGTTTATGGAGCTTGTTAGGAGTAATCAGTACAAGAAACAACTTAGACCTTGATCTGCCGGTGCATTATGTGTCTACGATGTTTGCAGTTGGACCCGACTTAAAAGTATATACAGAGGGAATGTGAGAATTGCTTTTTACTAACACTCTTTAAATTCACATGTTTAAATTTAAGTTTCAGATATTCAGAGTGATGCTAGTAACCGTAATGCCAAAGAACAGACATATACATACCAGCTAAAATATTATTGTACTTCCTAAGTTGCATTATAGATAAAATACTATGTGTCGTTCGCAATCCAAGATTACAAATAAACAATCATTATATATATATTGGGTTTTATAACCAGTGAACAGTGACAAGCCAGAAAAGCAATAGTATCCGAGAAAAAGAATAAAATTTATATATTGAGAAGGAAAAAAAATTTGACCACCTTTAAATTCTGTTTCAGAAAATAAGATAAACAAACGTTCAAATGCTTTTCTTATAAAACAAGTGTTTTGGAACAAAACAATAGAATAAATATGCATGAATTTATTATTGAAGTTTATTTATACCATCTAGGCTCTTTTCTACGAGACCAAAATATGCCATAGGATGATCCGTAGGGCTGATCTTGAAATTGTGATTGGATTGCATTTGTCGTTAAATTAGAAACGCCAAAAGGATTTCCACATAACTTTCTTCATAACTTACCCTAAAAGATATTTCAAGATTCTCGCCGCCCCATATCTCCATTCCCTCATCATACCGGCCAATATGATCAAACCACACTCTGTCCACAGAGAACAGGCCACCCGCTATGGTTGGTGTTCTGGTTATGAAAGATGATATAAATTGGTAATGTGCGTCACTATGCGTATGTGCACGAGAGAGAAAGAGAGGGGGGGGGGGGAGGGGGCAGGGAGGAAGAGAGAGGGGGATAACTGTGTTAATTAGTTTCTGTCGTGTTAATCCTAACTTTCAGGACAAAATTTGCTGGCGCAATTTCAATCCGCGTACAAGTGGGGAAAATTATTGATTTAATTTGTATATCGGTTATTTGCCGAAAATTCTTTGAGACATGGAAATTCACTGTATATTTGTTCCACATAAGCAGGAGTGGGTGGTGGGAAGGCTGCAACATCGCAAGCCACAGCTACGCTCCTTTTATAACCAGTGTCTGCCAATGATGCTATTTGCTCGTTTCGCATGATTCGGGTTCTATTACTATCAAACTGTCAAAAGGTTGCGATGGAAAGTTTGCACCTGTTAAAAATGTTCAGACATTTATACATACAGTAAAATGGACTTTACTATGACAATAATATTGTCAGTATCGTTTATTATTAATGGTTAATCGATTTGCCTAACAGTCTTTGGTCCAGACAGAAACTTGCGGACGTAACTAACTAGCTAGTGCTCGTTGATGTATGAACGAAATTCGTGGATATATAATAACATAAGCTATGGGCGAGCATCGAAACTGAAAAGTTGATTTCACTTCTTTTATTGATTGCTCCGGTGGCCTAGTGGTTAGAGCGTCCGCCTTAGAAGCGGGAGGTCGTGGTCGTGATCTTATAATAATGGTATGCACAGAGCAAGCCAAAAATCTAAATGGGTATGAACTAAATGCAACAGCTTAAACTATGTTAGTAAATTGACATCACAGTGACCTTTGTTGTTATGTGTGTGATGTTAAGAGAAATGTATGAAATTACATAAAGGAATGCACTATGAACGGTATAACTATCAAACAGAGCAAAAGTCAGTTCAGTGTTAAATATTTGTCACTGTGACCTAATTTTAAGATGAGGATGTAGTACTTATCAAGATGCATCCTCGACATGTTTAATGAGTCCAGCTATAACAGTGTGAAATAGTAAATGAAACCCAATATGGTGGGGAACTAAATGCCAAAAAAAAACAAAACAACAACAACAAACCATAAGCCAATACAATGTAACACTGTTACACATTGGTTGCAAAATCCTTCATTTCCTCTAAGGACGTGGAACTAATACGACTGTAGAGAGTAACCTAGTATAATGATTCTGGAATAAACAGTGCTTGAGACTGAAACCAAGGCAGTAAAGAATGAAACATGGGTCACAGGGACCATCTTTTGTAATGAGGTTAAGATACATCGACTCACCACATTTCACGACTCTTGGTATGCATCTCCCAATCTATTTCGTTTTCAGCTAAACGCAAAACCTTAACCTAAACCAGTAAAATGCGAAATGTAGGTCACATTTACATATTTTTGAAGAAAGGGTGTGACATTTATTGACGACTCTAACGCAAATAGAACTATCATTAAAACGAGCTTCGTAGCAAAAGTAATACACATATTTGCTAAAGAAAATGAAACTGAAAAGCTACTTAATGACATCAAGTTTGAAATTCCTGAAACGAGTCCTAAATTTGTGTCGAAACAAAATGGATGATCGTAAGGTCACAGGGCTCGATATGACTGGACCAAGGTTACAAAAGGTAATTCAACCTACCATAATAGAGAGTAAAGGTTTTATGTGCAGGTCTAATACATTTTATTACATAAGCTGGGAGAAAATATGATGCTTTATCAACTATTTGAACACTTATGATCTTATTCATGATACTCAGTCTGGCTTTAAACATAATCAGTTGTTTGAAACTGCAGTTCTATGTATGATTGATAAATGGCTGAAAGCATCACATACATGAAAATGGTTAGCACTATCATAGTTGATTTTGCTAAAGCTTTTGATCTCGTATACCATAACGAAAAGGCTATCAACAAAACGAAACTCCCTTAACTGTTTTACTACGTACTTACTGATGGAGTGTGAAAAGTATATTGAAAAAAGCACCATTCTGAAAGTAAAACTATTCATTGTGAAATACCAGAGTTCTATCTTGTGACCGCTTTTATTTATTCAATATGTTAGCAACTAACCACTTAAGATAGGAATTCAGTTTCTTCCACTGACCTCTATGCAGAATAAACCAAATATAGAGTCAGATAAAACCAAAACTGAACTTGAAAAAAAAAAACTAAACTTGCAAGATGATCTTAGCAGATTTGAAATATGGGGCAAAGAACACAGTATGATTGTAAACACCGTAATAGTAAAAACCCTGGAGTCGAGGATAGCCCAGTCGTTGCCATCACAGCTCACTGACATGTCACATGTGTCCAAATTGGTTCAATTTAATTTATTTTTGAGTGTTCTGATCACTTCATTTATTGATGGGATCAATACACAACAGCTAATATTTTCTCTCTCTCTCTCTCTCTCTCTCTCTCTTTGAGAAAAAGTTCCAATTAAATATACATATTTACCATCTCCAATAAATAGACGATATTGCAAAAGTTAAATAATAAAAGCTCTGCTCCTTAGTAGTAAATGCTATCTAGTACACGTTCGGCGTCGCTCCAAATTTTCGATATTGGGAGGTAACGCATAATCAGTTAAACAAACTGAAATTAATTTTGCGGCTAAATCATATACGTACTTCTCCACTGTTGATTTCCCTTTGCGCACTTGGACTGACTGAATAATCAAGCGTCAGTTTGTGCCATGATGTGAGGAACTGATCGCTGCCTTCTGATTGGCCCTATGCAAATTTCGGATACCGAATGCTATTTGGCATATATTCATGCACGGCTTGACAAGGTTATAACGATCTATTTAACACGCCTTTTTTTTTTTTTACAAGGATTTTACCCATTTATTAAATTTAAAATTAAGTTAAAAGTTTTGAACAGTTTACCCTATTTACGTTCATGTAAAGGTAACAATTAAAATGTCACTTCTTATCTAACTCAGACTATGTATCGTCATACGTATCCTATTGTGGCTTTTAAATCATGAAAGGTATCGTATCCCGAGATCAATGTGGCTGTAGACCATTTCATGGTTATTATCTCCCCTTGAAAACACTAGAGGGCGTCTCAGTGCAACTCACTTGGATATTTCAATCATTAAAGATGGCTAATGTATATCAAGAAAATGTGACAGACCACTCACATTCCGCAAGCAAGATCGATATCTCAATATCTTGAAAAGAAATTCTATCAACATTTGATCAGCTGTTTTTAGATCTTTTTTTCTCTCACTAACTTTCGCTGTTCCCGGTTTTCAAATAAATGTTCTCTGCCCATTTCAGAACTTCATTCCCTTTCCACTACTACATCATGCTCTAGTTTGTATTATTTGATTCTGCGAAAGTGTATCGCTGCGTAAAAATATTGTTACTGCAGTTTATCTCAAGTGAAGAATAATGAAAATATGTTTATTTTTTTTATAGCTTTAATCACTGCAGTTACTGGAGGTTGAACGACAACGAGAAGAAAATATTTTCACTTTTTAAGGTTCTTTTATTTTTGATTTAGACTGTTGCATTTCTACTGGTGTTCATCATATTTTTTATGAAATAACTTGAGTTATATCTAGGAAGGATATTTTGTTTCTCAAAATGCACAAATTTTATTCACGCTTGAACACACTGGCGCCATACGAGTCTCCTTGATGATTATTTTAATTTTATTTCTTAAACGGATGGAATTTTTAGAGTATACAGTTTGGAGACATATCGATGTTAGACACATTATGCATGTATAGGATATTTGTGGCTCTCACCTATCTGCCTCTGTCTATATGTCTGTCTGTCTTATTTCATCAGGTAAATGGGTATATATATGCTTGAATGAATGTGTGTTCGCATTCGTATATTACATAAACATACTTCTGTTTAAAAACTATATAATGGTGCTAAGATAGAACGAGTGACTGATAGATAAAGATAAAAAATGAATATTTGTGAGTTTCCATTTATTATTGTCTTGAAAAGCATGTTCTTACAAGCAGTCTCTTTTTTAAATCATACTGTCTGCAATTTTACATCCGATCACGTGGATCAATAATGATTTAAAAGGAGAACCAAAGTAATAGGACGGAATCTGTGAAATAATTTGATCTTTTAAACTTACATATTTGATGCAAGGAAAGTTAAACAGAATTAAACTAATTTTAAGAAGGCTGTTCCAGATGAATGTGATGGTGGCAATCATAAATCTTGTCTAAAAAACCCAGCAGATTTGAGAGTTATTACAACGTGTCAGCATAAGCAAAGAAAAATCATGCTGAAAGTTACTGCATGCACGGTCCAATAACTGTTTAATCTTTTGAGAAAACCAGCGAGGAATGTAAATATTTAAATATTAGACTGAATGAATGCATGGCTATATTTGACTGGACATAGCAAGAAAAATATGTATATGAGGAAATACGTTTTTGATTGTTTAAAGATGGGAGAACCCTTCACCTCCGACCAAGAAAAAAAAAGAAATAAAAATAGTCACTGGGCATGTTAATTAATCCGAATATTGTACGATATTTACACCCAAATATGAATAAATATTCCATTTGCATTAATTACACTCCTTTATCTTTGTGATAGCTAATGTAATTATTGCTTTGTTAAGTTCCTCTGAATACATTAATATACTGTGTTCCATTTTGAAAAAAAAAAAATTCTGGTTTAAAGTACTCAGCATTACAGATCAGCTGACATATCGAACTCGTGTTATGATTTTCTTATCGAACTCGTGTTATAACTTTCGTAACTCGTGTTATAAACGAACTATTATCCTGGAGAAAATAAATGAGAAAGAAAGATATATCAACGTATAAAAAATGCAAATTGTTGAGATGGTTTTCGTTAAAGTTATGCATCCAAAAATGTGCGATAAATGTTTGAAATCGGAGTGCAACGCGAAATGTTCCTACAAATGTATCTGAAATTTTGGATAATGAATCTATATTATCTGGTATAATATAAATATGGACAGTGTATTTAATTTCATTATTTGATATCATTTAAATATGGACAGTAAATATTATTTAATTATCTGATATAATGTGAGTATGGACAGCGAATCTAATTATCTGATGTAATGTTTATAATTATTCTCCTAGTATGAACAAAAAATGTTAGACACATTTAATTTATTCATTGGTTTAACCATTAATGAACTATCCGGAACTGTAAATTGTTTTGTGAGCATGCCCATTGGAACAAAGGGAGGTAATTTTAAGCGCTACGATCAGTAACTCCGTTGCAACCGTTCTTATCTGCTGGGACAGGCAGGAACAAAAATCCAATACTCACTGCACGGGATCTGCATCCGACTTAAGCATCTGCTGCAACCTTGGTGGGATTTGCATCCAGTTGAAAGTCATGTCTGCTATGTTGAAGATGCCGATGTGAGAGTTGGCACCCCCAGATACAGAGAAGGACTGTGCATTAATCATATTGATGACGGGGGCCACTATAATGCTACTGTTTCGTGCCACTCTATCCAGTAGAGGTTCCAACCAACCTTAAAATGAAGACGATAATAAAACCAAATTTACTACTTTTACTACAATCAAAAATAAATGTGTACCTATAATTTTAAGCATTTGATCAAGTACGTCAGCTGCTTTTAAAGATTAGAATTTCAAGAGTTGTTTGAACATATTTTTTATATACTTTATTAGGCGCGTTTTTACTTTATTAAGCGCGTTTAAGGCTTGTCACACTAACGGTCTATGCATGGCCCTGATGATAACCTAAGTAATATTGTGGGTGATCAATCTATAGCGGGAACCAAATTTGAGAGAAAACTCAGTTTGTATTTTTTTAAATTAAAAAAATGTAGATTAGTTGCTTCATTTTACCAAGAGAAAAACCAGGTGTGTGTGTGTGTGTGTGTGTGTGTGTGTTATTTCGAAATACTATCTCTGTTTTATGACTAAATCCACTGATTTAGTTTAGCATTAGTAGTAGTAGTAGTAGCAGCAGCATCAGCATTGGCTAAGTGCAACCTGTTACCCATTAGGCTGATAACTGGCGTCGTGATGCAGATTCAATACAATAGGGTCTTTTTCAATTTAAGTACAAATTTTACCTGGTATTAGGATCTAATGATGCATGTTTCATTAGCAATTACAGAATGGTAGCCGTATGTGCAGCACATCTTTTTACGTATTCATTTTAATCTGTATTTTTTCTCCAGAGATACGTTTTCTAAATTACTGGAAATTTTGTGATGTAGTTTACTGCTTTGCTAAATAGGTCAATTATGAAAGCTTCAGTTCTTGTGAATATAGCAAGGTTTTGCTACCGTAAATCTACCACAGCTAGAATTTTCTTTCAGTCATATAAATTCAACTATTATTAGAAGGATTCGCAATAATTTGATTTTGGCACCAGAACAGACTATTATCTGCAAAAACATTCAGAGAACTCTTAAAGCAGGTGATAATTGCTTTCGATAAGTTTGAAAATTTGAGCAAGAAAACGAATTAGTCAAAATCATGCATTGTTTCTTCTTTCGTTTTCGAGGAGAGGAAACTCTTGTGTACGATGTGCAAGTAACTGTCACTGGCGTATCACAGAGCAGAGATAGCAATGCCATCTTTGTCAGAAAAAGCACTTGATATAAAAGCAAAGCATTTTACGTTGGCACTTATCACATGTGAATAGTGGTCATTTTGTTAAGTTCATATTGAAAATGAAGCGGAAAATGCTTGTGAATTGGATACGGCTTTAGTGTTGTCATCACATGACCTCTTATGTCATGGATATGTCGATTGCGAGATTTGGGTAGTCATATGACTAGCAATGCAACTGACAAGTACAAGCTCAGCGTTGCAGTTTGGCCTCGTCTATCAGCGGATTAAAGGCATAACGAATATCATACTAGCAATTTCTGAGAAAATAAAATGGCCTTCCTATCGATTTCAACTAAAAGACCTAATACTATTTCCTACCTGAAATATTCTCAGCATGTTTTTTAATTTATTTATTAATGTTTTTCTAATTTCATTTTGTTTATTTTTGTAATAATATTATTATGTTTCTTATCTTACAGGTGTTGTCTAATGTTGTAAAGCGCTTAGAGCTTCTAAAGATTAGGCGCTATACAAAGTCCTCATTATTATCATTATTATTATTATTTTATATATATATATATATATATATATATATATATATATATATATATATATATATATATATATATATATATATATATATATATATATATATATATACGGATTAGGCTAATGTGGGTATGTGAGAAAGATTGTCAGTAGCTTCTCGTGGGTCGGTGGTTCTTTCCAGGGTTTTTCCGGTTTCTTCCTCCACCATTAATACTGGCCGCCATGTATAGCCTATCGTGTGCTGCAAAATGGCGTTAAACCCTACAACAACAACTATATATATATATATATATATATATATATATATATATATATATACACACACACACACACACACACATATACAATGGGGTCTAATCAATGTCAAAATATCTAAAAGAGGGTGGCAAGGGCTAGAGTAAACTCGGACTAATAAATCACTTTGATGCTCATAATCTGGGTGGCGAATGCAGTAGTCCATAAGTAGGCGACGCAAGCTACGATGTCGTAGCCTCAGTCTGATTGAGGCTATAATCTGGTCCCATACCTTACTAATATTAGTCGGGCGATACTAGAACTGGCAAATACTCTTTGTGTAACTTTCTTTAATTCATTGCTTCTTTTTCATGATATTGAATTCATATGGAACATCTCTCGCATCTTCCCGAACTGTAACAAATATGAAATATTCTTGACACCTTTTGTTTAAAACTGAAGGAATGTCTATCATACCTGGGAAACATTCAATGTGGGAATCCAGGAATGTAACGACGGGGGCACTACAGTGGGCAACTCCAAGAAGCCTAGCGCGGATCAAACCTTCCCGCTTTTCAGTTCGGACTATCTGGACTTTCCCCTCCACAAATCTGGCCATGTAATCCTCAAGTGGTTTCTTTGTGTGTTCTTAAAAAGAAGATTATTTTAAACGTCTTCTTGACTTTTGTGCTTTCTGATCCAATATATTACTTAATCTTACCACGATTTTGACTTTAAAAAGTCCACTAGTGCTCGTTTCCTGGATTAAGTAGTGCGTCTTTCAACCGCAAGTGATTTTGATGAGTAGAGGAGAAATATACTCAAAATGTGTAATTAGAATTGTAGAAGAAGTATGAGGCGCCGTAGCGGATAAAAGCTTGTCCATTCAGAACATTGCCGTTGAAATTTTAATGTCATAAGTCCAGAATTCCAGTTTCATGTGTTGTGTCAAAAATGCTTGTCCTTAAAGTTCCATTTTCTAGGCCGAGTTTTTAGATTGTATCTGTTGAATTAAACAGTAGTGGTTGAAAGTTATATTTTCTATGTCGAGGTTTTAGATTGTGTCGTTTAAATTACACGACGGTGGTTGAAATTTCGATGTCATACGTCGATAATTCCTTAATTAAATATTGGTTCAAAGAGTTTATGTTGAAAGTTCCATTGCATATGTTGAGTATTTAGATTTCATCTATTGAATTATGCAGCGCTGGTTGAAAATTCGATGTCCAATGTCGAGTTTTTAGATTGTATCTCTGAAATTTTAATGTCATATGTCGAGAGTTTCAATATAACATGTTGAATCACGTTGATTATGCTGAAAGTTCCATTTCGTATGTTGAGATTTTAGATTGTGTCTGTTGAATTACACAGCGGTGGTTGGACATTTTATTGTGCTTGTCAGAATTGTTATTTTTATATGGTGAAATGATGTGTTGGTGTTAAAAGAAACATTACACAATGTCCACTTTAGCAATTCAAAATAATATCGAGTATTAAGATACACCATTCGTGTATTCAATTATGATGCGCCATTACATTTCATACATTTGCAGTTTGAAAGTTACCATTCACAGGTCGAGAATTACTATGAATTTCTTCGCTAGACATCGCTCTCGTGAACCAACCGTGTTATTTTTAAACAAGGAGACTGCTTCTCGTTGCTGTGAAATTCAACAGATGAAAAATAAATACTCGCCAAATGAAATGGAACTTTCATCACAAACAGTTACATGCAACGTGCGAATTAGGGATTCTAGACATATGATATTGAAATTTCAACCACCGCTATGTAATTCAAAATATACAATGTAAAACGTCGACATTGGAAATAGAACTTTAAACAACCACTGTATAATTCAACGTATACAATCTAAAATATCGATCTAGAAAATGAAACTTTAAGGACATGCAATTTGATCCAACTCGTGATATTGGATTTCTCGACATACGACATCGAAATTTCAACTGCAACTTTCTCATTGGACCAGCTTTTGTCCGCTATGGCGCCTCATAGAAGAAGGAGATAGGAAATGTAATGGTGTTAGAAAAAAGCACCGTAAGAATCTGGTTACTGTTAACTTAGGCATTTTTTTTCCCTTCAGTCTTTTAGCAGTTGGTACCTGTAAACTTTATATATAAACGGGTAAAGGTATGGATACAAGCAGAATAGTATTTCATTAGGTAAAATTAGGGATAGGCATCTATTAAAACATCAGTCCTAATCTAAACTAATATATCAGTAGATATAAGAAAATAATATATTTTTCCAAACTTTTAAACTTTCAAGCCCGATTTATTTGGTTCATAAACTAAACAACATCTAATTATAATAAGTCAAGTTGAGTAAACAAAATTAAAAAATTCATTAATTTTAAACAATAGGTCAAAATAAAACTTAAGTGATGTTTTAGAAACCAATATAATTTAAATCTCTATAGACGAAGTAATGTAAATATGCCTAAAATTCAAAAATGCATGTCATTTTATTTATCTTTAAAGTAATTTACACATGTGCATTCCGTGGAACTCTTAAAGAAACATGTTAAAACATACATATATCAGATAAATAACTCCGTGGAACTCTTAACGAAACACGTTAAAACATACCCATATCAGATAAATCATCGACTAGAATGATGGTCTTGATAAGACTGGGTGGTGACCTGTCTAGTATGCTATGAACTGTGCGCAAGAGAACGGTCCAAGCCTCGTTGTGAAAGCAGATGATGATACAAGTCTCTGGCAGGGGCTGTGTGATTTCGGCTTGCTTGCAGCTGAGTTTGAGAAATAGTAAAACTGTATTAATATTTCGTGGATTAGTCTTTGATCGAGCTTAATCTGTCTTAGAAATAGCTTTATTACTTGGCTTTTAGAGTATAATTTCAAGGCAAAGCGTCATGCACATAAGCATTACCAGCGTTTTCTGGGGGTGGCTGGGGTGGGGGTGTTGCTGGCATTTTCAATGGCTTACACCCATGTACAAAGTAAAATATTTAAGAAACGGTTAAGCAACTCTTCACAAATAGGTAGCTTTCCCTCCAGTCCATATGGATTCCTGGGGGAAGCCAGGTCGCCATGATTTTAGTCCGTTAACATCAAATTCGTCCACCGAGTTTTAGATATTTTGTTACAATCTTGTGCCTGACCCCTGTCTCTGGGACCTCAAACCAAATACGGCAAGCAACGCCATGGTTATTCGGTCCATATATAAAACTACAACATATTGTTTCGTGAATTGACCAAAGTTCTACGTTATGCTGCGCGGATATTTTAAACAATCATGTTCCATTTATTGCAGATAAAGAAACAGAAAATGAAAAGTCAGAGTAAATTCATTACTAAAGTCCGATAAAGTCGAGCTTGCTTGACTTTTATTCATAAAGCAAATGTTATGGTTTCAAAGTGAAAGAGTTGCCCGATGCGTAACAAAATGATGCCAATAATCACATAAATGGACGAGGTCTTGCACTTAGTGAACGTTGAACTGACTGTGTAACAGGATTTGTAATGAACGGGAGGTCAAGGAGATATCCTTATTGGGAAAGTTTTTGAAATCCAGTGACAGTCATTTTCGCTAGTCAAGGTTCCGATGTGATAACGCTATCTACGCATTGGCGTATCCAGCAGATATGTATGTGCTTCGGGTCTGTGTATTTCAAGCCACCGCATCCAATCAAAATTAAGTTGTTAAAATTTGAACACTGTTCCTACAAGGGGGCACAAAACGTTAAAGGACTGATAAATAATCAATTTTCTAGTTCCGGTCGGGGTTTAAACAAATACCTTTCACTCAAATACACCTGTGATGGCTTCCCTCTGGTACATAGTCACACTTTCGATGTTAAACTTACAAAGTATCATTTTTAGGTCAAATGCCCCCACCATTTTCGGCCGATGTAGAATGCACCACGCAACTGGTTAGTTGGCATCACATACTAAGGGAGGCAACTCATGAAAATCCAATAGATGCCTTTAGGACAAAGCACCAATATATCTGTTTGATCCGCCGAGGTATAGCTAGGATTATTATATTGGAACCTTGGCTAACGAAGATGAATGACAGTGTACCAAAAGGTTATAGAAGTGCCATATGTAGACTACGCGACAGTGACGTTAGATTCAAGAGCTCTATGATGTTTCTACATTACCCCACCCCAAAAGTATCAATCAGCGCATAAAAAATGTTTTAAAAAAATCCCTTTTTATTTCGCAGAATACAGTCATTAATGTGATAAAATACACAATTTGTATAAGCTAAATGTGTAAAACGTCGCTGTCCTAAACTGTTTGCAAAATTTAGGAACTTCGTTTTATCGATAAAGTAATCCAGCTGGCAATCGCATTAGCACATAATGAAGAACATCCATGAAAATCGGCATTTTCTTGCCTTTAACATATATATAATGAAAAGAAAAATATAATTTTTTTAAAAAGCAGATATGCAGAAATATTTCACTAGTGAAGTGGAAACATTTTGGATTTTCTCTGGTGGTTTCTCCTTCCGCGATAGTATAATGTTTCCACTTCACTCGGGAAACATATCTGTATATCTACTACAAAACGTAGATATCCTCCAAGTATCTACAAGATACATTTTTGTTTTAAGCTACTATTACCAAGGAACGCACATGGACTCTCAAATGTCAGAGTACAAACATCACCAGAAGGAAATTAATAGTTTTTCTCCACAAAATAAACAATTAAATAGAAATCAGTCTTATTCTGGGCTCTAGTATGTGACTTACCTTTCCGACCTAACGTCGGGTAGCTGACGCCGAACAGATATCTTTGAACTTGCGTACTCATTAAACGAATTATGTTTCTGGCCCAGATCGTACTTCATTCTCTCCTTTGGAGGTAGGGCAGCTACGTCAGTATTTATGCCGTTACCCATTTCCCCTAAGGCAACAATAAAGAAACTTGGCTTGTTTTCATCTATTGCAACGGTTCTTAGACAACGAGGCATTACCTTTCTGTGCTTCTATAAAATGTTTTATGATTTTATTTCATTGATGTTCACGCAAGAATAAAGTTATCTTGACCAAAATTATCCTTTATTTATTTATGAGTTAGAACATCATATTTTTATGTTACTAATGACACTTTTTGGTCAAAATTATTGAGTTGAATTATGAGGCCGAATACAAAGTGGATTTTATGGTCTTCAGTCTAAGTCAGCGTTTATGTTTGCAGTAAATATGGTTAATGTAAGGAGAGGTAACTTTGGCATTTGGACATATTTACTTCTCGCTATCATTCAGTAAGCACGTATGCTAGAACATGGTTTAAATCTGTATTCAACGGCATGTATGCGTCATCTATCTATCTATCTATCTATCTATCTATCTATCTATCTATCTATCTATCTATCTATCTATCTATCTATCAGGACTAATAATTAGCTTTACCTGGTGCATCCGGAGGAAGTTTTTCGTATATTGCTTCTGGAAATGATGCGTATTGACTGAACATGTTTCCTTTCTTTTCATTTTCGACCACATTTTTTACCTTTTCTTCCTCTTCCATGTTTGTCTCTATTTTAACTACCACTATATCTCTTTCCCGCTCTTCTTTTTCTCTCTCTAAATCCTCTTTATTTTTGTTTCCATTTTCATCATTTTCTGCTTTATCTACTTTCAAGTCTCCTTCATTGTCTTCTTTTGGCCCATTTATGTTCTTTTCTTTACCCACGGTTTCTATTTCCTGTTCCACTGCACCATCCTTTTTCTCTTTATGTATTCCCTGTTCTTCTTCATCCTTGTCTTCCGCTATATTTCTTTCCTGTTGTTCTTCCATTATATTGTCTTCGTTTTCTTTCTTTCCTGGATGACTCTCAATATCCTTGTGCACGTCTGCCTTTTCTTCGAATTCTCTGCTATCGTGAGAAATTGTAGCTCTATGATGCCGCATTTGCTCGTTTATTAACTCCTTTTGAATGTCATACTGTTTGACTCGCCTTTCTTCCAGCTTCTCACCTTTCTTGAAGAAAAATAAAAAATTTGCTTCATCGTTAAGTTTGATTTCGTACAAAATCATGTAAAATACAGTTTTTTTTATAAGATTGTATTGTGACACTGCATGCCCTGAATGTACAACTCGCCTTCAGTTCTTTATTCGAAAAAAGATATTTGTCAACCGCTGAATACATTTGATGTTAAGTAAATATTTGAATATTGCAATGATTCTTTTCAAATATGAATGTCAATTAAGCATGAACAACAAAACAGTTCTGAACGTAACAAAAATGTAATGCTTATAGGCTACATCCATTGGAAAGAATTTTCAACATGACAATGCAGGTATACAAAGATACTCATGCGCAAAGCAGACTTATCGGTCTTTAATATAAGATTATTCTCAATATAGTCACCTAAAACAAAGATTTTATAGCTAGCTATAAAGTTAAAATTCCCCAATTGCGCATGTCCTTAAAACTGTAATAGCCTGAGGAATATATATATTCCGGCACGATCATACAGTCAGTTTACTCGAGGTCCTTGAATCTGAGCTTCTAAAGTACTAAACTCTGTAATATTTTTTAATTAGGTTATAAAGAATTCCCTGTGAGATACTCCTTTTGCACTTCCTTGTTAATGATGTGGCACGCGTGGGACTGGTGGCTTAATCAAAGTAAATGAATTGTATGTATTAAATAAAACTCCAGAAAAGAAAAGGCTGTTAATGAGGTACAAGAAACAAAAATATTTACTCTGCAAAACGTCCAGTTATTTAAAACTGTTTGTGTGAGTGTGTGTTTTGATTTTAACGTAGCTTTAACAATTTTCCAGTCATATTACACTACGATGCCTGCAGTGTGGCAGTTCGTAGTGATGTCGAGCAATGAGGCATCATGCCGCGGACATATGGCATGATGTCCCACCCAGTCACATTATCCTGACACTTTTAATGCGGAGTGCCTAGCGAGGCAGCTGTTAGTACCATTTTTTGTAAGTCTTTGGTATGACTCGGCAGGGATTGTAACCCGCGACCTCCCGAATCCATGAACTTAGTACGGTAATTGTTTGCTCCACCGGTACTTCAGATTTTCTGTCAGACAGGAATTTACGTAAATTTTCTATTAATCCTGTTACAATTAAACAGAAAAGAAATATATTTTGTTTTAAAAAATGTTTACAAGCGTATGTTAATGTATTAGCTACCTGTATCCCTTTGTAAGAATGTTTTCTGTTTGATTTTTACGTAATTTCTCAAGTCTACAAAGTATTTCCTCGTTCGTTGCGTAAGTGTGTTTTATGTTAATTGGACCTCTCTGATAAATAATTTGCCCAGGTGTGTGCGTCCCACACAAAGTTTCCCTACCTGTTATATCAATAGTTTATCTAAACAATCAGGCTTCTGTGTCAAAGTTTCTATTTTTATAAACAGCTCTAGAAAGTCAGCACAATGTGCTTCACAGGGTGTCAGCTATGGAATAAGCCTAATCATCCCACATAAATTACAGAGCTTAGATTACAAGATATATAAATTTGAACATACACAAAGCAAATTCATCTACCTCCCTATTAATTTCGTTTGAGCTGAGTTATTTTTGTTTTCTTTTTTTTTTCTTCATGAAAATTAATTTGTTTTCAAATACTATAATGGATTTGCTATCGTGTTTGTTGTGCTAAAAACCAGAGCAAGATATTTTTCCAGGTATCGACAGACGGAAATTAAAAATAAAAATAGGGTCAGGCCTCTGCCGCAGAACATGATATTGATGGTCCTTTATATAACTGCGCTATACCGTTAAAGGTTTTATGGTTTCTTCCCAAAACATTTAATGCCACCAGCTGGAGATCAAATTGTTCTGATGAACCTCAGCTCGCATTAATATAAGCCGAGTGATCATAGATCATATAAATGTGACAAAACAATAACACTGAGTGATTAAAAATGGAAGAAAGATCAACAGAAAGAAGCAAGAAATGCTTACATTAAGAAAATTAAAGATACAGACTGGTTGAAATCACAGAAGGATGACACGTCCTAGAGATGTACCAAAATGGGTGGCTGGGTAAGGATGAAAACTTCTTCTGTCGTGAAGCTGTAATCCAAATCCAGATGATACTCCACATCCACACTCGCAATCTTTGACACCAATAGCAAAAACGCAACAGACACCGTCCCAGTGGCCATCCACGACATAGATTACGACACATGAGTCAAAGCCCGTCGGGCATGGTGAAGACGCACGCAGAAAGATAAGAGTTGCATTTGGCCATTGCCGGGGTGTTTGTTGCCAGGGCTGACATTCCTAAGTAACCATAGAACCCTCACAAGGTTCAAGTTCCGAGGTACCAATAAGAGCCTATCAGACGGCAGTCCCAACCTTCAATCAGCTGTTTTTATTAGACAGGTAAAGCTTCTGCTCTGTTGACTATACTCGCGACTTCCAGGAAGTCTGAGACTGGCCTAACGTTTTCTGACACCTGGTAACCTATAGGGTTATGCGAGAACTGGGGTTTTGACCCACGCCATGGATCCTACCATACTCGACAACACCGGCATTCCATGGAACTTCACCTGCAAAACCTGAACGAAATTCTAAAAATGGAGTTTCTAAAATGGAGGGGAGCACCTAGCAGACTAATATAGTTGCGAAAGACATTATTGCACCCCGACTTGCAGATCCACAACTGCACACGCATTGAAGTTTCTATCTAAGCCCGCCGTACGGTTAATAGTTTGACGTACGCACAGAAGGCATTGTCATACAGGATGCCTGACACTGCCCGTGCCTGAAGCTTTGCTGGAGGGCCTGTTTGTTGTGCAGTCCGCCACCAAACAGTTGTAGAATCTTGCAAAGGAACTGGAAAGATGTACCATGTTGGCCGACCGGTTATGAGGGGACGTATACATGGTAAGCGCATACCACGACTGGCAGGATATTAGATGGCTAGTACGGAATGAGCAGGGTTGTGGGCCATCTTTATATTCAGGGTCCACGCCTGTCGCAGATTTTGGACCGACATCCTTTCAGTAGGTAATGACTGAATTGACACAGACATTCGATAGTGCGGCTGCTGAGTGATAATAATCGAGACAAGGACATTATCAGTTTTTAGCAAGATCCCAGTACAAGACCATATCTTTTTTTCCTCAAGCAGCCTTCTTCCAGACATAATATACGTGGCTTGGCAACTTCGCATGATAAAGTGTTATACAATGGAAACTGACCTAACTGCATATGCGATCCCGAGGTCAGACGGGGATAGCATGGCATGTGTATTACCGGTCAACTTGCTCTGAAAAACTTTGCTAGATATCGCCCAGCATGAGCGAAATGCAACGGCATTATCAGTGGAAACTATGTTATATTTGCGTAGCAAGCTGGCGAACTGCATCCAGTGTGGTTCATCAAAGCCTACAATGCAATTATAGACAGATACCAGGATGCCTTCGCTAAAGATATATACTGATTTTTCCTGGAGGCTTTGAAGCTGGAAATTGTAGTAGAGTCACCTAGCGCATTTCAAAAGAACAGACGGGAAATGGTTTGAAACCATGTTTGAACCCTTTGCAGTCAAGATCCAAGGCATTGCACATGCTGAGGTGGCTGTTAGTGGACATCCAGAACCCAAGGCAGCCTTCTCGGAGAAAATGTTCTTCCGCCGGAAGAGACCATTGCCAGGACTGCAACGCTTCTCATTTTGTCAGTGCCAAAAAACAAGGAATGCAAAAGGCAATCGATGTCGAAATCGACGAGTATTATTCTAAAGTTAGGCAGAAACCACCTTCCGGGTGGAAAACTAACCATTCTATTGCTATGACTATGCAATGAATATGGAGAGCAACAAAGACCACAAGACTTCATCGTACAGAGATATTCCTAGAACATTAAAGAGTAGTATCTGCCTACAAGGGCATGAACGGACCACAGCCAGCGAGAAAAAAGATAGACCGACAACGCTTGTCATATAGCCGCAACCCGCCATCGTTTGGGCACATCAGCTCTACGACAGAGGAAGGATGTCTCTATATTTCGTGCCCAGACGTAATTGCATTTCCGAATATGGTCTAACAAGATACAATCAACAAATATGCCCCTGCTCCAACTCCGATATACAATTTTTTTTCGAGATGCGCATGTACACCAGATTCTCCGTGCATGGCATCCCGTGCTAGCACGCCCTTTTTCGGATGCACACACCCGCTTGTAGGCTGCCAAGGCAGCGCGCCAATTATAGTGTAGAACTACGACACCGTACTCAGAATTAGTTGATGAAGTTCGGGCGGTTTTACACGTACATCCTACATCTGTGTATCTATGGAGATACGTGCACCCAAAATTGTAATTTCCAATAAAGGGGTAAAGGTCTGCCTGTTTCGGCTTGGCAAATGGGTCTTGCCATTATAGTAGTCCCATATGCATCCACGATTTGGCTATTCCGGCATGAATTTTTCATCGGTTCACGTCTCGTTCTTTTCCGCAACCTCTTTTGCACCGTGTCGGTAAAAATCCGCCACTCCACCACCCCCAAGGACTTCGATACAACCTTCCATGTCAGAATAGGATGTGCCCACTGCTAGTATTGCAAAATCATATCCTTAATCTATTTCAACTGTAGGGTTGGAGTAACACATCTTCTAGAACGTGCTCTATGTTTACCACCCTTTCTTCCAATATTTCAAGGACACTGCCTGTGTCAATTTCGTCCAGATCATCCTCCGCCGTTCCCGCTTGCGCCAGCGCTATTCGTGTCCGTACCATTAAGAAAAACGTCTTCGTCTGCTCAAATACTCGCACATCTAGACTGCCAAGCTTGCTGAAGATATCAACCACAAGACGGACTGGAGTGGAAACCTTAACTTTCGCTGGAGTGGAGACTTCAGCTGCAGCAGTAGGGGTGACGTCATGAAATACTGCTGGGGGTCCAGGATCAACACCCGTTAGTGCGTGTAGCTATACCCTGGTCCAGCTCCGAGTGCCATATTGTGTCGATGCCAAATTTCGTTTATTCCGCAAATGCAGAAATGTTTCCTTGGGGGCTATGTATTGAATCGTTTGTACTTGACAGGGTACTAGATCGCGACTAGTTGGCATACTTATAAGCTCATGCTTTTTCCCATCGCAATTGGTTTATCCCGTACTTCCCTCTCCTTGCAGACTCCGATGTGGGGGATTTTCTTGTACAAGGAAATACACTATGGAGATGCCTTTCCGCTGACACAGCTGTCTTTGGTTCATCCGACACTGCCTTCGGTACTGCGGATGCATGGCAGCTCGGAAAAATGCACCGTGTCGACAGCATTTTCGGCACAAAGACCCGTGCTTTAAAACATACCGTGCACTGCTATGGCGGCAAACCAGTATGAAGCGTCGGAACTACCGGAAAGTGGTTACCGCAACCATGGTTGCTCTGCAAAACAATGCGCTATAGGAAGAGTTTTGGACCAGACCCTTAATAGGTGCCCAATATTACATGGAACTTTTATGATGAAAAATAAACACAGCTTCTAAAGATGCGATCGTTTCCTGTGACATCATTGTATGTGATAGATAGATAGATAGATAGATAGATAGATAGATAGATAGATAGATAGATAGATAGAGAGCGAGAGTTGAGAGAGAAAAATAATACAATAATTTCTTTTACCTTGAATTTTTCGCCTGTAAGGCGCATGTTTTTGATAACATCACTCCTTTGATCAACGTTTCCCTGTATCGATGGTTTATCTTTCATGGATATTTGTAGATCTAAATATCTTTTAATATCCTCAAATAGGCGTTTTGTTTTGTTGGTACTTAGTTTAAGTGAGAGCATCAATTCTTCTAGTTTGTTCATAGAATAATTATCAGATACCGACTCCATCTTGTGGATTACAATCCCATCATGTACTTGTCTAACGTCCATCTTGTGTCCTCCAATCAGGTTGTCATAATGAAGGAATACAAGTAGTGTGGCAGAAAACCAGAGTACGGAGGTCAAGAAAATAATCCTAACAAAAGATACGTACTTCATGACGATAACACGATCTGATCACTTTAATTTACTCTTGACCTTTGTTCACATAATATTGCATACAGGATGTTTCTAAACCTGCAAAGAAAAGAAAGTTACTCAGTTTGTAGTGATTTTTGTGAAGACTAATTACACGAAGAAAACGAGAGTTTAACCTCTCTCTGAATCTGTCTTTATCTGATTATAAAGGAGACTTTCGTTAAAGACGAAGACATTATCGTCTGATAAAAAATCAACGATTTCATTTACAAGTTTGAAAATGTTATCGGAAAGATATAGACTAGTAAGTTGGACCATTTGGTTCCTTGAACATTCAAAGAAGAACTGTATCCAGGTTCTAACCTCGAAGCTGTAAGAACCGGCAAAATAAATTTGTTGAACTTGCTCGAAGATCATCTATTTTAATTAAAATACGTCGATACTCGTCATTCGGATCAAGGATAGTTTAAAAGTCTAACTGTGTTAAAAAGAGAAAGTGAACGAAAAGAGTTAAAACTAACATGGCACACGACTGTCACTGAAATAATAGTTGCATATAGTGGTTGACGAAAGAGGACAAAACGTTAATAATTTGTTTCCAGTCTTTACAGAGAAATGTTGACATATTATTGACTACCTGATTAAACTCAAGGAATAAATAAATAAGTACATCTGACAGATAAAGGATCATGTCCTGACGAACTTGGAATTCAAAACCAACTTATGTTTAGTAGCCTATCATCAAATGCGTTGCTTTTCGTGTTAGGGATTTAGAAACGTTATGTTCCGAATGACGTTTGCACGTGATTGGTATGATCTGACTGTTGAATCGAAATGTCAATAGAACATGACTTTTGTTTGTAGGAGACCTCGATTTTTATCAGAGTACATGATTCTCAGTTTATTGGTTGTTTGTCTGGTAAGTTTCTTCCATTTTATTTCAGTTCGATGCTCCTATGACACTTTGCAACATCGACAACAATTCTGCACTTCTGCTTTTTGACGATTTACAATCCGAGTTCGGATATTATCCATACGCCCGCCAACTCCAGTCACATCTGTATGTCAAGAGTAACAAATTTGTTAGAAAACAAGTGGTCCCATTACTTTGTTTATTTTCATGACTTGCTTTGGCAATACGAATATATTTCTTACTTGTAATTTATTTTAAGCACAATTTCTCTGAAGAAAAAAAAATGTATGTGGTTTTTGCAAAGAGTAACATTTGACCACACTTATGCCTCATCTGTATGTCGGCGAATCCGAATGGCAGCGACATACATTCGAGGCATGATCCATATGATTGACCTCGAAGTTGCGAACGTATTTGGTGCACTTACGTTGTCAAAAGTTCATTTTCAGAAGTACATAGTTTTGCAGGTTGTTGAGCTCTTTAATTTCGGAGATAAATAAATCTGGCATGTAGTCCGTAATCCCATAACGCGGGGGGGGGGGGGGGGGGGAGTGCGCTCTACAGATATAGAGAATTTCTGAGTGACAGGTGTAAAGTGAAGTTGTTTGAATTTTCAACATGCACAATGGAGAGAATGTTGCATACCTCAATGTTATTTTTATATACTACGGCTGAAATTTCTTTGGATATTGTACTTGTGGAATTGTACATGATCCAAGCATATATCTAACAAAATGGTTGATCCCACGTGTGGATCCCACGTGTTTGAAAAATCAGCCTGAGTTAGTGTAAACTACACTATCATTGGCAGTTAATAAAATAGGGAAAGTACATTTTGCCAGATAGACAATAGCATCTTCTAAAAGGCAATGAATGAATTACCGAACATATAAAATGTAAAAAGTTATCAGCTCTTTTTTTATATAGTTTACCTATGAAGTCCAAGAAGAAAAAATAACCAAGCCAAGCTAGCAGTTTTTGAAAGATGTACATCAGAACTGTATACCCTATAACTCATACTACACCAATCAATTATACACGAATTTAAAGTTCCATTGACAATGATTATGACAGACAAGGTCTTTTTTTTTAAATAACGAATACAACCAGTGAGGAAAAGCGGCAACATTCTTTTCTTTACAAATATGTAAAATATGAAACTGTAGAGTGCAACCTTGAATAGAAACTAATCAAAATATATCGAGGATAAAAGTTTAAATCGATTCATGCTTTAGAAAAATAGCACATTGCCGTCCTGCAGACTCTTTATTGTGGTCTTTATAATTAGTCATAAATAGCTTTTCAGTATCGTCCCATTAATAAAATAAAGAAGGGTTGTCTGTAAATAGACAATACCATATATATATATATATATATATATATATATATATATATATATATATATATATATATATATATATATATATATATATATGTGTGTGTGTGTGTGTGTGTGTGTGTGTGTGTGTGTGTGTGTGATTTAGATTTTTAATGTAGCTTTTAACAATTTTTCAGTCATATCGCTACGATGTCTGCAGTGTGACAGTTTATAGTGATGTCTAGCACTGAGGCATCATGCCGCAGACATGTAGCATGATGTCCCACCCAGTCATATTATCCTGACACCAGGCCGACCAGTCCTAACACTGACCTCTTAATGCTGAGCGCCAAGCGAGACAGCTGTTAGTACCATTTTTGTAAGTCTTTGGTATGGCTCGGCCGGGGTTCGAACCCGCGACCTCTCGCATCCGAGATGGACGCTCTAACTACTAGGCCACCGGAGCGGTCTATATATAATGTATGTATATGCACGTGTATATATATATATATATATATATATATATATATATATATATATATATATATATATATATATTTTTATATATATATATATATACATATATATATATATATATATATATATATATATATATATATATATATATATATATATATATATATATATATGGATGAGGGGATGGATGATAGACCAGTCCATAAAACTTGACAACTCGAAGCCGCGTCTAAACTATGCCATTAAGTCATTTTGAATTTCATGTACATATGTTCTTAAGGTGTCGACCCTGCATCCTGTACGAGAGAGAGAGAGAGAGAGAGAGAGAGAGAGAGAGAGAGAGAGAGAGACAGACAGAGAGACAGACAGAGACAGAGACACAGAGAGAGAGATGGAGTAGGGAGGTAGGTGGTGGTAGGTGGTGGATATTTAGTAGGGAACTTAAATTGTAAGAAGCAATACCATTTGCTTTTAATAAATCATACTAAAGTAATCGAAATAAAATTCCAGCAAATGATCCAGATGACACATGAAGTCCCACTTGAAACAACATACAAAATATAATACAGTTATAAGACTTCATGTCAAAAGAGAGGCTGGATAGGTGGGGGTGAAAGTTCCATAGGAACTATTCACGTTTTCTTTTTCACTTCCTGTACGATTTAGACACATCTGCATGGATTGTTGATGTAAAAACTAAGATGGCTTTACTTGAACAATAAGTATTACAGAAATGAGTAATTACCACTTGATAACTATTCGAATAGATTGAGATCCCAAAATGTTATTTAAAAGACTTTAAATAGATTTAGATATAAAACAGTTATTTAAAAGACTTAAAACTAAACGGACATAATGCATAGTTTGCTTACCTTTACATTGACACCATCTTGTTACACTTATGACACGACGACAAATTCATGGTAGCACATGGTCTATATTGATTTACACAAAACACAATTCATTTGCTGTAACACCTTGTCACTTATCAACCGTCAATCGCCAATAACTTGAAACTGTTTAGACAAAATAAGACTCAATTTTACTGAACTACCTATATATCGAAGATGAGCTGATTACTTTTTTTTTTCTTCAAACCTAAGTTTGACTGTTACCCCCACCCTTCATCTCTTTTTCGCTCTAATTGTCTCCCTGTACGAATGTTTTGCCAAAACACGCAATAATGTTTCAGTCACCTGCCTTGAGGACAACTGTAGAACTGTTAATTTTTTTTTAATGGGGGATACTGAATGTTTATAAAGACCATGTACTGATGCAGATATGTTAACATATTTCAAGAAAGATTCCAGAGAGAGGTTCTTTCTTGAAAGTTAATAAAACGTATTGTGCGATGTTACGGTTCGATTCACTCTGATCACCGATAAAAAGGTCCCATACAGTTACCCCATAATGTTTAGGCGGATACTTTGTCCTAATATTTGAAACTAATCTTAATAGTTTACATTTTCTCAAGGTCTTTCTTTCATTACTTCTTGACTTGATTATCTATTTATCTACATATCGACTCTGTCTGTATGCCTGTCTTTCTCTCAGTTTTATATATCTACTCGGATGTTGAGAAGCGGATGGTATATAAGGTCATCAGTATCACTTGATACATAATGCTGGTAATTATATATAAGAAGTAGAAGGTAAAAAAACGACCAGTAGCAGTATCTCTTTATGCGTGTTAATGCGTGATAAAACCCCTGATATTAATTAATATTTGTAATAGTCATAACGAATATGGTAAAGTTCATCATCAGTGCATAGCTAAGACACTAGAAGTAATTAGAGGATATATGGCAAGTTCAATAAAAGTGTATTGCTAAGACAGTATAAGCAATTAGAGGCTATATGGCAAAGTTCAAGAACAGTGCATTGCTAATACAGTACAAATAAATAGAGTATATATGGTAAAGTTCAACATTAGTGTATAATCAAGATACTTGAAGAAATAGAGGATATATGGTACAGTTCATCGTCAGTGTATAATTAAGACACTATAAGTGAACAGGAGATATATGGTGCAGAGTTCATCGTCAGTGTATAATTAAGACACTACAACTAAACAGAGGATCGCAAATGAGTAGTCATTTTAAATTACGTTTCTCAAACAACTGGACGACTTTCATAAATGTCATTTGAAATGAGCACAAAAGCAAGATTATATAAATTACATGGTGAAAAATGCTGATTTTGTTTGACCAAACTGCAGATTGACCGCTCGGGCGGCCTAAGTGGTTAGAGCGTCCGCCTCGGATGCGGGAGGTCGCCGGTTCGAATCCCTGCCGTGTATTATTACGGAAGAACGTCCCCATGCTGCTAAGTAAACTGCTTGTGTTCTCTGGCGATCCACTGCACGGTTATGTTGATCATCCCAACGCCGATCACCTTAGCAAACGTGTATGTTCACAGTCCAACAAATTGGTTACTGCACTCGAGTCTTTAATTTGTTGTGATGTGTAATGTTACATATTGTATTAAAAATTTGAACACATTTGTTCATAAAAAATAATTTCACTTAATTCAAATTACAATAAACATGGACGTGATGCAAAACATTGTATCCAAATACAAACAAGCAAGATCACTGCTGCCACGATGCACATGACCAGAATAAATGTATCGAGTATTAAGTCATGCATTTGGTCCAGTGACATTTAGCGTGCCACCTGTACATCAGTGCACTATTCCGAACATATTCAAATTCGATTTGCACACACTGTAAATATTAATCGATGAGCTCAAATTTAGAGACGAGATTGGCAGCATCGTCGAGCTGGATCTGGCGGGGGAGCTGCGAGATATGAGATATAAAAACAAAACTCTGCCCAACATCATTGCATAATGTCATAAATTTATGAGATCGATTTTTACTGGTCTTCACTGGTCAGCAAACACTGTGGTGGCTATCGTGAGCTCATGTTTTGAAGGAGCGATCACTGACAGACTCGAGACGCACAATCAAGTATACAACGACATATTTATTTGCATGTATGTGACTTCAGCCATTGATATGTCGACACGGATGCTAGTAGCGGACTCCCTGAAGATAACCGTTGGCTTGGGTATTGCTGAAATTGCGACTACGGCATATATGATAGGTACACCTGTTGGATTTGCTATCATTAATAACCGGTGTGGATGGCTGTGCTGGAAAATAATTTCATGACGGCTGCACAAATGAATACACATCTAATCGGAAGTTCTCGCCGCGGTACAATGTAGTCTAGCGAGGCTGCCAAATTGTACTAGGTAGATGTCAAAGATAGAACTATTGCCATAACCGAGTTTGAGACGGTACTACTCGAAACGAACAGCTATCAGTCCCTACAAATCTAATATCTTTCTTAAAACAAAACATCTTAAAACCATCTATTGGCAGCTAAACAAACCGCTCCGGTGGTCTGGTGGTTAGAGCGTCCGCCTCGGATGTGAGAGGTTGTGGGTTTGATCCACGGCCGAGTCATACCCAAGATTTGCAAAAATGGTACTAACAGCTGCCTCGCTTGGCGCTCAGCATTAAGAGGTTAGGACTGGTTGGTCTGGTGTCAGGATAATATGACTGGGTGGGACATCATGCTACATGTCTGCGGCATGATGCCCCACTGCTAGACATCACTATAAACTGCAACACTGCAGACATCGTAGCGATATGACTGAAACATTGGTAAAGCTAAGTTAAAAATCCAAATCACACACACACACACACACACACACACACACGCGCGCGCGCGCGCGCGCTGCTAAACGATGAATTGGCATGTCCATGAGAAAAGGAACTGTCCAGAAACATATTGTGGTTTCACTTGGCTTTATCAGAAGATACATTAGAAAATGTCAGGTTGATATGATGCTTAAAACATACTACTCTTGTGTAGGAATGTGTCATTGGTGTCTGAGATTCATATCTAAAAAAACACAGCTTAAAATGGAAAAAGAGATGGTGGGTTGGTTCGTTGCAAAGCATATCTAGAAAACTAGACACAGCGTTATCTTTATTAAACAGCTACGATCACTTAAATTTAGAAGAAAGATTTCAAGATTTGAATATTATACAAGACGACAGTCCATCACCTAGGTTGCCTTCCAAAATACCGGTCAAACAACCAAACTCATCAGTTTCACCACAGACAGCTTGTTCATCTAGGAGCGACAAGGGATCAATATAACTTTTTAGTTTCGCAGAAGACCCCGAGAGCGTGGAACAGCGTGCCTCCAGACATCCTGGATGAAAAGGAAATAGCGGCATTTAAGATCATTATCGTCACATACTTTAGGGCAGCACTTGAAGAATGAAATGTTTCTAGTGTGCATTTTTTGTTGTTTGTTTTGTTTTGTTTTTTGGGTTTAACGCCATTTTTCAGCACACGGTAGGCTTTACATGGCGACCAGTATATCTGGTGGAGGACAAACCCGGGAAAACCCCTTGGAAGAGCAAACGACCTACAGGCAGTTACTGCCAAGCTTTATCACATACTCAAGTTTTCCGAGGTGAGATGAGATGAGATGAGATGAGATGAGATGAGAAGCATAACAATAACACCGTAGCAGACTAATACACATGCATTTATTTATACCTATTTGTGATCCGCGTTGCACCCGGCAGACATTAAAAATATAAATATGTAGAACTCGTATGTACAGGGCAAATCACAGCATCGAATTATTTTTTAATGAAAACAAATGTAGTTGCAATGGAAGTTAAAAATATAACAACCAACAATTTGGCGTTATCGCGATTTATGCAGAAAATGGTGTTTCACACAATGAATGAATGAACTCATAAGCAATGCAACAACCACTACTTTAGTTAAGTGTCATGATCACATATATCAATACTGGACAGACCTAGATCTGCAGTCACATAATGCGCCGGTTGATCAAGCTCAATGCAGTTTTTGTTTCCTAAGAGTAATATATAGAACAAGCAGCATGGACCTGATCTGCTGGAACATTATGCTATGGCAGATGAGGTTTTATGTAGTTTTCAGTTAAACTCGACTTATAACTAGGACTTGCTGTATTTGGATTAAATAAGGCAGATGAGGTTTTATGTTGTTTGCAGTTAAACTCGACTTATACACTAGGACTTGCTGTATTTGGATTAAATAAAGCTCAACGTATCATTATTTAGTATGTACGCAAAAATATAGAACGGCCTATATCTAATCCACGCAGAAACCATAAAGGATTAACAATATTAACGTGTTTAATAAAACAGATAGTCCACCGACGTTGAATGTCTGGCTGCATCAAAGAAATAAGCTGCGTAACTTTAAAAAGTTTGTCTAGTGTCTGCTAAAATTCAAACGCCGACTAAACCCAGTCGAACAGGTTACGTATTAGACAAATTATTATTGAGGTCCCCCCCCCCCGCCCGTTTCCTATGCGTACGTACATTATCAGTAGACTCCCCATACGCAAGCGTATGCATCTATCTGGGTTACCCACTCCATGCGTACGTACTAAATCGACGGCCCTTAACTGTCGACAAGAATGACGGAGAATGTTTTCACTAGTGTTGCAGCCAATCACTGTTTTCAATATGAACAGAGTTTGCACAAAAATTAAACAAGATACTTTTTACAACCTTCATTTTAGATCTGTACATAATTATTCAATAGCTGACACACAGGAAGGACAAAACTTTTAATAGGTCCTTGTTTAACTGGAAAAATCCCCATTACTTTTTAAAGAATGAAATAGAAGAAGAAAAAAAAAAACCCACGACTTTAATCACAATTTCCTTACGTGTCCATAAAAGGAATGAATCAACTTTGACCCCAAAAAAACGTAAGGCTTTGCCGGGCAAATATTTCTGTAAAAATATATATAATTATTGGTTCTTTATTTTTTATACGTTGTTTTAATTAAATAAAAATGATGAAGTAATTAAATAAATTGTTGTATATTTTGAATATTAATATGAATATATTGAACTTTTCTTATATTTTAAGATATCATCAGTATTTAAAAAGTATATTTAAAAAATATTTCTTTTCCACATAGTTAAAAGTCACTCGTTGGAGCATTACCGCTCCAGTGGCCTAGTGGTTAGAGCGTTTGCCTCAGAAGCGCGAGGTCGCGGGTTCGAACCCAGGCCGAGTCATATCAAAGACTTATAAATGGTACTAACAGCTGCCTCGCTTGGCGCTCGGCATATAGAGGTTAAAATTTGGACTGGTTGGCCTGGTGCCATAATAATGTGACTGGGTGGGACATGATGCCCAGTGCTAGACATCACTGTAAACTGACACACTGCATACATCGTAGCGAAATGACTGGAAAATTGTTAAAGCTACGTTAAAAATCTCATATCATACACTCACCGGGGCTTTAATTATTTTGAATTTATATTTAGAGAACCAGACCGTTGGAGACAAAGCTTCCGAGAACCAGACGGCCGCCATCTTTGGAATATCTCGGTCATGTCTGGCACATTTACCCAACTGTGGCGTGCTGAGTAAAGATTCTTTAAACGCTTTAATTTGTGAAGACTTACATGCAATTACACACATATTAATATGTAAAGATTCAGTATGAATTAATGAAAACGACACACTTGTTTGAAAGGCGTTTAGTACACAAAGACGGCATGCGTGAAACATATTTCCCACGTCAACATCTACATTGACGCGGTCACAGTAGACTCTTGAACAATACTGTAAACTTCAGTATGATTCCATTTTGTATAGTGTGGATCCTGCATACTGTGAAAGCAATACATACCTTAGTTGAAGAATAACACTGAGAAGCGAGAAAATGCCACGTAAAAGACCCACCGAAGTTAGCTGGGACAGGTGTGCATATTTTCTTTTACTCCAGTGTTTGGCATATCTAATCATTGTAAGAATCGACCCAATGACATAACAAGAAATTCTTTGCTTCCTCCCATTTAAAAAAAAAGTTTGATGGATAGTTTGGGCCCCAACTGAACCAAGCCCACTGTCTCATCCTCCCTCCCCTAGCAAATTGCTGTGGTTGGTTGGGCTGTTACAGTGCCACTAGTCCTACAGTGTAAAACTCCGATCTAGTCCTACAATGTAAGACATAGCAGATGTTGGTTTTGTTTTAGTGCTGTGTCTTACTATCCAAATAATGGCCTTGTATATCATGTTCTGATGACATTGGAATGGGTAGCCAAAGTTTCAGGAATATCTCGCACATTTGCCAGCATATATCGACACTCTTCTTTATGTGTAATTAATATACTTACTGTGCTGTTTTTATCCTGGCGGAATGAAAATATGACACTAGCAAATGGATGCAATTTCATGCTCCATTGACATACATTTGAATTTGTTGCAATGCGACCGTAGTTGAGGTATGCTGGAGTATGTTTAAGCAGGTTCATGTGGCGGATATGTTTCTTAAATGAAACAAACTGTTGCTTTACAGTTCCAATAGGCATAATATATTTTTATTCATTTTGTTAAAGAATAATATTTCAATTTAACCCAGATTTCGGCATTCTCGGCTTAACATCACTTTCCAGCCAACTGAAACGTATGCCAACGAAACTTGAAAACATCCATTTCTTTTGTGAGAATTTGAATTTATTAGAGAAAAGACATTAGGGTTAGTAAAGTCTGACAAAAACATTATTTTGTTGAAAAGTGTCATTATTGGTTGCCAGTTGTGTGTGATATTTCTGAAAATTAGACTTTTGTTATACTGTTAGTCGACATCAAAACACACTATTCAGCACCGTTATTTAGGCAGTAAGACCCATCGCATCCCAGAACAAAAATATTGGGTGATGTGTCTTACAGTGTGGAACTATAGACATCGATCCTAATATTATTCTTTCTGGGTCCATGTCTTACAGCCTAAATAATGACATTGTTTAGCATGTTCAAAAATTTACCATGGATCCCAAACAATAAATGAATATTCTAGTTTTGTATTTTGGTAGTTTACAGTAGAAATTATTTGCTTCGGCATTAGATTTATGCCAGCTTTTTTAAAACTTTATTGATGAAAGTTAATTACCTATTAGTTCTACGACTATATAGTGCAAAATGGTAACTGAATGAAATAATTCAATCATCAAAATATTAAGAGAAGTCCATTGACAGTTTTCTTGTTAGATTTTTATTTCCTTTGAAACTTTCTTAAGTGCTATTACAGTTATCCTTGTGTATACCCTACACAGTTTACCTCTTTGAAGCAGTTAAAATTTATTGATCACATATTTAAAAAATATTAAAATACCTGCAATCCCAACCCCCCAGCAATTGCGAATATGATTTTTTGTAGTCCAGTAAACTGCAGTTTCCTCCATTTTTTGTGGGGATCTGTTTTGAGGCTGAAATGCAGCTTCATTTGCATTGCCAAAAACTGTTTTCTAAAATTTGAAGAAAAAAAAATCCTGATCAGAACTTTTAATATGTTTGGTGCAGTTTGTTTAGAAAATATACAGAATGTAGCAAGAGATCTAAAGTGTGAGAGTAACATTGGCTATGTAATTATTTAAATATTCAAGGACTTTTATTTTGTAAACCTTGGTTAATTCACACATTTGATTTTTCATCCCAATTCCATGGATCTTGGATTAAAAGAAGAAGAAAAACTGTAATTTCTCTTGTTATTTATTAGCGTATGTTAATATGCATGTGTTTTGGACATGCATTTTTATGTAAAACCATGAACTAAGATAAGATTTTCAGGAGAGCAATTGTTTTCTGTTTTAATTTTACATAAGTTATCTAGTATGCTCAATGTTTTCTTGTTTGCTGAGTTGGCTTATCATACGTTTTTGGCACTCTCTGATAAACTTCTTGTCCCATGTGCTAGCCTTACATTCAAATTGTTCCTGCCTATTATATCAGCAGTATAGATAGTAAATTCTACACATCATCATATACACTTCCTTATTTTATCAGCAAGCTTTATGATGTCACCACAATGCCTTTTATAGTGAGTCAACTGTTGTGTAAGCATACAAATCCTACAGTGTTAACATGACAGTTTGTACAACAGTTAATATATCAAATTGTGCTACTGTATGTGTGAGGTACCAGTGTTCAAAAGAAATTTGTTTTGGGACACAGGCCCAAGGCTGGTGACTTAAATAAACTTACAAGCCCAGACTGAAATAACACAAGCTTGGACTCCATATTCCACATACCCAAAATTTCCCCTTTTTCAGTATTGTTACACAATGTTGCAATAGCTACAGTTTGAATATAAATTCAATAGGGTTCAGAGGGGTTTGAAGGTAATGCAAATGTCATTAGTGTTCATTGCTTTGCTGGCATGCTTCACAAATTAAATGTCACTCAACGAAGAATTCTGAAATTTATTTTTGTTGGGCTCGGCTGATAGCTAACCAAAATCGACTTAGAAAATGAATCCACTTGAACACTATTCTGAAAATTAAATGATCATGCTTTACACTCTGTATATACAGTAAAACCCATTTTCAAAGAAACATTGCTGCTGTTCACAAACTTGTAAAAAAAATATATAATGTAGGGGCTAAACATTGTACTTCAAGGTAGTATAGTAATCTGTAATAACTTTCGTTCTTGTACATGCATCTAGTTTTTCTTTGTTTTACTTCCTGATCCTACCTATGTAAATTAACAGTGGGCTTATCCACTGCAGCCTTAAAATGCATCACTAGCTATTGTCAGCCATTTAAGGAACATGTGAAATGGTGGTTTATACCTGACCTTTTTGCCTTTAATTGCAGCTATTTAAACTGCCCAAGGGATAGTTTTACATCAGCTCCCCTCTTGACTGTTTACTGTTTATACATGCTACCTGTAAAGGGCATATACTAAAAGTGGTGTTTTTTGGGTACAGATTACAGAAAATTGTGTTTTTTTTAAAAAACACGACCATGTCAGGGGATTCGGGAGTACAAAATCGTAATTTTAGCATGACACGCCATGCTTCCATCTGATTCAAATCAGATCTTTATTCCACATAGGACTGGAGATCTGATTTAGATTGCGCTGTGTTATGGCAGTCAACATATTGAAAATACATTTATGCTTTTCATCAGCAAGATAAAAAGTTTTTTTTCAGGCAAATTATTATTTTTTTTACGAGCCCAATCAGGACGTCTGTTAGAATACAGGATCAACCTGATTTTAAAATAATGGGGCCTCAGGTGTTGGGCTATCAGATTGTTTGTGCACTGGGTACTGACTATTCAGTTTTTGGGGGAATGGGGATTGCGATTTTCTTTAAAGCTGAGATGTTTTCTTTTATCTCAAGATAATGATTTTTTTCAAGTAATGGATATACTATTTGTTGCTATCTTGTTTAAATCCAAACAAGATATTTTTACAGCTGTTTGAAAGCCAGAAATGTGAAAATAAAAAATAAAACATCCCAGACCCCAGCCTCAGAAAATGAAATTGTGAATCACTAATATAATTGTATATTTTGGTGCATATTATATGTTTAAAGAAAACTGGTAAAGTTTTTGTTTGGTACTGTATTTATGTATGTATGTATGTGTGTGTGTGTGTGTGTGTGTGCATGTGTGTCTGCATGCATGCATGCATGTATGTATGTACAGGGTTTAATGGCACATCAGCAGCTATGATATCTATTGCCAATTTAAAAAAATTTTATCTCCAAAAGGCATACAGAAGAATGATAAAAGCAAAAGAACAGGTATAGCCTGTCTAGCATTGAGAAATAATAATAATGAGGACTTTGTATAGTGCCTAATCTTTAGAAGCTCTAAGCGCTTTACAACATTAGACAACACCTATAAAATAAAAAAACATACATGTGTAATGATGTGATTACAAAAACAATCACCATGAAATTAGAAAACATCAAAAAAAACATGCTGAGAATATTTAAGGTAGGAAACATTATTAGGTCTTTTAAGTTTGTTCTTGCAGTCGAAATAAGTGGGTTTTGAGAGCTCTCTTGAATGTGATCACTGTGTCTTTGTGTCAAAGTTCAGTGGGCAATTCAAATGGTGTTAACCCCAAAATAACAACTACAACCAATATTCAACCTGTACATGAGCCTGTTTACAGGTAATTGCCATAGTGTGCACATACATTGTACTAGTGCATGAAGTGGGATGCGTGCCACAAGATAACTATATAGATTTTCTGCTATATTTTATCTTACAGATTTAGACCGTGGACAAAGACAAGACTGACAGCCTCTTCATATATGTAGGTTATTAAGGTTGTCAGTCTTCAAATACATGTCAATCTTGCAAAAATTATGGACACCAGTCAGTTTTTGGCAGTAGAGAGGGTACTAAAGGGGGAAGGCATAGAAGCACATCTTGAGGGATGACGCATTCAAGGGTTCGACACTATCACTTGCTGGGCAAAACATAGCAGACAACAGTCTTGGTTACCATCTTGCATACTGTATTAGCTTTATGGACTAGCTACATAGATCAATATCCTGTACCCCATCCTAACTTCAGTAATTTGATAACATGCCAGCCAAGATGGCCCTGCTCAGTCAGACTGGACTCTGCCACATACCTCAGATTGCAATGGGACACAACCTCAGTTAATCATACCACCAGAAGAGCAAGCTGTGTCCAGTGTCATGAGCCCAGTTCATACAGGCTCTGGCATGGATCAGTGTAACTCGCATATTGCCACTAGGCACTTTCTGTGTACAATGCCCAGCTTGGCACCTCAGTATCCAAGAGGACACTTGAAAGGGAGCCTATACGTAGCACTGCTTCCAAGTCACCCTATCTTATTCAGGATGTGCACTGAGTTTAGAGAGCTGCTATCCTTGACATTCTTCTTCAGTTACTTCACAGGGTAGCACAAGAGTCTTTAGCTTCATCACCTTTATACAAAGATATGAGACATGCTTTTAAGTTCCATCATTGTTATTAATTCATACAATGATGTGGGAAGACTTAGCTCTACGGGCATGTTTTCTGCCTATCGCCATTGGAGTTCTGTCCTTCTCCCTCTGCATCAGCTGCCTGGTCTACATTTTGACTAAAGGAAGAATCTACTTTCAATTACTTCCACAGTCTGGCAGAGTTACTAACATTCTGGGCAGCTTTCATCATTAATTACAAACCCCAAGTATGAACTATTTATCTTACAGACAACTTCTTTGGAATTTGAAGGAATTGTCAGGATGTATACTCTTACTGTCCAACACCTTTGATTCTAAATGTGATACAGAAGGCAAGAGAATCGGAGTGTTTCTTCATCAATCTCACAACAGAAATCTCCAGGAAAATCAAGATATTCCCTCATCTGCTCAGGCAACAATGATGACAGGTTTTTAATGCCAACACCGAGTTGGTGAACTTGCTTGTGTGGGTGTTATTAAACAAGCCCTTAAGAACAAACTGTTTGAACAACCAGAGGTGGAGAAATCACTCTAGTAAGATGGCCATCCACTTTAAAGGTGTACAAAGACTCATGGAGAATCTTCACACAGTGATCTGCACAAGAACACATTATACTGCTACATACATCAATACCACAAATAGGTAATTTGACGAGAAACGGTTGGAACCAATTACAATTAAAGGCTAACATTTCATGGTCAGTGACACCATGCATCATCATGGATCTTTCTGATCTTCTGTTCGATGATTGATTGATGTTAACACTTTGCACAAGTGGATTTTATTATGGACTTTAACCTGGCTGAACACGACACCATTTGAACCATGCTCTGAAAACCTAATTGCTTCACCTATCATATTAGATCTACCTTCTCATTGCATTAGCATGCAGCAGGTAGAATCATCAAATTACATGCTTTTTCAGTGGACATAAACTACATATAGTTTTGACAAGATGGGTTACTATTACTCCTGACTGCCCCTGCTTTCATTGCCAAGAACAGGCTACCATGCTTGGGGACTCACACTTTAGTAATGAATGTCAGAAGGACTGAGCCATTGCACCGGCATCAAAATGCACCTTTTCTTACCAATAAAAGAGGGAAAGGAGAACATACCAGGATAGACATATTTGTACTGGATAACATGGATTCATTGCAAATATCAGAATATAACACAGACCAAATGAATTTGCTTTGCATCTTGGCTCACAGAGTAAGGTTGGTTGCCACAAACATTGCATTTGAGTGAAACTGTTCTCTGTTAATATTCCATGTATTATACAATTGAGTTGTAGATCTGAGTCCACTTCATTGTTTTTATCTCTGAGATCTTACATCCTAAAATGCCCAACTCAGTCTGGGGTGACCCGTAGACATGGCACAACAGTTTACCTAACTGGGTCAATAGACAATTTTATAAGGACACCACTTCATGACTTCTCTTGGATTTGCAAGAGTAAACATTTTTCCATTTTGAAGCTGTTCCCTGACATCCAGTCTTTTCTCCAGTTGGGTTTTCTAAAAGATGTCTCGTATACCTTAGGGGACCAGAAATGGTCTCTCCATGGTAAGGTAATGTATATTCCTACACCTCTTACGTATTCTTTAAAGGTATTATGGTAACGTATTTGAAGAAGAACCAACTTTTTTTAGTAAAATGTATTTCTTAAGTAATACTTGCCTGATTATAATATATACACCCTCCCAGTCTCCCTGCAGTTACATACATACGGAGAGCATGCCTTCTGCTTAAGTAGAAACTTAAGAATTCATCAGATCAGCACCAATCCCTGTATCAAGGGGAGATGATTCTTTATAATTGTCACCTAGGTGGGCAGATAAGTTTGCTTTTTGGCTGAAATGTTTTAGCAGGGTAGGGCTGCATTTTCATGGTAGTAGCAGTTCTCCCAAGGTATATGATCAGGGGGAAGTATTATTGAAGAAACACATTTTACTAGAAAATTCTCAGCTCAGAGTATGACATTTATCCATTCTTATCAAGCATTATAAAATCAATTACTTTTTTCATGCTGTAAAAAATTCTTATATTTTGTGCTTTATGATTTTCAGTGACGATGAGCTGCTTTTGGAAGATGGATCTGGGGTTAGTGCCTTTCCAAAGTCCAAGGTATGTATTTACAAGAGGACCTGTTCAGAAAAATATAATTTGAACAAAAAAAGAATAGTAAGATTTGAGATTTGTCACTGCAAGTGATATGGGCATAATGTCAGTGTTCCAAAGAACCATAGTCATGGGAAAGAACTTGATTGTTCATTGACATTTTTCAGTGTACACAGGAATTTAAAAATTGTATTATAGTCAGCCTAGTGCAGGCAGGTTGGAAAATATTTTTAGCTTGACCTTTAAAAATTTGAACTTGCCCCAAACATAATATCCTAATATATGAGTAAAACAATGAGCAGAAATAAAGTATTTTCTGTATTTGATGGAAATTGTATTAAATTTATTTAGCATCCTCCTTGGATGCAGGAGGTCATGGGTTAGCATCCTGGCTGAGTCATATCAAAGGCTCATAAAAGTAGTACTCGCAGATGTCTTGCTTGGCGCTCAGCATGAAGAGGTTGGTGTTGGGGCTGGTCGGGATGTGACTGGGTGGGACATGATGCCACTTGTTTGCAGCATGATACCTCAGTGATAGACATCACTATAAGCTGCCGCACTGCAGACATCATAGCAATATGACTGGAAAATTGTTAAAGCTACATTAAATTGTTATAGCTACATTTAAAAGCCAAATCACATACACACACACATACACACACACATTATATTTATTTATTTAAAATTTTGCTTTCTTTGTATCCTTGTTGACACCATAAAACCATATGCCAGTTATTAAAGCTAACGGGGCCCTGAGTGGCCAAGTGGTCTAAAGCGCTCACCGTTCCGGATCACTGCCATCTCACCTCTGTCTGCGTGGGTTCGAGTCCAAGGCTCAGCTAGCGTGGGTACATGGGAAAGCCTGCCAGTAGTTTCTCGTGGGTCGGTGGTTCTTCCCTGGGTTTTCCAGGGTTCTTCCTCCACCAGTTATACTGGCCGCCATGTATAGCCTATCTTGTGCTGAAAAATGGCGTTAAACCCTAGAACAACAACAACAACAATTAAAGCTGTCAATAAATATATATACATGATTGCTATGTTTTCAAGTAAGAGAGGGATAATGAAAGCTAGACTGTTTGTAATATATTTTTTATATTTGTAAATGAAGGATTTGTGAACACTAATCAATTATCATGAAATTATCCACAAGCTTAAAAATGTTTAATTATCAGACCTTTGAGAATTATGGTTTTCCCAGGTTCTTCTTCCACCATTAATATTGGCCGCCATGTATATCCTGTTGTGTGCTGAAAAATGGCGTTAAACCCTACAACAACAACACCATGAATTTAAATAATCTAGCTGATTATTTAGTGTTAGCAATATGAGAGGTGCCTAAGGCTAGCTTAGGGCATAGAAGTCAGTGAATTCCCGATACAAGTATTATAAATAAATTGTAACTGATAAGTTAAAATATAAACATTTATATCTTATGTGTAAAAATACATTATCACCTCTGCACAGGAAAATGTGAGACCTTGACATTGACTGCAAGATTTCCATTGATATTAAGAATAAATAATTTTTTTGCAGAAATTATGAACAATTTAGTTATAACAAAATAAAGTACCATCATTTGCCATAATTATTCGAATGGCTTAAATAAATTTCTCTAACTGGATGTTTTTCAACTAATGAAAAGGAATGTAATTGTTGTCATGCAGCATGGAAGGTAAATTTTTGCAGTATGTCCTGTTTGCCATTATAGAACACTTTCATGCTGCTGTTTTATTGTTTTGTTTGACTTAAAAGTTTGCCCTTCAATTCTTGAAGCGGCATTAGTATCGTATGGACACATTTGTAGTTGTGATGTTGGCAGTGGTGCTATTGTCGTAAAGACTGTGCATTATAGGCTGTCATGTTGTATATAGTGCAAATTCATTATTGTATGGTTTGCAGGAAGGACACAGCTCTCTATAGAACACTTGTGTGACAGACTGATAATAAATCAGTTTTATAAGATTGTATGTTGCTTATGTGCTTTATTATAGGAGCTGGTTGAGGAAGAAGAGGTAGATGAAGATGCCTTGCTGGGGCTGGAGGATGAGAAACAAGGAGAGGAAGAAAACAAGTCTGCACATGAAGTATACAAGCTCATCCAGTAAGTCATGCCCTCATATTTTCAAAACAATCTGAGTATGAAACTCTGTCAAAGGTAGGCAAATTGGTTTTTTTTTTTTTATGTTGGTAACTTTTATGGGGAAAAAATTCACCTTGTGAAACCGATTGGGATTTTTCCTAACTTCTTTGCCTCTACTTTCTAATTTCATACAAAAGCTATGTCACGTAGTACTTGGCAGTATTGTATCTTATATGGGTGTATTACCATATTTACTCGGTTATGCAATGGCAGATCTGGTGAACACAGTTTACAGTTGGTTCATCTCATAAGTGAGTATATATGGTAAATTAAGCCTAAGGCCAAGTCTTTAAATAAGCATCCACATATGACAATGAGGCCAGTATGACTATTTATGATGACTAGGCCATAATGATTTACTATATGACAATCAAAAGTTTCAGAATTTTATCAGACAGTGAGGATGAAGTTATTTTTTGATTTTTATCAGGAAACATTAGATGGTGGCAAAATGCGAACTTAAAATTGTAGGTTGGTACACATTTAATATGACTTCCCATTTGATTGGGTACCCAGGTAACCATTCATTATGATCTATGGGTACCCAGGTAACCATTCATTATGATCCATGGGTACCTAATAGATGTCTACTAAAATTTTGACAGCTTTAGACAAAAGTCATTTGGAGGGCTAGGGTGAGGAGATCTTGTCTTTTCTCCTGGGCTGTGAGCTTTTTGTCATTGGGATGTTGTTGACAACATAATGTTTGGTATTAAAGCTTTTTAAAGTCCTGTAATGTATCAGGAAAATGTTGATGGGGAAGAGATTCTGATTGACAGCACATCTCTGTGTGTAAATGTTCCAAATAATTTTAGTGCTTGTTCTCTGTTCTTGCCAGGTACACAGCTGACGATTTGGATAATGATGCTGACGTGGTGGAGATACAGATCATTGAGCCAACAGATGACATGACTTTTGAAGATGATATGGGCGATGTAAGCACAGCTAGCAATCAACAGGTGCAGTAATAAATCAGTCAATACGTAATTTATACAGTATTATTATACAGTATTATTATATCTGATGTACAGCCATGTAGGATCCTCTGTTTAACAGAAAGATTGCTCTGGTGGCCTAGTGGTTAGAGCGTATGCCTCAGATGTGGGAGGTTGCAGGTTCAAACCCCGGCTGAGTCACACCAGAAGAATTGTGAAAATGGTATTAACAGCTGCCTTGCTTGGCGCTCAGCATTAAGAGGTTAGTGTTAGGACTGGTTAGCCTAGTGTCATGATAATGTGACTGGGCGGGACATGATGCTACATGTCTGCATCATGATGCCCCAGTGCTACACATTGCTATAAATTGCCACACTGCAGACATCGTAATGATATAACTGAAAAATTGTTAAACCTACATTAAAAATCCAAATCGCACACACTTTAGCAGAAATGGCTGAATTAATTTTTGTGTTCCCAGTGTGATGATGAAGGGGGCTTATTTTATTGCAGTGTCCATATGTCTGTTCTAAAACCATTTTTGTATGATAGCATCTACTTTTACAAATTTGGTCGATATCTTGCACTTGGGGTTAGGATGAAGTCTATGATTTTGGGGCCAGTAGGTTAAAGGTTAACATCACTGACACCAGAGTGCAAACTTTGTAGATGGGGTTCACTTGAATAACAAAGAAGCTGTGAAAGAAGAAAAATGGTGTATACACAATAACATTAGTTCAGCATGATAGACCAGGATCAGGCTATGTTGATTCCTTTTCCTTTACGTAAGAAAGAAACCTAATTGATTTTTTATGTCAGGGTCAAACTGTCAGTGTTACTGAGACTGAATGAAAAATGACAGTTCATGACCATGTACCTTCACCACATGACTTTGGTAGGAAAGAAGTCTGTTGATTTGGGGTAAAAAAAATTGAAGGTCAAGGTTATTGACTAAATGAAGAAATGTGCTTTTTGCGTAATAACTTTAGTTCTTGTACCTGAGTTATAGACGAAGATTTGAGGATAAAAAGGTTTTAAAAAGATCCTGGTGATTGTGCCTCTAAAAAAAATCAGTTTTTTAGAATAATTTGTTTTAGATTAAGTTCTAGAGTAACAATGGCTTACTCTTATGATAGTAAAGGAACATATAAATTCTGGAGTTCTGAGGTCAGAGGTCATTGCCATGGTAAGTCTGATATGAAAATAATGATTTCTACATACTATTAATAGTTCAAGAATGCATGCATGACTAATGGGGGGGGGGAGCCAAGTCACCAAGTGGTCTAAAGCACTCCCTGTCATGGATCACTGCCATCTCACCTCTGTCTGCATGGGTTTGAGTCTCAGGCTCTGCCAATATGGATATGTGAGAAAGCTTGCTGGTAGCTTCTTGTGGGACATTGGTTCTTTCTGGGGTTTTCTCGGGTTCTTCCTCCACCATTGATACTGGCCGCCATATATAGCCTATCTTGTGCTGAAAAATGGCGTTAAACCCTATAACAACAACAACAATAACATGACTGATGGTCATTGAGTCCTGTACTTTTGCTTTAAAACAAAAACATTGTCAACACAATTTAGCAAAACTCACATGAGATAGACAAATGAAATTTGGCATGCATGTTTGTATACATAAATTAATGACCCATTTGTATTTTTGTTTCATTATTGTAGTTTTCTTAATTTTGAATTTTCCGGGACTTTATATATTTACATTCTTTGGAAGTTTTTTTTTCTCTTAGTTTTTTGCAACTTTACCTGTTGCATTTTTACAGCTTTAATTGCTACCATATAGCCATGATTTTGTTGATGTGCCATTAAACCCTAAGCATGTGTATGTTGATTACTGCAGGCATGACATTATAGTTATAGAACAATTATGTCCCATTTCCAGGAAAGTGAAGAGTTTACAGAAATGGCAGAGGGAAAAGAAGAGCACTTTGAGACAACAGGGGAAGAGCTGGACAGCACATTAGAGGTATTATAAAATGTATTCAGTCACATAATGTGGACATTGGTAGAACAACATTTTTGGCCATTTTATCAGCATGGCTGCTATAACAATTTAAAAAATATTTTGAAATATCACAGAGACCAAAATATGTGGCCTGTTTTCAGAGGAACTGGCTTACAGAGTATTGTATAGGAATGTTTCACTCTATTAAATTTTAAAACAGGAATTGAAAGAAGTAATTAATGTGATACATTATAGCATGTCAGTGAAAAAAATTGGTTCATTTGTAATAATAATAATAATGATAATAATACTCCAGTACCTTTTGTGGCACTAATCCCCTTTATCGTTATCTGTACTTTCACTTTCCAGGTATCAGAAAACCAAGAGAATCAACTGACAGTTGACACAGAAACTGACAGCGATGAGGAGAGCGAGAAACACAGAAGTCGCTTTGTTTCTGAGAGAGCCAGTATTATCAATCTGAATCCCAAGAAAACCAGAACAGAAATTCCTGATACTCTTGGTAAAAGACATTGTAGACAGTCATTTAGTCTATTGAAATCAGCTATTCAGCAAGTACAAGTTAACTAAATGTGTTTGAAATCAAGCAAAAATAGTCTTGCATCTATTGATGTATGGTGACATCATTTGTACATGTTCATATCATAGTCTTCACACTGATTTTGTTGTTTATGCAGTTATCCTCCTTTGGTATTAATCGGTGTGTGTTACTGTTTAGCACATGATAGACTATATATTGGTGGCTAGTGTATATGTCAGAGGAAGAACCACTGACCCACGGAATGCTATTGACAAGCTTTCTGACATAGCTTTGTTGGCTGACCCTGAGTCTTACACCCACACAGACAGAGGTGAGTTGGCAGTAATTGATAAAGGTAACTGTGTGCCTTATTACACTCAACTACACAGGGCAATTCATCAAAAGCTTTTGTCTATTGGCCATACAGGAACTTGCATATATATGATATGACCACTAGTCAACAGCTTTTGATGAATTGCCCTGGGTCTTGGCAGATGTTGGAGATAAGCAGTTTTTGGTTATGTTTGAGGATTAACCATCTTACTTTTACAGCTACCCACTATCAGAACTCCCAAACCATCAAAATATATACCTTTTAAAACTCATCAGAGAATGGAAGAACAGAATCAGTAAAAAGATGGCCAGGTTAAAACAGATCCCTGAATGATTACCCCCATTAGAGTTATGTCAGTCATTGAACCCACACAAGACATGACATTTCTAAAATATGTATTTTTTGACCTCAGAAGAATCCATGTTAAACAAAAACAAAGATATTACATATGTAATTCATTGATAGATGGGTTCCAGATGTTATTTTGATGAGGAGAAGAGTGGGTCACCCATGTTGCAGCTTGCAACAAAATCATGCTCTGAACATTTCCAAAAGTGTGTAAAACAGCTAGGAGAAAGTGGGCATCCACTCATACAACATCTCTAACCATGGCTATTTCAGTGTCAGATATATACCCCAATACCTTTAATGTTAGGAAATAAGCTCTGCTACCTCTTGAATTCAGCCTGCCAGGAAAGATGAGCATAAAATATTTAGATCAAGGGAAGCAACTCTTATCTGTTACCTTCCCATACTACCATTAATTTGATGCTGACCAGGTTCAGCTTTAGCTGCAGTAGAGTTCCTTGAATTACAAGAAGAAAAAATCAACTTGAATTCAACCTATTCATCAAGAAAGTCATTATTGTCTTGAATGTTCATGTCCTTATGACATTTTGGCATCATTATTTTTAATATGAACAACAATTCATTGAAAGCCACTGTTATATTTTCTGTTATAGACCTCTTCATTTGCAACTCAAGGAACATATCAGAGTGGTGTGACATGGATGCATTTGCACCACCAATTTGTCTGCATCTAGGGTTATTTTGCAGTATAAGATACAATAGCTCTATTGCATTAAATCCAGGTCAGAAAAAGAAGTGCACAAACTTCGAAAAATGTGAAAATCTATTCTCCGATAATCACATGCAAGTTTGTCAGTATTTTGAAAACAATACTACGTCACACTTACTGAAGGATAATTACTAAAAGATCTTGTAAGATTTGTAGAGGAACTGCAGGATGCTGCTGTTTGTACCACATCAAAAGTGTCAGATGGTAAACAACAGCTACCCACTTAGTGATGGTAAAGTGAGGTGAGGGGGAAGAGTTCTACCCTTTGTCACTATGATACATAGATAGAAAAGACAAAATTTTCATCTTTCTGGGGTTGGCAATTTGTGATGTTATGGACTTATTTCCTAATGTTAATGTGATCGGTAAAGTATTCTTGGGAAACAAAATTTAATTTTTCTTATGTTAGAGTGAGAGAGAATGTGGCCTTGTTCATCCGAATTGAAAATGTTTCAACTTGGACATCCAGTAATGTCACCACATTAGCCATCTTAAAAATCTTATTTGTTGTAGTAAAGTATTAAGTTTGTCAGTTCCCAGAGGACAAGACTTATGCCCATTTGACAGGTGTTGGGAAATTTTGTCAAAATCAGCAAAAAAAATGTTATTCTCATTGTCACTGTGTCACCAAGAGACATCATGATGGCATCAAACTTTCCAACAGTTTTAGTTTTTAATTGTGGATTTTATTGTTTTAAAATGTGCATATGGCTTTTAATTTGCAGATGTTAGTGCTTTTAATTGTGGATTTCACCATCATTTATTTTGGATTGTACTGCTGTTCACGTTGCTGTTTGATCTGTCAGAGTCCAATACATTCACAGGAACTGGAAGAGCAAAATGAAGCTGTAATTAAGGAGTGATCATTTTCAGGGATCATCAGTTACAACCACATAATCACTCCCGTGTTATAACAAGCTTCACTTTAACTTGATTCCAGATACAGCATGGTAGAGCTATGGACTCTGAGATCAAAATTATAAAAAATTATAATTTTAAAATTTTTTAAAAATTAAGTTTTGGCATCTATTAGCTAAAACCTTGACATAAAAACTACTGTACTTGATTTGGACATTGCATTCAAGGTCTAATTAGCCATTGTTTTATTCAGGCAATGTATGGTATTTTATTCAGAACACCTGAAATTACTCATGTCTCTAATGTTCCATAATTGTTATTATCTCTATCAACCATTGCAATTGGTTAAAGTACACATGACTGTCAAATTTGCATTTAGCGCTAAAACCACCTAAGTAAACACGACTCACTGATCATACAGAAAACCAGCTTAATGTCAACCAGTATACAGTGATCTGGATGGCAACACATCACAGAAAGGATTAATGGTGGTATGTCTTTTGAACTTATCACTGCTTTCTGTAATTTGTTGCAGTGCAGTCCAGAAGTGATAGCTGCTCATTTTCAAAATGTGGCTACAGTATAAATAAAGTCTGTTCAAACAACTAATTGTCACTTTCAACACATAAGAACACCAACCTTTTTTATCCTTTTCAATTTACTTCTGTTTGGTACATAGTGCATTTGGTAATTATGGACCCTGCCTATCACATTTTAATGGGGCAGAGCTGTATTAGCAATTTAAGTAGGTTATTTAATGCCAAGGCAATAAGAAAAAAGTGCATTTTATTACTTTTTAAACTTTTAGAAATGTCATTATTGATTATTTTACTGATAAAATACAAGTTTGGTGAATGATCATTTGTTGATGCAAATGTGTGTGTGTGCTAAAATTTTTCATATATGCCAAAATCGTCATTTTGATGCATCACTTGAAAGTTTGGTCAGTTTGTCAAAAAAAATAGATATTTTGTCAATTTGTCACTTTAAAGAGATGTTTTATGGCATATTTTTGTCTACTGCATTGACAGAAATTTCAGCAGAAGAGCAGGCAGAGATTGAAAAGTTCATGAAAAACAATGGACAGGGTCAAAACAAGGGACGAAAAAACCAACACCAGTTTCAGCAGCATCAACAGCAACGATGGCAACAACAGCAAAGAATTATGGGTTATCAACAGCAACAGAACCCTTTCATGGGGCAGTCATTTGAAAGGTAAATGTTAGGTTTTAACCATACCAGTAATATGTCGTTCTTGTAGTATGCTGTTACAGGATATGTTATATATAACAAAGGGCATGGGTGTATAAAGAAACAAAGTTAATGAAGTGTGGAGGGGGGAGAGATGTATCGTCTCTTTCTGCATCTTAGTCAGCTCCAGCACCAGTCTGATGGTGTCATGATCTGTCACTGTGTATGGCGATGGTTTAGTCCAGGATGGTTGGTATTATTTTGCACCACAGGCAGTTCACTGAGTGAACATCTGGAGATAAGTGTCACAACTTGGATGGACTCTCAATCAATTTCACCATCATTCTTCGTCAGCTACACCAGCCTTATCACATTCACCACAGGAGACATCTGTCACTTGCACTCAAAGCATCATCTTCCATCAATCCAATAATTTTACGAGAATTCCAGCAATTTGAACTCAACTTGGTCTCATCTGTGGATAATCTCACTAGTCAAATTTGGAAGTTAGTCTTGCAGATGGCACATGTCATGAACAGAACAGCAGAATACATCCTTGTCATTTCCATAGCAGCATCAGTGAATTTACAGCATGCATAAGAGAGACATTATCAGTGAATGTACAGCATGCACAAGAGAGACATTATTAGTGAATGTACAGCATGCACGAGAGACATTATCAGTGAATGTACAGCATGCACAAGAGAGACATTATCAGTGAATGTACAGCATGCACGAGAGACATCAGTGAATGTACAGCATGCATGAGAGACATTATCAGTGAATGTACAGCATGCACAAGAGACATTATCAGTGAATGTACAGCATGCATGAGAGACATTATCAGTGAATGTACAGCATGCATGAGAGACATTATCAGTGAAAGTACAGCATGCACAAGAGACATTATCAGTGAATGTACAGCATGCACGAGAGACATTGTCAGTGAATGTACAGCATGCACGAGAGACATTATCAGTGAATGTACAGCATGCACGAGAGACATTATCAGTGAATGTACTAAGGAACACCATAATGCCATACCTAAATCCAGCTACTATTGTCAAACATACTTTCCATGATCATGTTGAGGACATTTTTAAATGGGCTGCCAAATATAGTATAATTCCAGCATCCTAGATCTTGGCCCACATTTTAGAGTAGAGAGCAGGGAAACAGAAAGACCTTCACCCGATTGCATACCAGATCGGGACACAGCCCTACAAGCCCTTTTAACTGACAAGAACACTGTTTATAAAGGTCACTGTTAACAAATAAGCATGTAGTCATGGATTTCTTCCATCCATGTTTAACTCTCTGTCCTGTAGAAAATGATACTGTGTTCATGTTTTCACACATTGTTATTGGTGGGAAGACTCAAACACCATGGAATTTGAAAAATGTGTCCCTAAGTAATCCATGCATCTTACAGATTGTCTCAGATGGCCTCCAGGAACGTTTGGTGCCACTCCCTCATTCTCAAGGGCTCCCTTTGCTACAGAAGTCCACAGAAACCAATTCAGAGCTGACATTCTCCAGAAAGGAACAGACAGTCATCATGTCATAAAATAGTTGAGATTGTTCAAAATGTGCTATTAACAGGATTTTACTGGAATGTTTTTGGTGTCAAAATGCCAGTTCCATGATGCAGCCCATCATAAGTCTAAACCCTCTCAAGTTTTTCATTTGTGCATTGTGGTTCAGAGTAGAGACACTGAGACTAATTCTCAGAGTTGTTTAGGGGGGAGATTTTGCAATCAGTTTAGATCGTCAAGATGCATATGACTTTCTGAGGTTCACATTCAGGAATATGGTATAATAATTCAGGGCACTCCCTTTTTCCTGAACATCAGTCCCAGTGTCTTCATGACTCTTACAGAGGTCACCCAATGTTTGTCACTTCCAATTACCTGGATGACATTTTGCAAAAGCACCAGGTGAGTTTTATTCTGCAGTTTTGCATCATGTTAAACAAAGTTTGTATTGCATTATGGTGTGAGTTATGTGATTTGACCCTTGTAGCATTATCAGTTTGTTGATCAGAAAATTAGAGGGAAGTAAATAGAACTAATCAGGTAGTTGATATGATGTCAGAAAAATAGCAGTTAACCTATATGACTGGAAAAAAATTGACCCAAAAATATTAAGAAATGAGACATGAAAGGTGCACCATACTGCACTATAACAAGGAAAGCATGAATACTTACATATTGCTAAAATCATGGGAAAGGTTCAGTCTACCATGATGAAATCTTTTAAACAATTTGGTGCAGAAAATCTTCAGAGGAGTGTCCAGCCACATAAGCTGGGTGACCGAGTTCTATTTATGATTATAAAAGAAATGGTGTTGAGTTTCAAATGAGTTTTAAAGATACAAATGAGTATGTAAGAAAAATCCTTTAATTTGATTTTGTGTGAATTACAATTACAAACATCCATTTTGGGTTTGATATAATATAGCAGGCACAGTCATTTGCCTTGTTGGTCAAACTGAACTATTATGCAGTTCTGTCAAAATGGATTGATTTCACTTCATGACAGCTGCTTGCATTGCCCAAGAACAGAAGGCATAGGCAATCAGTCTTTTGAAACCTCTCTCCTTGCTGGACCCTTTGCCTAGAGTTTGTGTACAGGACCCCATAAATGTATTGAATTATACTTAAAGCAATTGCAACTAGTTAGAAGAGAGATCTCTCTTAAATTTCTACCAATGAAAGAAGCAAAGTATATTTTGGGTTAAATTCAGTTGTTCTGGAAATAAAGGGTTATTCACTCAGCAAATTAAGAACTAACTCAAGACCAAATGAACTTTTTGTTAACATCAGCTCATAAGGTTAGGTCAGTCATTGCTAGCAAAACATTCAAGTGTAACTGTTCCATAACTGCGGTATTCCCAGACAGTGTTTATTTTTTTAAGACTCAGTATGTTTTGATGTCGCATGTGTGTGTGTGTGTGTCATTACATGTGACGCAAAATAAGTGATGTCCCAATGAGAATAATCTGTCTTTTCATATAGCCTGTAGAAAATTACTGAAATCAAGCGAAAGTTACTCCAAGAGTGTGATATTGTCCTATTGAGAATAAGCTATCTTTCATATGAGCTTATAGAAAAATGATTGGCAATTAAAATTTGAATAAAAGAAAATAATACATCTATTTTCTTTGAAGTATTTATTAGACTTACGTAACATGGTAACTTATTGTTGTCAGATATCATCACCACACATATGTGACCCCCATCACATAATTACAACCACAGCAATACAACAGGCTAAATTCCTAGGTCATTCAACAAATTTACAACTGGGCTTCCCCTTTATTTTGGTGCGGTGGGGGAGATTTTACCAACAAGCTACTTCCAGGCAGATCTATATGTTAAATCAAGTGCATGCTTTTTATCAGGGGACCAGAGACATTGCCATCTTGGATAAGGACTATAACTCCATCCACTTCTCACGTATTCTCCTTAATGTATGATAATCAGATATCATATTTGAAGAAGAACCCAATTTTTGGAATAAAATGTGTTTTTTTCTTTGATAATACTTACATGGTCATAACATGGGCTCACCCTTCTGTCATTAGGGTTTTAATATTATCTCCAGTAATATATCATGCATCTAATTTGGTGCCAACCTACTAAGGGAGATCACTCTTTGACTTCCACCAAGGTCAATAGATAACCATTAGCACATGCCAAAAAAACCCCAAAGTTTTGAAGGCTCAGTTTGCAATTAATGGTTTACAAATGTATTATGACTGAGCAAATATTTTTGGGAAAAAAATTTAGACCAAAAATTGGTTTCTAAACTACAATGTTAGCTAGTAATTACAAACTGTTCTATATAAATTCGAAAGTGGCCTGGTGATTAGAACATCCGCCTTGGATGCAGAACGTTGTAGATTTGAACTACGGTGGAATCATACCAAAAAATTAAAAAAATTATACTTACAGCTGCCTCGCCAGGTGTTCAGCATTAAGAGGTTAGTATTAGGACTGATCGTCCTGGTGTCAGGATAATGTGACTGGGTTGGACATGATGCTATATATCTGTGGCATGATACCCCATTGCTAGATATCACTATAAACTGCCACACTGCAGACATTGTAGTGATATGGCTGAAATGTTTTTATTGCTACATTAAAAATCCAAATCACACACAAATCAGAAAATTTGGGAGGCTTATTCTATACTATTTTGTTTAAAAAGCTTAAAAAGTGCTGACACCTAGTGGTGGCAAGGGGAGGTAATGGGCACAATTTATTGTCCATTGTCTATATGATATAGACAGAAAAGAAAGTTGCATATTTTAGTTGGGCTGGATTCTTGAGGTAGCAGGCTTTTCTTAATGTAAACATGATTGGAAAATATATTCAATGGAAAAACATCTCAAGCAAAGTTCATGACTCCAGCAATTCTAGGGCCTTATTTTCTGTGATTAGGTTGCCTCCATCTATTTCATCACACTGGTACAAATGATATACCAATGTTTATCATACAGGTTTACCTGGTCCAGACTAAGATATTGTTGCTGTCAGTATGTCTGCCTTTCTCTCTTAAAAACTGGACAGACAAGTGTTTAATGACATGTCTGAGTTGCTCAGGAACATTGTGTCAAATTCCCTACTCAACAGCTTTTATGATCTTTAATTTAGTTAAGAAGGCCTGAAATGAACATGCTTTGGAATCAGTAGTCCATATTTCAAAGGTTGTCAAAAAGGGCTGCTAACCACAACTTGATGAAAAGAGATGCACTTCTGTGATCTTTTAAGCCCTACCAAGTGGCAATCCTGCACTCCCAGCCCTTCAGTTACTTCCTTCTATTTTGAGGTCAAATTAAGCAGGTGTGAAAGCAGGCAGCCTAGGAGTTGCCTTTTCAGCTCTTCATGCAGGCCCCTATCTCTTTTTGACCCTGTCAAGGGGCATGCCATAGAAAGTTGATCATTAATTGAATGACCACAGGGCAGTCCTCAGCAACGAAGGCATCCCTTTCATGGCCAGGTGAGCTATAAATGACCATGTTCCTATAACTGCAATAGGTTGGGGGCAGAGAAAACACTGTTTTTCCTCCTCAGAGCCTCATGAAAACTGGGCAGTAGACTCCTTCTGTTGTGCCCAACTTAGATCAAATTATTTCTGACAAATGATTGGGCCATCCAGGTTGTTTTGATGGAGGTCCTACAAAGGCAGACATTTTATAGAAGGAGATGGAGCAGTCTCGAAGAATCTGAGTTTATTATTGCCCTAAAGTTCAAGATGTAGATGGCAAGGTTCATCCATCCATCTGTGTGAAAAGACAAATACATGACCAGTCTCAACCTATCCAATTTGTATTTCTGTTCACAAAGTATGACACAGATACCTTTGCTTCAGGCACCATGTGGTTTTGTGTCAATTTTTGCACCACTTCTGTGCAATACAATTTATTTCCACAAGCCTGAAATTTGAACATAATGTCTTAGTTTGCAACTAAGCGGAGTAAGTTGCCTTGCAGTTTACTTTCTCTAGCTTTTATCTCCATGACATAGTCTCCCAGAGGAAAGGCTGCTTGTATTTGCCAGTATGGTAATGGCCCTGATAATGATGGCAAAACCCTATCCACAGGCATGACTTTGCAACTTTTGATCGATACTTCCAAGAATTTGTACTAGGCAACAGTCAGGTGTGGTGTCTCACAGGGATAGCCCTCGCATGTGTATAAACACATGATTCTTCATTTGTGCTCTCCTCTTGTTAGGTTCATCATTGGAGTAGGGCAATGATTGTTCTCTTAGAAAGTGATATGAGTAGAGGTTGGTCTCTTCATCTTACGTATACTCCAGATGTTAATATGATCGGGTAATGTATTTGACTGACAAAGGCAATTTGTGTTTAGTAAATTGCTTCTACATAAATACCTACTTAATTACATTACTGTCAGTCCCTCTCACCATTACTCATAATTTTGAGCATTGTGTTATAGTTTTCACTCAAGTTTAAAATTGTTACTACCAGTATATTGGTGTCCACCTAATGGGATCTAGGGTGAGTTAATTTACTGCTAGGGTGGAACCTACAAGATTTATCAAGAAAAAGACCTCATCAGCTACTTTATTTCTTACTGACATTCCTGCATAAATATTTTTTTTTCTCTAGGAAACAGAAATGTAATCAGACCTGTTTAGGCCTATAAATGTAGAGTTTAAAACTTGTATGGTTGATATTTGTCTTCTTTTCCATATTCAATAAACTTGCAAACATGCAGGAAATATTTGGTGAGATTTGAAAATTATTTGAATTTTGACAGTCCTTTAATTTAAATATGATCATCTTATTTTAATACAGACAACCTGGTCCCAGACTTTTTCAACAGCCAAGGGGCCCACAGATCCATCAGGGAGGACAACATGGAATTTTTGGAGCAGGACCAAGGATGGGTTTACAGGGTCAGCAAGGAATTCTTGGTCCAAGGCCTGACCCCATTCCTCATCACCAGTTTCAGCCACCTCAAGGCCAACCTTTCCATCACACTCATCAACAAGCACCAAATGTCATGCCAGATCAGCGATTTCCAGCTAGCCATCCACCATCACATTCCCAGCCTTTTATTGGCAATCAGAACACTGTGCAGGTCCAGGCTGTTTCCAAACCAGGTAAAATTTTGATCAACCCTCATTTCCGAGGGCCATCTCCAAATCGATCAGAAGGGTCCCACCCACCAGGAAGTCCAGCAATGCAGATGTCAACATCGGCACCTCATATGCCACCTTCATCAGGTCCACCACCACTCATGTCTCAACCTATGCATCAACATATGCAGATATCTCATGTAAGTTCACATTGTTCATGATCTTTATTCCTAGCTTTTTAATTGTTAAAATGTGCCTCAGATGTTTTGGCTTTCTGTCTGTCTGTGCATCCATATATCCATCTTCCCATTACCCTCACTCATCATAAACTTCTGGGATCAGTTTTACCAAATTGTTTTAGCTCACCTATCCATAAAGGCAGTGTTTTTGGTATAAATGTTATGCATCATACATCCACCAGCAGTTGATGTGTTATATACTTTTTTCCCCAATCCAAATGTGGCAGTGAGCATCCTAAGATGATGGGCTTTTAAATTGGTACAAATGATGTCCATTTGCTATCAGTTATGGCAGCCGTTACTACAGATTGAATGAAAAATAACTTCTTACAAATGCTAAACAGAATTCGATAAAGGTTCAACAGAAAATGTCCTGGCTGGAAGAACTTTGAAATTTTACAAATTATGCTTAACTTCATAAAATATGGTCACCATTTCTAAAATTAGCAGAACTGGTCCAATGAAAATTGCATTTATTAATTTGTTCTCAAATCCTACAAGACTAATTTCAACCATATTTGGCACAGAGCATCATAGCATCAAAGCCTTTGATATTTGTACAATTTCTACCCAACCACCATTAAATATGGCAGCTGTTACTAAAAATAGAATAGCCTTTAAATGGTGTATCCATTATGGCTCTTGACTGTTTCTGGAAAAAATACCGCAGAGGGTCAAAATGCCTTGTGTTGTATTGTTGTGGGTGTGGTTGTCAGTAATTTTCAAACACAGTTGTCTGTGGTAACAGTATATTTTGTTATATTACTAGCTCTGCAGAAGAGCTTGTGTAATGACCATTAATCGTTTGTCCATCAGCACATTGTTACTGCCAAATACTGCCATCTCCCCTCTGTTCATGTCAATTGGAGTCTTAGGGTTGGCTAATGTGGGTATATGGGAAAGTTTGCCAGTAGCTTCCTGTGGGTCAGTGGTTAATAACAGGGTATCTTCTGGGGTTTTCTTCCACAAGTAAAACTGCCCACCGTCTATAGCTTATAGTTATTAAACCCACAACAACAAAAAAATTTAAACTACTGAGGGGATTGTCACAAAACTTGACACACTCAAGCAAAAAAGATCTATTTGATTTTAAATGAAAATGAAACCTCTCTGACGTTAATATTGCCACTGAACAAATGGTAAAATTGACCTAAGAATTTCTTTAGAAGACTTTTTATAATGTTTTGATCATTCCAAATGTAAATTATGCTGATCTTCTGTCCATGGTATGTTATCACTACTCCTTCTAAATGGATGGTCATAATAACATGGAGTTTTCATTTACAGACTTCTTATGTTGTTTTGTTGGTCCTAAGTGAAATGGGCACCCTTTGACCATACATGCCACAAATATTGACAAAGTATTTTTACTTAAAGACTTTTCATGATGTCTCATTGATCCCAAATAAAAATGGTAGCATCCATTATAACCACCATGCTAGTCATCGTGATTTATTATCAGTAATTCATTACCTTTCACTTGTTTAGCTTAACATTGGAAAACGTCATGTCTGTGACAGATCCACCATCCTCCTCTTCTAAGAACGTCTTAAAATACATGTAGTCAGGCTGACTCCTACATTTTAGGTCCATGTGCATGGAGTTAGTCTTGACTCCCACGTCATAGGTCCATGTGCATGGAGTCAGTCTGACACCCCCCCCCCATGAAAGGTCCATGTGCATGGAGTCAGGCTGATCCCCACATCAAAGATCCATGTGCATGGAGTCAGTCTGACCCCAACATCATCGGTTCATGTGCATGGAGTTAGTCTTAATTCCAACATCAAAAGTTGATGTGCATGGAGTCAGTCTGACCCCCCACATCATAGGTCCATGTGCATGGATCCCCACATCATAGGTCCATGTGCATGGAGTCAGTCTGACCCCCACATCAAAAGTTGATGTGCATGGAGTCAGTCTGACCCCCCACATCATAGGTCCATGTGCATGGACCCCCACATCATAGGTCCATGTTCATGGAGTCATTCTGACCCCCACATCATAGGGCCACGTGCATGGAGTCTGTCTGACCCACCACATCATAGGTCCATGTGCATGGAATCAGTCTGACCTCGACATCATAGGTCCATGATCATAGAGTCAGTCTGGTTCCCCACATCATAGGTCTGTGTGTATGGAATCAGTCTGACCCCCACATCATAGGTCCATGTGCATGGAGTCAGTCTGGTTCCCCACATCATAGGTCAATGTGTATATAATCAGTCTGACCCCCACATCATAGGTCTATGTGCATGGAATCAGTCTGAACCCCAACATCATAGGTCTATGTGCATGGAGTCATTGTAACCCCCACATCATAGGTCTATGTGCATGGAATCAGTCTGACCCTCACATCATAGGCCCATGTACATGGAGTCAGTCAGACTTCCATGTCATAAGCCCATGTGCATGGAGTCAGTCTGACCCCCCACATCAAAGGCCCATGTGCATGGAATCAGTCAGACTTCCATGTCATAAGCCCATGTGCAATAGAACCTTTTGTTTGGACAAGACATCTTGTCAGCATGTGGAAATTTCTCACTCTGGAACTGAAAAGTCTTTCAGTTATGGTTCATTGCTGTTCAGGAACTTATATTCCATCAGTCCTTTGCCAGAATTTCATTTGATAGCCTATAGGGATTATTTTCAGGTTTTTTAATATACCTTACCTTCTTTTGATTGCGAATTATCTTGTAGAAAACAAAATTAATAGAATATCAGCAGTCTAAATTTGCTGGAAATACTATCTATATATGTGTTTTCACTTTGTGTATCTAGGTGTCATTAATACCTAATTAATTAACTGGGTCACCTTAGTAGATTCTTTTAGTCATTATTTGTGGCATATGAATTAGATCATAACTGATGTTAAGTTATGTTGACTTACACCTTGTTCGATATTATTAATTTGCGGCTTTTACTCACTGTTAAGTACGTATTGATAACACATTTAATATGACCATTGTTGTTATCAAACATCATTGTGTTTGATCAACAAATTTCTTTTTCAGAATTTGTTTAATTTCAGGTGCCACAAAGTTTGGAGAACTATAGAACAATGGGTATAAAAAGGCCCCATGGGATACCCAAACCATGTCTTTTGTGCACAAAATTTGTATGAACAGATGCATGTCCATCTTATTTTTATGAAAGTGCTTTTTTCCTTCTCTCTCCCTGAATGATGAGGATCTTAGAGTGTACTTTCCAGTACTGGTGTTGAGTGCAAACCCACTCGCCCCCGCAATATAAGAGGGATCGACAGCACTGTCCTGGAGAAAGAAACTGTTACAGCTCTTGAAGAGGAAACAGTTTCTTCTCATCTGGGCATTGGGATTAAGTGCGCTCTTTGGAGGAGCAACATCTTACCAGATAACAATAGTGCATCTTCTAAGAAGGTGGCAGCATCCATGTTAGGTGCTGTAATGTCAAAGCTGGGATTGATGGCCTACCTAAGTACAGGAGGGTGGGGTATCATCTTTAGCTTGAGTCCAAGCTAACTTCATAGTTGGTTGAGCAATGTCCCATCATGGAGAATGATTGCTCCTCTTTGGGTGAAGGTCATTATTCTCCCGGTTTCTGATGACCTTCTAAGGCAATGAACTGTTTGCACAACCCCAATAGGGATATGTAACATTCCAGCCCTCTTTGTGATGGGGAGTATCCCTCCCAAAGATCTGAATTGGCATGGAGTTCAGGTGACACCCAGTTGACTGGTTGCTGTTCACTAGATGCTTTTCACTAGGTTCTTACATGTCACTGGACAATGTGCACTGAACACCAGTTACAGTAGCAGTCGCTGGGCTCTGGGAACCAATCACAGGTCACGATTCCAGTAAATGATGTACACCATTAACCACAGCTGTCACTGAAAAGGAACTGAAATTCTAAGACACTTGGTTGATAACCTACAACTGGTTAGGTCGAGAACCATAAAGGAGGGATGCTGTATTTGAAAGTATAAGAAAGATACTTCATTTACTAATAAAAATGGTTGGTCAGGTTAACCTGTGTTCTTCAATGGCTGCAACCTTGGCTGAATAAAGTCTTGCATCAAATGTGATCCTGCAACAGAAATATCCTAAGAACAAGATGATGAAATTGTGGGGAAAAAATATATTTGAATATCATGAACACCAGTTCCCTAATTTGTTTAAATTGTCCAGAATTACACTGCTTCTCCAATTACAAGCAGCAGATTGTGAGAGGAGATTTAGTTCACAAAACAGAATTTGCACTTCTTCTGACATTAAAAACTGTGAATAAATTGATGAATATTCAGATAAAATGGAGTCATAGAGAGGCTTGTTTTTAGAGGCTTTGAAGAAGCAGAGAAGAAAATGTTAATCCTATTTGCCCATCTTTTTCTACAGTAGCAGGTTTTCTTCTCTTTGTATAGAATTATGTTTGATCTCCACAATCAAAGAATATAGGGCAGCCCCTTCAGACATGCCTAAATTCCATCAGGACCTGGTCATTGGTTTAGAGCCTCTTTTAGAAGAGACAAGTGTCTCACTCCTTGATGATAAGATGAAATCGTTCTCGTTTTGTGGACCTTGGCAAAACCCCAATGCAAACCTTCAAATGAAGATGTCTTTAAAACCTTTTGACATGTTGTTGTTGTTGTTGTTGTTGTGGGGTTTAACGCCATTTTTCAGCACGATAGGGCTATACATGGCGGCCAGTATTAATGGTGGAGGAAGAACCCGGAAAACCCCGGAAAGAACCACCGACCCACGAGAAGCTACTGGCAAGCTTCCTCACATGCCCACATTGGCTGAATCTTAGACTCGAACCGCCGCAGACAGAGGTAAGATGGCAGTGATCCGTAACGAAGAGCGCTTTAGACCACTCGGCCACTCGGGGCCCCCCTTTTGACATAAAGTTGCTTTTCTTGTAGGTTCAGCATAAGTGAACTACATGCTCTTTCTATAGAGGAGAGATGTTTATGGTTTATTGGGAATAACAACTCTTCCATTTTTATAATAACCCGGTTTTATCACAAAAAACCCAACATCCCTTGGTACTTCCAACTCTGAAAGAGATCTCCAGTCTCACTCTGTACTTGGGATGATCAGAATAGATTTCTCAGCTAGGTCATAAGGTTCTGGTTTTCATCTTCAGTAGGAAGAGGAAAGGGTTGGAAACGGTACATCAATCCCTTAATGTGGCTTGCTAATATTTTAGCATCCATCATCTTGGTATGGATTTCACTTGTCATCAAGAGAGCTTATTGGTCAGCCATTGAGAGAGACCTTTATTTTTGGAGAATAAAACCCCAAAGTAAGTGTTGCCACTACTTTTTGACCAGTTTGAATTGTTCGTCCTTGGAGGATGTGAAGAAGGCTACATTTTAAAAATGAATACTTGTGGCACAGAATCAGGCCCATCCTGCTGCAAACTAACAGCAGTAGTCACTTCTTCTTAACTCTTTACCTTCTGCAAGTACTTGCTGCCCTGGCTACTAAGCCTGATTAGCAGTCTGCCTTCTAGTAGCAGTTTGTAGGCTGAACCCCAGAGCATCATAATAGCTGCTTGAGTGAGTTATTTACATGCTGTCTACATTTTCTGTATCAATTTTGTCCCATGCAAACTAATTTAATGAAAAATAAAATTTTAAACACTTACCAATGTTTTGTGCCACTCATTTCCACCAATAAGTACATATAATCCACAGGAATCAATGTTTATATTCACATATTTATATTAAAAAAATATGCCTCAATACATCTTTGTTTATAATATATATTAGATTACTTTTCTCATCCCTATTTTGCACACCAATGTGTCCACTATTTTACTGCAGATTTGGTAATTTTATATGATACTGCCTGAAGCACGTAAAAAGAAATCTACTTCCCTTGCATTTTCTTCTAAAATAAATGCTGGCCCTGAAACTGCTGTAAAGTCATCCACATTTACCGGTCTCATGTGTTCCAACCAGATTTGATTGTCTTGCGTTTCATCCTCGGATTCAAATAGATCTCAAATGTCAGGTGTTGAAACAGGACTTATACTAATGTCCAATCCTTCGTCTTGAATCTGGTTAAAATCAATATCATCACTTTCAAATCCTTCATAACTTCCATCAGAATCGTCGTCGGAATACATGAATGTTGACATTTTGTTTTACTGTCACTGCTGACCTCGTTTTCAATAGAATTTTCCCGCTTATATGCTGTAAAACTACTAATAGAATACATAAATCATTTTATGTAAGGACTATTTTCATTGGCTATATATTATAAAAGAGAACGAATGTTTGTAATTTCATCCAATACAAAGGTTTAGTATGAAATGTGTATATGCGTATCTGGGGTTTCCCAACCCTTGTCCGGAAATGCATGTATGAGGCAGCCGGGACAGAGATAGTATTATTAGCAGCTTGTATATGCGTCTCTGGGGTTACGAGGTTATTTTTTGGTCGCATATATGCGTTAGGAGAAGGTAAAGAGTTACGGTGAATTATTTTGTGGCAGCTGAGGTCATCACTTTCCATCTATGCTGACATTCAGTTTAACATATTACTGATACTAAAATGTATTTTGTTTTCTGTTGGGTAAAACTAATTTTAATTACGTAATACTCAGATTTTTAAACTTATTACATTAACATATTGTGGTAGATTTTAGTTCAGATATTGGATGTCTTTACATACATACACACGCACGCACGCACACACACACACACACACATGAATTTTTGGCAACCAAAGCAAAAGTCAGAAGGTGTAGCTCACTCCATACTAAGTATAAACAGTTTAAGATGAATCCAGAGGGGCATGAATTACATTTGTGAAAGGTTAGAATGTTTCCCCCCCCCCCCCCCCGATCATAGCTATTTTAGATGTTGTAATAAATACATTTGTTTTTATATAAAAAAAATGTATGTGATGCTTTGTGGCATATTCCTTGTAATAATATGCTTTGTGGCATATTCCTTGTAATATGCTTTATGGCATATTCCTTGTAATGTGATGCTTTGTGGCATATTCCTTGTAATAATATGCTTCATGGCTTATTCCTTGTAATAATATTCCTTATGGCATATTCCTTGAAATAATATGCTTTATGGCATATTCCTTGTAATAATATCCTTTATGGCATATTCCTTGTAATAATATACTTTGTGGCATATTTCTTATAATAATATGCTTTATGGCATATTCCTTGTAATAATATGCTTTGAGGCATATTCCTTGTAATAATATCCTTTATGGCATATTCCTTGTAATAATATGCTTTATGGCATATTCCTTGTAATAATATGCTTTGTGGCATATTCCCTGTAATAATATGAAAATATATACCCAATCCCTTGTAATAATATGAAAATATATACCCCATTCCTTGTAAAAATATGAAAATATATACCCCATTCCTTGTAATAATATGAAAATATATACCCCATTCCTTGTGATAAGATGAAAATATATACCCCATTCCCTGTAATAATAGGAAAATATATACCCCATTCCTTGTAATAATATGAAAATATATACTCAATTCCTTCTTTTTAGGCTGGCTTTGGACCAAGAATGGCATGGGGGCCCCCTTATTCTCAACCACAGCAGGTACCCCAACAGCAAACAAACAATCAGTTCCCTCCTCCTCACAGTCAGGGACCTGGAGGGTATCCCCAAGTCTCACATCCCTTCACAGGTAAGATGCAGACCATATCCATGTTTATGTGTGTGAGGTAGAAAGAAAGAAGTGAGTTTTAAGCACAGCGGTTTCTTTTTCTCCATTGAATCCATTACCATTATAGGAAAAAAAACGGCCCTCCACAAAAGTGAAAAATCTCGCTGCAATTAATGTATCATGTGCATGAAGGGAAGCAAAACTTACATCCCTTACAAATTACTAATGGTGTGATTTTGCATCTGATTGGCTGAGGTAGTGTAACAGGTTGTATCAGATCAGATTTTATATGTAAGCTTACATCATCAAGACATCATGGGTAACATCCACTCATATTAATGAGGCAATCTTGGATCTCTTTCACTGAGTTTGTGGACACCTATGAGGCCATATTTCTGATCATATTTGGTATTTAATATCATCAAGACATCTGAAGGGTTCAGTCATGAGCAACATCCACTCATATTAATTAAGTGATCCTGACTTCTATCACCAAGTTTGTGGACACCTATGAGGCCATATTTCTGATCAGGTATGTTATGTAAGCTTCTATCATTGCGAGTGACTTCGAATATGAGTGATATCCATGTATATTAATTGGGTGGCCATGCGTCTGCTTCATGAAGCTTGTGAACACTGTAGAGGCCATATTTCTGATCAGATCTTTACCAGACTTGGTCATACATTCCAACCATTACTCTTGTCGCATGATCATTATACTTCGTTTCACCAAATTAAGTCTCGTGCTTGCCAGTATATAATTTATATTTTTTGTTACAATAAAAAAACAATAATATAATGTTGTTTGTCATTGTTATTATCATCTCTTTAATTCCACTCAAATAAATTTGAGAATATTCTTAAAAAAAAGAATGGTGCATGAGAATAGCATAAGAGTACTTTCCTTAATTGCTATTTATAGCAACTGTATATGACCCATTTCCAAGAAAACGGGTGGGTTTCCTTCAGATTTGAACTTTGTGCCTCACAGAATCATTATCTTGATAAGCTATTAGTGAACCAGTCTATACTTTTAAAGAAAATGGTGCCACATGTTAAGAGAGCTTTACAGTGCAAGTTGTGTATGTTATATGGTGGAAAATGTTTGAGCGGATGGATCTGTTCAAACTTCAAAACATATCAGATCAGAAAAAAGGACAAATCATCACCACCTTACAAACTTGGGAAGAAGAATATGAGTACTGTAATACAGCTCATTGTAAAATTCCAGTTTACGATCATTCAGTGAAAGTTACGTGTAAGGTAGTTAATGTGAATGCTGAATATGAAATATTTTTCAGCATATTTTATGTTTTTATTCTGAGAAGAATTTTGTTTAGTACAGAAGCAACAATCAATGTATTTTTTCATATATGTCATAATTCTGGCAAGTAAAATATAGATTACACTTTTTTACACCCAAATTATACATTTTGGCCACTTGTAATAGCAATAATTATGCTTATACTGAAACAATCCTGACTACCTGTCAACTTATATTGTTATAAAGTGCATTTGCATGTATCATTAATGTTTGAGATAATTTGTAATCTCCTTTTATTGTTAACATTCCCCTCATGTTGGAGAGTTGTACCTGTTTCCAATGCAGATAATAGTAACTGTAGTAACCAATTTTATATATATGACCCTTGCACAAAAGAAAAATAATTTGATACAATATGTAAATCATATAAAAATGATTTGTTTAAACATTTATCATCTGGGTAAAGAGTTTTGAAGCCCAGTGTGTACATGATAGGATTGTAAACTGTTATCACTTACCTTCTATTTTGAGAGAGAAATAGGCAATTGTGTCCATTTTTCTTTAGGATTAAGGTAATACTCATGTAAGTTTATAATTTTTCGTCACCAGTGTGATGAATCTGTTCATCATCAGTGTTGAATCTTTGTGTAATTTATTGTGAAATAATTCCTATTTCTGTCATTTGAACTCGGGCACCATTTTTACTACTGTGTGTATTGGGCTCTCGTCTTTCCACTAGGAGGCGCTCAGCTAATCTTTCTGAATGCTTCTATATTTAGTCACATTTGTGAAAACTTTGTCATGAATTTCCCAAACGTGTTTCCAGAACCTATAAATAGGGGTGAGAGCCACTGTTTTGGCAGTTGTGGTTTTACTGGACTCCAGTAAAGGTCTCAAGACCAAGCAAAAGTCTTTAGTCATTCCAGCTGATAATTTCAAGCATTAATAGCAAGGTAGACTAGTTACTACCAACACATTAAATTTAGTACTCATAATGACTACTATAGTGTTTCTCTGAAATTGTTTCAACGTTTATTTCCTCGTTATATCAAATAAATTTTCCCTTAGAGGGATTTAGCTGATGACACTGTCACTGTTTTGTCATTAACATAGCCGTCTGCTATTCATTGGAAATTTAGTATTGGCATTATCGAATTTCCTACTCAGTATCATTTTGAAATCACAAATTTCCATCCATTCTATAGTGGTTGTGTCATTTAGATGTCGAAATAATATAGCCGACACAACAACACTCTTTGTTGTTACAAAACGGCAGACAGTGTCATATTGACAACCGGTTCCAGACTGTGTTGCTCAAAATGACAAACTGTCTCAGCCAACAAATTCAACACACTATTAACATCAGGTTCCAGATTGTGCCCCATACATATTTACCATTGGACTATAAAACACAAACCCGGGTCTGGTTCTGAACCTTGATAAGATGCACAAAATCATTACCACTTTGGTACGTCATATGAATACATTTTGAGAACTATTAACTATTTTTCTGTGCACGATTAGTTTTGGAATTGGGATTATCTGAGATTATGTGAATTTGGACAAATTGAACCTTATTGCTGATTTTCACATGCAATTTACCACTGCAACTATTGTTGTTATTTCAAAATGCTTTATCAAACATCTGCTCTGCATATTTGCAAATACTATATTTCACCATTTTGAGCACTAAATTTTGTGAGAAAACACATACAAGCCTGGAAGTCATATAATAAACTGTGTTGAGTATTTATATTTGTTTTGGTTTGTGCTTTCATGATATAAATGAGAACTTTTGTGGTGAGCACACCATTACAATACATTGACACTACAATACACTGGAGAGATCTAGTAACTGAAAAAGGCGTGAGCTGTCCATCTATTCCATTTTATTTGACTTTGACCCTTGACATGTTACAATACCTCTCAAGGGGTTGGGGTTGGTTGGTATGTAAGCTTATATCATTAAGAATTTTGGTGGTTTTGATTATGAATGACATCCATACATATTATAGAGGTGATCATCTTGCATCTGCAACCCTAAGGCCATGGATTTAGTGCCTTAAGCACTGAGCCACAGCAGTATATTTGGGTAGGGATCTCAGTAATTTCCAAGTTATGACACCATGAGTTAAGCCCCTTAGGGGTAAGGACAGCTTGATTAATCCATACTGACTACTCTTGTTCAACTACCAATGTATTCAGTGAGAAAGGAAATGTTTAGTAAATATTATCTTTTAGAATTCTTATCTTATCAAATAACTGTGAATCCTGCCCAGCCTTATAAGTAAATGTGAGCATCCCTTTGTTGGTTTTGCTCATGATTAAACTTTTAAACATCTAGGATATGGGTGGCCACAGAGGGAGGATGAGGGGAGGTAGTTTGTAGGAATTACTTCACATTTTCCTAATGTTAAACTGCCTGATAACATATTTACAGAGAAACAAATTTTGCACAAAAAGAAAAATTCCTTCAGCAGCAAAAAACCCCCAGATTTTGGTATACAAGTCACACAACATATCAGAAGCCTTTAGTCCTTAGTTGTTTGTACTAATCATCAATTAGCCTGAATTCAGAAAGTTCCACATCTTATTATTCATGAACAAAAGTTCAACCATCCTTAATATAAAAAAATTGTTTGCCATCCTTCCAGCAATTAGTTAAGTATTTGTAGACATGTTAGTAGGTTTAAAGATAAAATATATGTATGTGTGAGGTTGAAAGCTTAAAAATATGGCAATCAAACCAGTTCTGTATCTATTGTATTACAGAATTATTCTGAAGTAGGAATTATGCAAGATAAATAAAATTGGCTTGTTTAAGAAAATGATGCAAGTTAAACATAGCTCTAAAATTATGGGGTAGATTTTACTAAGTGTTTTGGTCAAACCTGTTGATAATGTGATCCGGTTTCATATATTGACTTGCATGCATTTGATTAATCACAGTGGAAATAATTATGCATTTTCATAAGAGGTACTTTTGTTCCCTTTCACACAGATGTCCTGTAATTATACTTCTCCAGAATGTGGAATAAACGTATAGTGTTGCCCTTGTCTGGTTAAGTGCTGTTCATTGTAGAGGAACATCAACAGATTTCTTGATGCAAATTTGACTCTTTTTAAATTCCTTTTAAGGACCCCAAAATCAATATCCCCCGGCCGGTGGACCTCAGAATCGCCTTCCTTATCCAACAAATAATGGCATGCCAAGGCCTCAATTCGGTATGTCTGGGCCACCACAAGAGCCACAGCACATGATGCAAGATCAACCTCAGCACCAAATGCAGCCTCCCCAACATCAGTCTTTAAGGCCCTTGGGTCCACATCAACTTCATCCACAAGGAGCCAATCAGCATCTGATTCCAGGACCACCAAGACCCAGTTTTCCACATCAAGGGCTTCAGGGTCAGTCTGGACCCAGAATGCCACTGAATCAGCAGCAGCCACATCAGGTGCCTCAGCAACAACAGCCATCAAGGTTTTATGTGAGCATCTTCTCTTCAATTTCAATTCCATATATCTGCTTATCTCTTCATCCTTCCACATTGATTCCTTGCAGCCAGTTGCAGCTTTGTCATTAGTCCTATCAGTTGCAATAATGGCCAGTCTTGAATCATATATACAGTTGATGTAAGTCTTGGGACAGTATTAAAATAATTACATAAAACATAAAAATCCTTTTCTTTGTTTCAATGCCTAACAAATTTTGAGCTATGAATGGCAAGATTGTCACTTGTCACACAGTAGTAACCAATTCTTGTAAAACTAACATGTCATTAAACTGTTAAACCCCAATATATGTCTGCTTGTGAGGGGTCAATGTTTGTTTGTATGGTTTTCATTAATATGCCTGATGCTGGTGATGTTAGAGGGGTGGCAGTCCTAGAGGGGTACTTTTGAGTACAAACATGTCAGTGCGAAGAGATCCTTGCTGTAATAAGCATGTACATTGGTCGTGTTGGTGGGTGGAGTGGGCTGTGCACTATTATAATTGCTATATTGTTATTTTTATGTGCATATTTTAACATTATTCCAATATGAAACTAAAGGAAAGGTAGCTAAATCCTGAAAAGTTCACTGCCTTTTAGTTCTTAACATGAAACCTAAAATACACCTGTGCAGTTTATATAACTTACTATGTGCATATGTTACTAAGCATCACTTGTAGCCTTGTTTATTCCTAAAAGTTTGAGCAGAATTTACTTTATTAGTCTTTAAGTATCAGATCTCACTTTTCCATATCAGATGTTAGTCATATGTCCACTGCTGTTTTATTTTGTTGTTTCACATGTTCAGAAGGTACCCTTTTTTTTCACTGATACAAGTGATCTTACAAAGTTATGTAACCTGCATACAATTACATGAATGCACAATGAATAACATAATAAGCACATAGCTGCTATACATTCATATCTTCATTAAAGAATTATCATACTGTAGGTTCAAACGCCGAACAAAGATCCAGCTAGATCGTTATTGCCAGTGTGGGTATGTGAGAAAGCTTGCCAGTAGCTTCTCGAGGGTCGGTGGTTCTTTCCAGGGTTTTCCCAGGTTCTTCCTCCACCATTAATACTGGCCGCCATGTATAGCCTATCATGTGCTGAAAAATGGCGTTAAACCCCACAACAACAACAACAACAACAGATCGTTATTGATCCATTTTAGTTTTGTGTGTTTAACATTTCAAAACCATTTATTCCAGTTCTGATTTTGGCAAGCTGTCTTTTGTCATTTTCCTTTGGATATAATTGGTAGCTTTATCAGGCATTAATGTGTCTTGTGTTTTTTGACAGCAAGGTAATATTTCTAAAATTTGAAATCATCTTTGGTGAAGAGGGAATTTCATATACCCTCATTGTTCAACAACGTTGCTCTAAACCCATTATCTCTTAATCCAGCCTTTCTTATCTTTTCTCTTTCTTTAGCTCTCATATGCACATAAATGTTGCAGAAACAATACCTACAACAGATGAGAGACTTCAAGCAGTTATCTTTAATTCTTCATTGTACATCACTTGTAAAGGATTTTGATGTGTTATGGTTCATTACTCCCTAATCATAACATGATTGTCCTAGCCAAATAAACATTTTTATACATAAGGTTGCTTACACCAAAACAATCTATGACTGTGTTATGGCAGATATTTTCAAAGCATTAACTCTGTGACTTCTTGATCATTTTGTTTTGGCATGAATTAAGTTTAGTGGTGCCCAAGAGTTGAATTAAGAGGTTTACTTCATGCAGCACAGTTAGCTATGTTGGCTCAGTGGTTAGTGTGCTGGACTTTTGACCAAAAGTGTGTGGGGTCAAATCCTACCATCAGACCAGCTTTGGTCAGCAACAAAAGTGTGTCCTTTGGCAAAGCACTTGACTCAATAAATAACCAACTTTTGTTGCTGTGCCATAAATCACTAAATTAGACCAATCATTCAGCGCAAGTTAAAAAATTAAAATCTACATGTAGTGAAAGTCATTGAGAGTGACCAGTGAATCATACCCTGGTGCTGTTTTCATTGTTGAATTATTGGTACCACATTTTAATCAGCCAGGTATTTTAATTTTCAAGGCAGAGTGTGTTGCAATTACGAGTGACTTTAGACAATTTTAATACGTAAAGTGTCAACATTAAAGGGTAAAGTTATTAACATTGTGGTAATGATAAATGCTTGTAATTAGCCCTTTAAAAAATATTTCCAATAGAAATAAGAAAATATATGAGGATTATAAAAAGAAGATCTGTTCATTAACAATGGTAGTCCCATAACAATTGTGTCCTTTTTTTCAATTTAAAATAAATCAATACAATATGCTGATCAGCATGCTGGGGGAACAAAATTCACTGAATGTCCCATAATTTACAGTACATGAAAAATTAATATGAGTTCTGTGTCCCAACTTGTTTATACACCACTCCCACGATAACTCTCGCCCTGATAATTCGTGAACCAGCTTATAATGTGGGGTCAGGCATGGATCCCATTTTTTATACCAGAAAATACCCCAAAAATGTATCCCTATTTGTTGAACAAAATTGGTAACGGAAACTTTGATGTATCGCTTGAAAACGGTAGATAGGACCTGGAAATTTTAATCAAGACAATGAAATATCAGATTTAAAAATAGGCCATACAGTTTTTTACATTTTCTTTCCAAAAGACATTCCTAGTACACCGCAATTAACAATATGTAAAGAAATTTCAATCAATGAAAATGTTACTTATGCAGAGTGGAGGCAGTACTTTAATAAATAAATACAAATTAAATAAAATTTTATCAATTGAAATTTGTGATCTAGTTCTATCTTTTAGTTCCTTTTAAGTGTAAAGGTCATGAATGCAATGTGTCCTCTTGAAATTAAACATAAAATTATGTCTTTTGAATCAAATAAAGGAGGTGGAATAAAAGAAAAGTTAAAAGGCACTAAAATCCAACAAACTTACAATCTAGCGGCCGCCCTGGTTGTATGTCAGGTGAACTCACTTCATTTGATCAATCGAATATTTATAAATATTATTGTGTATGTAACAAAAACTACCTTAAATTAACTGACTCTTTCATAATTGTGCCCAAAGATAACAAGGCAACCAAGTGAAATGAATCCTTTGTAAAATAAAGAGCTTGATTTCACAGATACGGACCATTGTGGACAAGCGACTTCCAGAGAATTCTTGAACTGGCACACAGAGATATCCTCAAAGATGATACATTTCATTATTACTTCAAATGAAATCACAACATCAATATTTATATGCTGGTGAGGAACATCTTTCAAAGATTTTGATTTCATTAGGACTCTAACAGAGTGTAGCTGGAAGAAAGATGGATATTGTAGTGTTAGGTATATTGTGAACTATGGCCATTTCCTCCTCCCTCCTTTTTGTTCTACTCCCCCCTTATATTTGTAACAAGTGGGTACCCCCCTCTCTGGCAGCTTCTCTGAAGTAAAAGCACTGGAATTGCAGTTGGAGAAGAAAGTATAGAAACTTAAGGGCAATGGTTAACATCTGGGTTACAATGACTTTCTTTTTAAATATCATTTCCCTTTCATATGACATTTATTTATTTCTGAATTGGTTTTGTTTCTTGTAGTTTAATTAGTAACTGAAGCACTATATACCTTGAGTAGTCACTGTAACCTGAAAACTGGTCATTGAAAAGTCATTGATTTTCAGCTTTCCTGATCTGTGTTAACTCTTTTCATGAATTATTTCATTTATTAAGTTTTGTGTTGTGCTAGTGAGTATTAATTTTAATTTCATTGTATTTTATTTGATTTGACCTTCTTTGACTGATCTTTTTGTGTGCCTGTGTGGACCTGATATTTAAAGAATGCATGGACATTGTGTTTATAACCCTTGTGGGAAGAAACTGATGACTTCAATTCCTGGATAAGGCCTTCCAAACATAGGACTAAAGCATCGTGTCGGCTATGTAGGTCGATAAACTTGTCATATTATTAGGTCTAGAAATTATTATTTTTTTGCTGGAAAAGGTCTTAAATATTTATCTAAATTTGTGGCAGGAACCCTGATATCAAGGTCAGTGCGAGGCAATGTGGTGCTCTGTGTGAAACAGACATTAGTGCCTCCCCAATCATTAACATTTTAGCTGATGAGAAAGCTCTTAAGAAACTTATGTCAGTTATGACCAAATGAAAAGATTATCATATGAAGACAAAACAAAGGCTTGTTTCATTTTAACTGCTTTGTTTGATTTTTCTCTCCTTTTCATCTCCAGTTTGGCACCCCTCTTGTAAAAAAAAATACATTTTCTGTGTTTGAACGCATTGCATGTGCATATTTTTGATTTCTCTAAGATGATGTTAAGTAAAGGTAAATAAAGACTTCATAATCCATGGGCCAGTTTGAGTTTACCCAGGAGACTAGGCTGTACTATAACGAGTAGTACATACACAGAGCAAATCGTGCCTAGCAACACTTAAATCCTTATTTATTCCCCAAAATATTAGATGTAAGTTTTGTTTTATTCATTGTGTTTACCAAATTGCATTCTTCCAGATGACAATCACATTTCAGCTGTTTAATTTACATTGATCCACACACTTACGAGTTACAATTTTTCAATGATAAAAGTGATCTTAAACATTGAGGTAATCTTTATGAAAAGGCACACACGTTTAATTGTGCAAGGCACATAACCAGCATTTATTCACATGACTGTTATATGTTCATGAAAGAATGGTAATAATAAAGGCTAAAATTTTTAATATTGATCCACTAAAGATCATCATCGATTGATTTTAGTTTTGTGTTTTGGCTATACATAATCATAATTTTCACATAATGCAAAGTAGGTTGTTTTGGCATCTTCTTTGTTTATAATTGGCAGATTTGTCTTTTGTTTTCCGACAGCAATCCAGGCCAGTTAATCATTAAAACCCAGAAACTGTCTTGGGTTAAGAGGGAATTTAGACCAGCTGTTGTACCGGTACTTTGAAGTGTGATTGCCTTTTACTCTGTAATATTAGCAAGATTACCATAGCTGTGTAAAATGGAGTATAGGGTCACTTACATCAAAGCAAACTACAACTCATGGTATTACAATAATTTTCGAAGCATTATTTCTGAAACTTCATTATTGTATTTTAGTCATTATTTAAGTTTAGTGCATTGGTGCCTATGATTTGAATCCAAGGGATGTACTTAATTCAGTCTGTTTTACTTCATTCAGCAGAAGCTCTAACCTTCAATGTACATGGTTTGGTGCCATTATATAAATATGTTGACTAACCTAAATGCGAGTGTCGCACCAAACACTATCGTTGTTTGTTGTTGTCATACTGGGATCACATTTTAATGAGTTGGGTATTTACATTTTTAAGGCAAAATAAAAATGTAATTATTGGTGCTTTGATACAAAACTGTAATGCAATAATGTATATATTCAGAAGGGAGAGGTACTGTTATATAATAACCCGGGAATGCTCAGTTCTCATCACTGTCCGATCAAATTATACTCAAATCTATATTAGGCAGAAACAATAAGAAAACATAAAATTAAATATATATATTGACTTTTAAAACAAATTACATTAACTTATAACATTTCCATGTAATAATCATACATGTCAACCCTGAGAGAGGTATGCATAAGGTTTACTAATATAACCATGTGCATCTTGTGATATCTCGTACTTTTAGGTCAGCTTATGCGGGGATCATTGACTTTTTAATGTTTATGCCTATTCAGTTTGGGGGTCAGGTATATGCAAACGAGCTTATACATGAGTATATATGGTAATTAACTATATTCCTAAAGGACTTGCAGCACGTGGCAACTCCATGGGTTGTAAATCATTAAATAAAGTCTTAACACCCCACAGTACAGTGTAGCTTGGGCCTGACTCCACTAATATCACAGCATAGTGGAGTGCAAATCAATGGCAACTACATGGCCTGGATGGAAATGGTCAGTGTAATGACCTTATTCATTGCCTGTCTGCAGATCCGATTTGTAAATACCCAATAACCTGTTCTGTTCAAACCGGGTGCATTATCAGTATGATTATGTAATAATGAGATATGTTTGCTTTGTCTGACCTATCTTTGTGGAGTATTTGTTGGCATATTAATGATGGTCAGTCAGTCCCAGTCATGCTTAATATTAATTTGCATCATGTTCCTCATGTACAGTAACCTCCATTTCAAGTAGACATTACCTGTCATTAATTGTTGAGGCCCATCTGACCAGTCAATCTGCCAGAAAATGTCCTGTGTGTGCATCAAGTTCATTCAAATTTCAGTTGCTTAAACATTTTTTACAGGCTCCATCCAGACAAAATCAACCTTTGAAACAACATACTCTGAACCCTAACATGATGACTTCGGCACGCCAGCAAAGACCACAACTTCAGGGCCGTGTTCCTGTTCAGAGTCGACTGCAGATGACATCACCACATAACCAAAATCAACAAGGGCAAGTCGGGGGACAAACCAGAATTGTGGACCAGAAGGGGAGAGTGTAAGTAGTCAGCTCCCCCCATTAAGCTGTAAAAGAATTACTTCACTGGCAACACATACAGTGGTCCCAATCTTATATGGCCACCCCTTCTGCACCTGGAAACTGGCCGTATTAGACAGGTGGCCTTTCCAGAGGGGGACTATATTTGTGAGATGGCATATAATAGGAAAGCTACATTTAACTTAAAGCCGTTAATATCTTCATTTAAATGTAGCATGAATTATTAAAATGTTCTTCTGGTTTTAAAAACCATGTTATTGCAAGGTAACATATATTAATAGTTATTCTTAGGCGTGAAAATTTTTATTTAAATCTTGATACATAGCTTGTTTCATATTTAAAATAATTTTTCCATTTTCTCCATTTTCCCACTGCTACAGAATATTCTCCTTATCTTTTACCATCTTGTTTATTTGAGTCTTCTCAACATAAAATGTGTCAGCAAGTGAATATTCTCCATTGTTGTCAAGTTAAATAACTTTTAAATTTTCTTCTAAAGTATTATTTCTTTGTTTATGTGACGACATGTTAAAGTTTTGTAATGATTTATTCTTATGTTGCTAACTGTACAGTTCTGTAATTTAATTTTGCAGATGAAACTTTTATAAAGGAAGTGCTATATTTATTGTCATATGATTTTTTTTGTTCTTAGTCTGGTACCTTGTTTTGTTCAAGGTTAATTTCTGTGTGTGTGTTAGTCCACCAAATCTATATTTAGCCTATGCTGATCATGCTATGATCTTCACAATTACATCCGGTTGTAATTTCAGTTAAAAACAAACCAAAAATCAAAAAAGCATCCACTATGTGAAACCCAAAGCTCTATCAAAACATTGCTGACCCCATTTCCTGTAAACATTGGTGTTAATGACATAATTCTAACCTTAGTGGTACATGTACTTAAGTTGACACTTCTTTTAGTAACGAAAACCTCACATCCAGAAACAGACACTGGGAGAGATAATTGGATTACTTACTTTACATAATTAAATATTTGTTCTGGGCACATTAATAATAAAATGTGTCTGCTTGTGAAATGGTAAATTTTACAATTGTGCACTACTATGTTGGCTGCTGGTTGCATTAGAGGGGTGGCATTTCTTGAGTGGTACTTTTTAACACAAACTAATCGATGTGAATGAATCCTGGCCGTAAAGAGGGGTGGCCTCTGGTAAGGGGGGCAATTCATGAAGGGGACTACTGTATATTGTTTATTTGCTTTGGACTGTATTGCAGGACAGTCTGATTTCTGTTATGTAATAGGTCACTGACAGTTGACATTTAAAAGCGATGGATCAAGTAACATTGTGAAAAGAAATTACTTTCTTTACATTTTAGGGCCTTAAGTTACATCTGTCTGTCTCCGTCTATCCATCAACAATATAGATTTTTTCCCAAGATGACTTAACTGAGAATTTTTGAATTTTATGCAAATTTGGTGTGCAGCTTTATATTTCTGAGACCCAGACAGAGTTACATTTGCAGCCTTCTGTGTCCTCATTTTAAGTAGTTATTGTCTCCGATTTCCCATTCTCTTTCTTTCCTCTCTGTGGCTTAACTTTGTCATGATTATTGGAGTTCCACCAAAATTAGATATCAGCTTCTTTTTGATGGGACCTCAGTGAGATAGTTTCCATTAGGCCTTTACATCATGTACAGGAGTTAAACTCACAGATTTCTTGTCCTCCAGATTTTATTTCCAAACAGTTTATATTGCATAAGGCATGAAGAGCAATTGCCTGTGAATGTGGTCCATTACAAATAGTTCTAGGTAGGAGGGGCCCCTGAGTGGCCGAGTGGTCTAAAGCACTCACCATTCAGGATCACTGCCATCTCACCTCTGTCTGCGTGTGTTCGAGTCCAAGGCTCGGCTAGCGTGGGTACATGGGAAAGCCTGCCAGTAGCTTCTCGTGGGTTGGTGGTTCTTCCCTGGGTTTTCCAGGGTTCTTCCTCCACCAGTTATACTGGCCGCCATCTATAGCCTATCTTGTGCTGACAAATGGTGTTAAACCCTAGAACAACAACAACAACAAGTTTTAGGTAGGTATCACTACACTAATTGAGCCAATCAGTGGTCCATCACTAATTATTCTAGGTATATATCACTATATTAATTTAGCCAATCATTGGTCCATTACTGATAGTTCTAGGTAGGTATCACTACACTAATGTAGATATCACTTATACTAATTTAGCAAATCATTGGTCGATTGCTAATAGTTCTGGGTAGGTATCACTAGACTCATTTAGCATATCAGTGGACCATCACTAATAGTTCTAGCAAGGTATCACTATATTAATTTAGCCAATCATTGGTCCATTACTAATACTTCTAGGTAGGTATCACTACACTATTTTAGCCAATCAGTGGTCCATCACTCTATGTAGGTATCACTACACTAATTAGCCAATCATCGGTCCATTACTAATACTTCTAGGTAGGTATCACTATACTAATTGAGCCAATAATCTGCTATCCTAAAGAAAATCAGTAATATTTTGTAACTGATTTGTCCTGGAGATTTGCTAACTAGTGAAGAATGTTACTTGAATTCAGTAGAAAACATCATTTAAGCCTCAACAGAAAATAATAGAAAATAAAAAGTGCCTTGCATTAAACTTTTTGGCTTTGGCATAGGGTGACAAAGCAAATAGGTGTGATTCAGCCAGTTCCAGAAAGGTCACTTGCACTAAAAATTACTTTCATTTAATTACAAGGCAACTATTTCCAGAAAATACAAGATAATATAAGCTGCTATTTGGATAGGTTTTGTTTAGATGCATATAAATATATGACTCGTACCCTAGATTTCATCAAAAATGTAGACAAATGAAGAAAATAGATAACAAGCTCAGTTAATGTAGTGTTACTTTGATTAGCATGAAGGTAAAATCCAATATGTGCATGTGCATGATTTGAATTTTTAGAGTACCTTTAAAAACTTGTCAGTCATATTGCTACTGTATCTGCAGTGTGGCAGTTTATAGTGATGTCTAGCACTGGGGTATCATGCTGCAGACATGTAACATGATGTCCCACCCAGTCACATTATCTGACACCAGGCCAACCAGTCCTAACACTAACCTCTTAATGCTGAGCACCTATTGAGGCAGCTGTTAGTACCATTGTTATAAGACTTTGGTATGACTTGGCCTGGGTTCAAACCCACGACCTCCCATTGTAAGGACGCTGATTTAAGCATCCCAGATTCATTTATTTTATACATGTAAAAAGGTTAGTAAATAAATCAGTTATTTGGTGCATTTTTAAAAAATGAAACCCATACAAATGTTATTTTGCTCCTTTAGTTCTTTCTTCCCTATGCCTATAGTATATTGATTAATTTGTACCAGTTGCACCTTCTGTCATATAACTGGTCATAGATAACAATTGCATTGGGCTGTTTAGTTTAGCTGTAACAGTGGCCATCTTGAAAATCTTGTCCTTACCCCATCTAGATTGAAAGACATATCAAGAATGTTTTTTTTTACTAGAAGTTTTCTTGTGGTGTCTAATTGGTACTAAATGAATATGGTGCCAATCTGACGTATAGTGTGACCACCATGACAGCCATTTTGAAAACCTTGTTATTGCTACTCCACCTGCAATGACTAATTATGATACCTGGTCCCTAGTGAAAATGTTGCCAGTCTAACCTTTCATATGAATGGTCATATCAGAGCTTTCACCAAAAGTCTTCTAATGGTACCTAGTTTGGTCTTGATAAAAATTATGCAGATCTTAAAATCGATATTGTTGTCACATTGGTTTGTTTGAAAATTGTGACCCTCAAGAATTTCACAGATGGTTTCAACACTTTGCACTTAAAAAGAAGAATTGCTTTTATCTTTAATTCCTGGAAATTCTTTTCAGACAACAGAACATCAGTCCCTTCAAGGGAATTGTTTCAGATGATGCAAATCCTGTGTCAGATATTGTTACTTTTGCCAAAAATAAAAAAATACTTTAATGACTTCTCAAACACTCGACAAAATTTGATGAAACAGACTTCTTCCCTGTATACAGCATTTTAACATTTGTAGAAATTAAATATGATGCCAAATCTTTATGAAATATGGCCACTGTTGCTAAGAAAAAAGAAAAGCATGTCCGAGGTGTCTTATGAAAACCACCTAACGGAATTTGACCATATTTGATAGAATGCTTTCTGGTATAAAAGGGCTTTCATATTCATACAAAAAGGCCAATCCACCTTCAAATATGACCACATTCTCAGAATTTAAATAAAAAAAAAGACAACTATAAAACTGCTCAGCAGAAATGTATCAAATTGAAAGCATTTCGGTCTATGGGGCTTTTAGATTATTCAGAAGATGCTGATTCAGCATCAAGTAGGGTCACTATTAATTAAAACGAAAATTCCTTCAAGTGACTTCTTTTCATAGGCACTCAGTGGAATGTGATCCAGTTTATAGAAAGCATTGTGGCATGAAGGGGTTTTATGCTTGTACAAAATGAATACTGCCAGTCTGCCATCAAATATGGCTGTTGTTACTTAAAAAAATCTAACTTGAAAAGATTCTTAAAAAAAACCAAGTAACAGAATTTGATGAAATTTGACAGAAAGTGTTATATCTTGAATGTTTTTCAGAATTTATACAGTTGATTCTGTTCTGCAATCAAATATGGCTGCCATTGTTAAAAGTAGAAAAATACATTTAAATAACAAAGTGTAAAAATACATTTGAATAACAAATAATAAAAAGGAGAATAGAATTTGATCAATTTTGACAGATTATTTTGGTGTTGGGTCCTTTCTGTATTGGACAAATGAGGCAGATCTCTGAGCAGATATGAACAAAGATACAAAAACTAGATAAACCTTGAAACAAATTGTTTTCATAACCTATCCAGTCATCAGCATTGAAGAAATATAAATGGAAAGCATTCATTTCCCAACTGCTCTTGTATTTTTTGCATTTGGCTGTTAGGCAGATGTCGGTCAGGATTTCAGGGCCACAAATGAAGTTTTTTGTGTGATTTTCTGAACATTCTCAATGTGGTTTTCCCCAAAATTTGGAAAATTGATTTCATTGATTGATGAAATGACTAATGCAGTTATGGTGCTAAGGTGATATAGAGAATTTCATATCATATAAAGTTATCATATATATATATATATATACAGTGGAGCCTCGTTAATCCGGACACAATCGTTCCCAGCGAATATGTCCGGATTAACAAGTTTTCCGGATAATTGAATCATGCACATTTTTTATTTTATGATATCATCACACCGTATATATGTACACGTATATGCTAGCTTTAAATGTAATGTACTGTATATTGACAGCGGCGTGGTGGGCCGACATGTCTGAGAACCACATGAATATGGCATCATCGACTTGTTGATATTTGGCATGGTGAGCGCGGGTTAGGTCTGCTGAGTCGGCAGGTACGGACAACCATTTGTCCTTGTTTTTTATAATGTCCGCAACTGTCGATTTGCCAATGTCTAAGGAATAGTAAGCTATAATATGCTGGCGTGTATCTTGAATTGTAGCTTTTTGGGTGATCTTCTTTGTGCTGGCAAATCTTTTTTATGCTGGCCGGTATCTCTACTCGTCTGCGCTTGCTTGATGGTGTCGCCATAATATATGTAAAAAGTACAACGAATACAAACTGTTATCTCCCAGTTAAATGTATAATGGTAAACTAATAAAATGCAGTCATATTTATAAGTCGTATTTTACATTTGCTAATGATTGACGTCCCCATTTTATTCGAAAATGAAGCCCTATACTGTCCACAGTTTAAAAATGTCAACTGTATTTGCACAGCAAACAATAAACTGTGATTGTTACATACAATTGGTAAACAACAAAGAGGCTTAATAACACTTTTAATTTATTTACCATATGTTATGTCAAAAAGCATGGATGATTTGATCCCAGTGTTTATTTAATTATTAACACCCCCGTCGGTGACTAGCTAAACAGACATTGTTTATACAATCGCTGGTTACAATATGGTCACGCTACTTAGTTATTGATAGTGGCCATAGATTATCAAGGGCTTCACTACTGTGTTTTATGTATTATTCTTCTGATTCTTACGATTTTTTGAATTTTCTTATTTTTGGACAGATTATTTCCGGATTATCGAGGCAAGTTTTAATGTAATTTTACACTTTGGTCCCTGATTTTGATTTCCGGATCCGGAACACAGATTTCTTGATTAACAGAGCAAATTAACGTTTAGGAATTACGTTCCCGTTGAATTATGTCCAGATAGCGAGGTTTCTGGATAAACGGTGTCCGGATTAACAAGGCTTCACTGTATATATATATATATATATATATATATATATATATATATATATATATATATATATATAAATATAAAGAGAGAGAGATGTCTCTGTAGTGCCAGTTTTATAAAGTTGTACAGAAGTATCATCTACAAAGACTAGCTGATCATTTTACTAGCCTCATGTTTCTGGGAAATCTCAAAAAGTGGTGAGAGTGTTGAAAAAGACTAGAATTTTTTTTCTTGTTGACAAATAGATGGTCTTTCAACTTGGATATACTGTGCATAGACAAAACAACCAGTTGATGATCTGTATTTAGACTTCTCATGCGAGAACTGTTTCACGTCAGTGATTGTTATACATGTTTTCTTGGCATCTATCTCCAGGTTTGTTAAAAAACAAGCAAGCAAAACTGTCCAACGTGGACCCAGTTCAAATCAAAACATTATAACGGTTATCTCATCTCCAAAGAAGAGACCCTCCAATGAGTCCACAGAGCAGCTGTCCACGCCAGAGGTCCCTGTGAAGGTTTTTAAAGTGGAGACACCCCAGCCTGAGGTACTGTATTTATGATGTAGACAATTCAGTAAAAAAATTCTTAATGACATTTTGAGCGTTATATAACTTTTTCAGAATTTTGACAAGTTTTCCTTTTTATTTTGTTGTACTTTATGCTTACATTTATTTAGAAGGGTTGATATTCCTTAAGTTTTTTGTCATCATCTTTACAAAATTTAAACTTTACTTTTAACTGGCAACATACATGCATTATTGTGCAGTTATGCTTTTAAATGCTAATACACATTGGACATGCATGCATGCACACTCACGCATGTTTGGTGGTTTTACTGATTGCAAATTAAATTTTAAAGAGGATCAGTGGAATAGTAACAACACATTTCCTGCTACTGCTGCATTTCTTTTCTGGGATTCAATCCCTTATCCAAACTACATGATTCCTTCCTTTAGTTAATATTTGATGTTCTGCATTTGCCCCCCTCCCCAATCCCCCCCCCCATCACAGTCCATATACTGAACACAGTTCTTTCCCTTGGATAACATACATCATAGACTTGTACAATATTGCTCATTGAAAATTGCCCTAATTCATGGCATAAAACATTTGCATTCTATCAATATTTTTGTCCTTTTGAGTTTTTAGTCTCCTCAGTCCTTTAGAGTAAGTGAATGTTGTGCTAATTTATGTGTCTTGCTTTGTTAATGTGCTTTTGTTAATTGTTCAGGTACTCGAGAAGACATCTTTTATTCATTTTTGTTTCCATATTTTTTTTTGTTTTAATATTTTTTGGGTAAGGAGTGGGAAGTGGGAGGCATATGAAGGCCCCAAGGGACACTCATTGCACCTGCTTTGTGTACAATTGGTGTGTCTGTTTATGGATGATTATCCAGTTGGTTATGTTTGGTTTGATGAAATGTGGACTTGCTCGTCTTCCTCATCTTCATTTTACGATCCCTTCCATTTCCATGACAGAGTTGGATATATTCCTCTTTTGTTGTGGAATAATGCCTCTGTAAGGCCAGAATGTTTTGGGACTTCCAAAGATTGCTAATGCTTGATCCAGTGTCATCAGTGCAGATGATTGATAATCCTGGATATTTCCCAAGAGAGGGTGAACACCAGAGACTGAACCAGGCCCCTGTTCCCCAGTAAAGGAGGAGCATCACCCTCTCTTGGTCAGTGCCCTGGTGAAGGTAACAAGCAAACTGTGTCATTCTGAGAATGCAAAGCTTTGTTTTCATACCTGGTAAATCTGATTTGGGCTCATCTTTCAGTTCATTGTCATCTGAGGAGTCTTTTGTCTGTTGACTGGTCACTGGGCATTGGACATCAGTCACCCACTGTGCTCCAGGATTTGAACACCTGTCATTGGGGTTATTGGTCTGGGAACAGACCTGGTCAAAATGCCCTATTTCTCTGGAGTTGGATGGCACTCTCTTAACTATGGACAGGGACTGGATTGTCATCCCCTTTCTCCTATGTTTCTGTTTAATCCCAACAGGGTATGGGGTCACCCTTTTCTGTGTAGTGAGGCTTCCTTTTCCCACATGGAGCAATAGATGTCCCTTCTTTGGCTTCAAGATGGTGCAGATGTTACATTCTGGCAACATGTCTTGTCCCATCAGGCTGTGTCCCACAAAAAGGAGAGGGCCCACCTCTCTCTGGGAAGGATGAGAAATGTTCTTATTTTCCACAAAGGTCCACTTTTAATGTCAGTCCCATCACCTTCCTTGAGGGGCTTCACAACAAAGTGACCCTATATGCCTTCTCTACAGAGGGACACTAGACACATAGTCCTGTCTGACCTCAGGAGCGAGTTGAGGATGATGACATTGTTTCCATAATGGTGAACTCTAAGTTTGTTGAGGAACAGGTGACTGTCCCTCTATCTCCATTAGGGTCCCCATCTTATTTTGGTGTTGGAGAAGAAAGTCTTTGGGCTCTGAGGAAGAAATGAATCTCTTCAGTCTAGAGATGTTTTCATGGGCAGCATCATGTTGAGACCTTCTGTTGCTCCAGCATTCTGTGATGGTTTTGCAGCTTGCACAGAAGTTTTCCTGTGGACAAGTTCACCAGGCAGGAGAACTGCTGGTTTCTGCATCCAGTTATAGAGTCCACTTGCTGACTTTTAAACAATGGAGCATGGGGATTTTGGTTGGGACCTGGGCTATGCTCCTAGTTAAAATGTTGGAGGTATTAAGGCCCATACACTATATAGTATCATAATCACTAAGCAAACTTATTTTTGGCAGCTCCATGAGTCTTGTGAAATAGGAGTCATTGTCTCAGCAGCTCATCAGATGTTGCTGGAGGTTGTAGCAGAGACATTGAAGCAAGCACTTTCAGTGTCCATCGTGCTGTCTACAGAGCTTCACCATTTTTGCAGGGATGCTGCTTTGGAATTGTCAAAGGATGTTGCTGAGCCACAGCAAGAACCTGCTGATGTCAGCTCCTCTTGCAGCAGAGACACCTTTTGAAGGCCTCATCCCCTCCATGGCATCTCAGGATTTGAGGGATCAGAATCACCACTCCCTTGTAGCTGCTCCTGGCCTGTCTGTGCAGGCCAAGAAATGCATTAGCTTGACTGCCAATTTGGACTTTCTTCCAAATTTTTAAAGTAGGCACAACTCAAGCAGCCTCAAATGCATCATCAATTCAAAGCTCTCCCAGACTCTTTGTTCACTAGACAAGGTGCCAAGAAAAGCAAAGAGAGAAATTCTTGAGTCATCTTCTCGAGCCCTAGGAGGAAGGGGTTAGGCCTTAGGGACTCATTTACCTTCCTGGTGGCCCCAGTTGGGGCTTGGCTAGCACTGTTTTTAATGGTTTGGTTGGGCCTATGCATTGAAGGTCCATTCTGCCCTAAATGATAGCTATCAGATTCGTTTCTAGGAACATCCTCTGCTATTATGGATCCCCATCTTTCACCAGTCCAAAATGCCATGTTTAAGTGAAGAGGTACCCACCCTTCTGCAGGTTCTATACATGATTTTTTCATTTTTGTCAATTTTTATTTGAATTTGTCTCATTTTCAAACTTCACCATTTAAGGTGTTCAAACGTAGCATCATTGTTTCATGTTGTACTTAGGTTAATCATGCTCTATATGTGATCTTGCACACTCTTTTAGTAACAGATGTTGTTTTGAAGACATATTAACACATTTGTGCATGGTTTATTACTTTGCTGTTGTCTTTGTCCCATCATAATCTAAAAGAATGATGGCAGAATGTTCCAAATGCAAGAAATCTATAGCTAGCAAGGATAACCATGACTCCTGCATTGCTTGCATTAAATGCACCTAGTCAGACATGCAGCCCAAGTATAATTGGTCTACTATTCTATGCAAATTGGCAAAAAACTGAGAAAGACAAAATCCAGCATCAGAAAGATATCTTGAATAGTCCATCCTAAAACTGAATCATTGGTGAGCTTAATGGGTGACATTGTTGGGCTATCTCCCACCCCCGACCAGAATTTAGATTGAGACAGAAAATACTTTAGCCACGATATTTTGTGATCCATCAAATAAAGAAATGATACTATACGATACCATCCTGGATGCCAACAAAAGTCATCCTGCTTTAAGTCATGCATTCTGCAGTACAAATGTATACTGGTCCAGTCTGAAATCTGTACAAAGACCATGGGATCATACAGTATTTTCCATACTGGGATTTTGTCTTTCCACTCGTACGGTAAGATTGTGCTGGAACACCATGGAACTTTATTGATAGGTCTGTCTGCTTTACCACTACAGCAATTCTGGTACTGGGGCCATATAGGGATCTCAAAGAGAGATTTGTCAGTTTCTCCATGCCAATGATACATCCAATACTAGACTTATATTGACTATGTATAGGAGTCAACTGCTTGGACTGTCTGGGTCATTAACCATTTCAAATGCCCTGACTACTCTGTGAGTTTTAATGTATTGCGATGAGATTCTTGTCTGTGTACAGCAACTTTCAAATTGTACCGTGCCCTGACATTATCAACAACAACATTTGGGATGCCCTCCTGCTTTGAGGCAAAATAGAAGAAGTGAGGGCAGGCAGTTCAAACTACCCCTTCAGCTTGCAGCCCAACCTCCACAACCATACATGCCAAGTCGGTCTCTACCCCAGAAGAGAGACAATCAGCATAGCAGGACAAAGGATTGTTCTCTGGACAAACACAGAACTAGTCTGATCTCAGTCCAATGTCAGGCATCAGCAGCCATCTCGTTTAGGAGCCAGGCTTAACAGTGTCATGAAACAAAATTTCTCCACCCCAAGTCTCCAAATTCCTGCCATTAGCTAAACATCCTGACCACCTACAGATAACCTATTGGTAGGCACTAGACTCTTGCGTATGAACTCTTGTTAGATTGCTTTATTCCCAGGAAAGGAGTGTGTGATCCAAGTTTTTCCAATTGGCTTCAGATTTAATTTATTCAACCCCCACTCTGTTAGTCCTCTTGGAGCTGGCTCAATATTTCACTGATAAAGTTAGTATGAAGACAGCATTTCTCTATCAGAAGGAATGAGTTTTCCATCAGTCTCAACCAGACCACATCCCTTACCCATGGGTTTTTGGAAATTCCTTTAATTTGCTTACTGCAGAACTATTTACCCATTTCGAGCTCTCCCATTCAGCCTAAACATCAGTCCATGGGCTGTCACCAAGATTTTGAAACATGTCATCCTTTTCTGGTCGACTTCACTCACAGCATTGTTGTGTGTCTAGATGATGTCCTACAGAAACATGAGAATTTCTGTTTTTGTCAAGGGCAAGGATGATCTCTTATGCCTTCTACATCACCTTGATTTCCTTGTGATAAAAAGAAAAGTCTGACCTATGTCCATCATATTGTTTTCTCCACCTTGGTATGGAATTTATGGCTAATCTCAATCTCATATGACTACCTCACATTTGAGTGAGGCCTTTTGTTGAACTTATAGAGTGCCACTGCCAAGAAGAAATGGTTGACGGTGATAGTTTGCAACTTTCTCAGATTACTAGTGCCACAACAGACCTGGTACCACAGGGCCTTCTCTTCATGCACCCATTAAAATGACATTGCTAGCTCAATGATCCCCTTTTCCAGTTCACTTGATTAGAAGATCAGAATCATCACAGAGATAATACCATTCCTGGGTCAGCGGCACAGCTATGGTTGGCTCACAAAAGGGATTCTTTTGGTAAAGCCCCAACCAAATATTATGGTATGTATGGATGCAAGTATGCACGATTCTGGAGCCCACCTGTTGTTCGGTTTCAAGACTGCAAGCAGTATGTGGCAATGGAGGATGCCATCAACCTTCTCGAAATTGAATGCTATAATCAATGCCATTTATTTCTTGTAATGACCAAGTCTGCGGGAAAATGGTTTTAACCATGTCAGAGAACTCATTGGTTGTGAATAACCTCTTCAGACAAAGGGGAATCAAATCACCTTATTGGGAAATTGACACTCAATTCATCATCACTGCTCAAATCAGACTCATTGTCCTGGCTGACACTTTGTCAAGAAAAGGCTAGACCATTCATACTAAATGGTCCATTCACCAGTTGGTCTTTCATTTGATTTGCACACTTTGGGGGCTACCAGTAATCGACCGTTTTGGGACAAGGTGAAACAGCAAACTGCCCACCCTTGTTTATCCAGTCCAGGACCCAGCAGCTTGAACTTAGTACAAACTTAAATTCATTTGGGAAGGTTTGTGGTCCTTTGGTTACCAACCCGCAGTTCTAATACCAAAAAAAATGATAAATTATTGGTTCAGAATTGTAAACTAATTTTGATTGCCCTCTTATGGGACAAATCCTTAATTAGCAATGTACTTGATAGATCTATCTAGGATGATTCTGGTGAAGCTGAATCTTCTCAGACAGCCATGGTCACAGGTATTCCATCCATGTCTGGCACCACTCCATCTTAATGCCTGACTTTTGTCATGAGTGCAACGCAAAAAGAATTCAAGTTTTCAGTCATGGAGAGAATCTCGTTAGCATGAAGGCCCTCCACTTTGAAGATGTACAAGTGTTATGTATATCTATATTATGTGTGTTATTTTTCATGATTCTAGTTTGAAGTGTCATTTACTAAATAACATATTGAATGCTAATATTCTTTAGAGTTGTTGGTTTGTACTCTAAGATTATAGTAAACCCATTCATAGCTTCAAAGATAGTGAGATGCACTCATACTGAAGTAAACACATTGACAAGTTCAGTACAGGTCATGGGATTCTCCCAGGTGAAATCATGCTGACTTGGTTTCTGATTGGTGTACTGCTTAAGTACCTGATCTTATTTATATTTAGAGTGATTTGAAAACACCAAGATGACTGTTCAAGCCTAGTATTGCTTTTTGTATTGTGTCTCAGGCATTGATAAAAGAGATGATTTACTAGAAATTAGTTATTCTTGGCATTGTCACCAGTCTGACTGGAGTCATATAGTTGTGTTGATTTATGTATTTATTTCAGTTATCCATTGGAATTATAAAGTACTCTGTCATTCTGATTTTAGATGCTGTTTGGATTTATTGTAAATTGTTTTAAGACATTTTGCATTTTTTCATGATACATCAAGACTATTGGCACATCAGTACCATAGTGAACCTCATTTTGATTATCACTGAAACTTGATACTTTTGGACACTTTTCAGCCCAGGAAATTAGAACAGTTGTTATGGGCCTCATTTTAAGACTGCATTGTTGTGATATGAGACATAAAATAAGCTGTTGGCTGGTACATGCAGTCAACCTTCTCTAGTTTCCATCTCTACGCAATTTTGCTGGATTCAACCACATTTTCTTTGTTGTAAGAATAGCTCAATAAGTCTTATTGTTAATGGCTTTAATAGTGATATATGTAACTGTCACCTGTAATGCATCTAACATGGGTGGGTGGGTTATCTTTCAAATAGGGAATCCATCCTTCCCTTGAAGGATATTCAGGGAATAGGTAGGATGCTCAGCATTTCATCCACCTATTACCTATTCTTCTAATGTTAATTTGACAGAATTTTGTTTGAAGAAGAAAGCAAATTTTCTGAGTAAAGTATGTATACTGATCACATTACTTTAACATGACCCCACCTCCCTGCCATGCAAGCATACTCGTTGATCAATTATTTGGCTTAATACTGGTGACACCTGGTGATGGCAAGAGGAGGTAATGGACAAGGGTTATTGCAATTTGTGTAAACAATCTAGACAGAAAAGGCAAAAACAATTTGTCTTTCTAGAAGGGGTGGATTTAGGAGATAGTAATCTTTTATCCCTGATGTTAATGTTATCAGGGAATGTATTTGTAGGTGAAACATACTTGAAAAATTTGCTTTTTCTTCTTTGCCAACTCAGGTTTCTGGCTAAAAATAAGCTACCTTCAGTAGCTCTCCTTCCTACCAAGTTTTAGTTGTATCAGTGATCGGGATGACCAAAATAGGATTCTTTGCCCAATTGAGGTTTTATTTGTCTTTTGTTAAAGGTGGAAGGAATGGTCATACACATCTAGTCTTATCTCATGAGGGGTCCTAGGGTATTTTGGCATTCATTGTTTGTAGGTGGAATGTCCACACTAGCAAGAGAAATTAAAAGTATTTCTGAGAGTGGCCATCTTTTATGAAAATGAAAACCCATGTAGCTAGGGCAGTTAACAGTACTTGGGCCAATTTGAAAAATTTATCTTAAATGAGATTAGGAGAATTGGTTCCTGGCAGTCTTACATTACTTTCTGATTTCACCTTTGATCTTTGGCACACCATTTGGCATTTAGTTTTGGTTTGGGTGAATAATAGTGACAGAAACTCAACATTCTACCAGCATACAGTAGCAAATAATCTTACTGTAAGGCTAAGTACAGACATTTTTATACCAGACTTGATGAGGCCATCATCCTACAATATCAGGTAATGTATTAAACAGTTGTCAAGAGTTCCCTCCTGGCACCCCATTTTCATGTTCTGTACTCCATGACCTGTTCAGAGAGGATAGTATTTGGCTTTGACACAAGAGTCAGACTGGAATCGTGTTTTGTTCAGTTCTAGAACCTTTCAGCACTAATCCAAAGAAAGAAAAAAATCATATAGCTTTGACAAGAGACAATAAGTTCTGGAAAAATGAAAGTGTTTCAATTGTAACAGGTGAGTATTACAGAATTAAAATTAGTTTACACCCCCATCCCCAACTCTCCCCCAGACAAAACATATTTGACAGCATGGCTCCATTATCATCCCTGAATCTTCATACATAAATACAGTTGTCCCCATTTTTGTGAACTTTGAAAAATATTAAAAATATTATTTGAAAATGAACAAGAGTGAGGTGGCCATTGGTATGATGTAACAGGGAGACTTGCATCACATCACAGGGAAGCTTGCATCATAGCACAAGGTAACTTGTTTCATGTCACAGTGAAACTAGTAGCATTACTATGGCCTTAAAATGTTCTCTGAAGTTTTGTCATGAATGTAACTGTTTTTATGTATGATTAGAAAGAATGTGAAATTCACAGCTGTGTGATTATTAATTTTATTTCTTCTTATTTGTGTGTATTACGATCATACATATGTCATCTTTCCTACCTGGGGAGACTGGTTTAATATGGGGCTGAAAAAACTGGAACATCTAATGCTGGCTGGGAATTCAGATGTTCATTATTTTTTATTTATAATTTAAAATTTTCTACCATATTTCATACAGATTTATCAATAAGTTAAACATTTTTACTTACCCAACAAAATCGCACCTTTGTATACTCTTTTATAATAACATTGTGTACCAACTTGTAACAAGTCTACCATATAATGAAGTTCATGGCACATGTTACTGTGACTTAATGAAATGGGATCCAAGACCATACTTGCATTATAACAGGAGCGTTGTTATAATGAAGTGCATTATAGTGAGTGAATTCATTGTCCAAATTGTCACTTTGCTCAGGATCGGTATTGTTTTTTGCTTTCACCCCAGAGGTTCCATGGAGAGAATCAAAAGTTCAGATGTACTAAAATTCCATTTACAGTGCCATGTTCTATTATTTCTTAACTAAAATTCAGTCTCAGCAGAATGACACCTATATATGTGAAACACATTTCATGTTGAAATCCATAGAACATGGTTTTGGAGGATGAAGGTTTAAAGTGGTAGGAATGTGGAGTAAAGGGGAAAAAGTGTTTCTGTTCTACTGTGCGAAAAGCATGGGAATTTGCCACAGCAAACCACGCAAGTTGCTCAGAAATATCCTGAATGTATATTCCAGGAGCCAATGGATGAGGAGACTCGACAGTTAAAGGAAAAAATAGAGGAACAGAAACGAAAACGTGAGGAGTTCATAAGGCAGAAAGAACAGAGACGCCTGGCAATGGCACAGAAACGAAGGGAAGAATTAAAGAAAAAACTGGCAGCACAAGGTGAATGCTCAGATCTTTATCTTATTTTATCATATTTTACTGAATGAATATGTTTATGAAGCAACCACACTGTCGATTTATGATATTATTTCATAGGTCAGTTTCATGAGGTTTAAGTTTATCATCATATATGCACACGATGCCATCACCAAACATTGTTTCCATAATGTGTTACAGTCTTACTAGAAGAGTTTGCTGTCTTGGTCTTGATGGGAGTTTTCCACATATGTATGACCCTTGAATGACTTAGAAGTTTGAACTTGCATTTTAAACCAAGGGTTTTAAATTTTTACCATGTTTTTGGTGTCATTCATGAAATCCAGATAACTTCATTGCAGTTTTTATAAATACATTACAAATGCACAAACATACTGAACTTTTGTTGGTACTCTTTTGTAGCTTCTAATGCCAGCATTTAGTGATTATATATATCTTAAACCAGTCTGCTTTTAGATTTCATGATCACAAAGGGCATATAAAGAAAGTCCATTGGGATAAAAGCACTGGTATGCCCAGGGTAAGGTTGGAAGCTCACCTTTTCTTATTGCCTTATTGTACATTTTAAGTAAGATTACTTAGTTGACACAGCAATGCATTCTAACAGTTATACAAATATTGTTTTTTAGAGAATAGACAGTAAACATATGAATGTAACCCTGCTGAGTCAGGTGAATGGTAACTAGTGCCTGTGGCAGTACAATTGTCTGTAAATGTCACTCACTTTTCTTATCAGTTAGGCTTCAAAGAAGTCCTAGAGCAGAGGTTCCCAAACCACGGCCTGCGGGCAACTTGTGGCCCGTCAGCTCCCAGAAAGTGGCCCGCGAGGCCTCTATGTTTACTATAATGTATTTTAATAATTTCAAAAATTTATTGACATTCAAATAAATAAATAATAACTAGACGAAAGTTGCAATAATGTGCGATCTACAGTATTCTAGAGTCTAGAATGTTATTTCCAAGTCTAAGAAGTCGGTCATTTTGGTTGAGCACTCGGAGCTCCGTCAGCGTTCGATAATTCACTCTGCACGTGGTTGTTGTGCTAGGATATAATTATGGAATGCGCCCGTTGAGTTAGCGAATGAAATGTTTGGAAATTCCCTTTTCCCAGCCTTGAACTTCAGTAACTGGTTGTGAAGAACAGTTACAATTGTAAATTAATTATATTAATATCGGTTTTTGAAACTGATTTAAAATTGTTAAATGAACATTTAATTTAAAACTGAAAATGACTGTAGTGTAGGACTGACACTGACTGCTTTTAAAGTTTTAGAATTTGGTTACTGAAAGTTAATAAATTTAAGAATGATATTACACGACTTTTATAATTTTATAAACATTGATACACATTTATAATTTTATAACATTGTGGCCCACTTAATTACCGAAAATAGTAGATATAGCCCTCTACTTGAAAAGCTTGGGAACCACTGTCCTAGAGCCTGATGTAACAGAGTAGATGGCATAATGGGTTAAGTAAACCTAAAGGGCATTTACTTGCATTGGCACAATATTGTAGTTTAAATAAGTTGAAATTTGCTTCAGATAGGTATATTTGAGATAAAAGGATAATCATTATATTACATGTTTTGTTTGTGATTCTCATGGAAAAAATGATTTAAATTAATGACAGATTTGGCATTTCTTGTTTAGGTATGACTCTCAGTGACATTGTAGAAAAACCAGGGACGGAAAATTCACAGCCAAAAGGGCCATCATCAGGAAATCTTCCTGGTCAACCAAGCCAATCTCAGAATATCAATCCTCCACCTCAGAAGACCTCTAACTTTAATCCCCCACCGGGGTCATCTCACTTTAATAACCAACCCCAAGGAGCACCTAACTTAAATTTAGCACAGCAGAGCGCACCTAATTTCAATCCTCCTTCCCAGGGAGCACCTAACTTCAATCATCAGCCCCAAGGAGGCTCTCAGTTTGATGACTTTCCACAGCAGGGGATGCAGATTAGTGTTGTTGGACAGAACACAGCTCCTCCTAGACAGCGTCCACAACAGCAGCAGCAACGTGGAGGTATGCGAGTGGGAAAAGTGGGTCAGATGAGGAGACAGTCATTGCAGAAGTTTCAGGGTCAAGATCAACAACAAGGTCAGCTCAGGAGACAATTTTCTGCTCCAAATCAATTCAGAAGACAGAATTCACGTGGTGGTTTTCACAGAAACTTAAACCAGTCAGTGAGTTCCATTAACATGAATCAGAATCAGTCACAGTTTAATATGATTGGATTGCGGAAAACTACGAGTCAGCAAGATCAAGGTCAGTTTATGAATCGAGACATGCAACATGGTCAGGGTCAGGGATATCAGCAAGAAAATCAAGGTCATTATCTGGTCAACCAAGGGTCACAAGGAAATCAACAAGGGAACTTAATACAAGTCCAGGCTCAGGCACAGTATAGTCCAAAAGTAAGACAATATATAATCATCCAAAAAAATGCTCAGGGTGAGGAGATTAAAAGACATATTTTAACTGGGGAAGGAGGTGAACAGATTGAGCAAAGTATGAGGCCAGATAATCAAAGAATGAAAAAGGTAAAATTGCAGCAAATTAGGAGTCAAACTCAGCAATTACAGCTGCAGAATGTGGCCTTCCAAAACAAACCAGAAGAAACTTCAAATCGAACTGTGGTTGCAACAACTCCTAATCAGAACAGAGTTGTCAGACAGGTTCAAGGACAGATTCAGAAACAAGGTCAAGCTAACAGGACAGTGGTTGCTGTGAAACAGACAAGAGTTCAGAGGACAGTTAAAGCAGGGCCTGTTGTGCAAGAGGGAAGTAGGGTAAGTAAATAGTTGCTTTTTTTTTTAAGGTCATAAGTTGGAATAGAATATATATCTTACAAGGAAAATGCATGATTTTACAATTTTCAGGTTTTAGCTCGTTTCTCAGAAGTAGTAGGAGATGACATCTGTTTCTGCACATAAATTGAAATGTGCAGCCTCACTGCATCTCAACTATCTTGTTCTTTTTAGTCCTAGGCATTATGGAAAGTGTTTCATAGTATCCACCCCTGGTGAATAGGTTAACGGGTCTAACATTGTACATAATGGTATATTATTTGTCCATTCTTGATCAAGTTGTTATTTTTATTAGTTCAGTTTTTTTTATGTGCACACAGTATACATACTGTTATACCAGAAATTGTGAAACTTGGCGACTTGTTGAGGGGATATATCTTGATAAGTACTAAATCCACATCACAAAAGTAGGTCATCACCACCCATATTTTGTGCTTCACTGACATGATTGAATTTGGTGTTTTTAAAAGATTTCTTAAGCTGTTTTTACATTAAACTAATCAAATGAGACTTTTGAATGCCTTTCTTTTTGTATGGTATGCTTTAAACAAAAGAAGTTTACAGTAACCTTCGATGCTTTAAACAAAAGAAGTTTACAGTAACCTACACTACAATTTGTTTTCTTCTAGTTTAGGTTTTGTTTTTGGATTTAACTCCTGACCAGATATGTTTTTTGTACCCTGTATTCTTACTGTGATACTTATTTAAAATCATGAAACTGACTGAGGGGATGCAACTTGATGAATACTACACCCTCATCACAAAAATAGGTCACTGTAATTCATATTTCATTCTTTACTGACTTTTGTTTAAGTTTGTGTTCAGGTTTATTTCTCAAGCTTTGCTTATGCTGGGATAATCAGATTACATGATTTTGTCTGTTGCTGTTAGTACCACACCCTTACAACAAAACAAAGTCACTGGATTCTAATTTTACTTTCGTGGGTTAAGTTGTTGTATTTAGTACATGAATAGATCATTTTGTTTGCATCCTTTATGCACATTGTTATCATGATGAGAAGATGCATTGTAATGAGTATTATACCATCATCGTACATGCCAAACATTATGCTTTTGGCGTAATCATTACACTTTTTTTCACCAAATTACGCCTTACGCGTAAACATGTATGGATTACGCTTTTGCGGTAAATCCACCTTCCCAAAAAAATCAGTTGTTTGTTTTCTCGTTTTTATCAACATCCCGTTAATCATACAGACCGTATTTTTAGAAAAGACGGCTTCTACATAACTACACTATAAGAGTACGCTTGTCCGTGCACTTTCCTAACAGTATTATGTTCTATTTATAGCAACTATCCTATTACCGAGAAACATGCTGGTTCTACTTTCAAACTTTCGACCTTGTATTCTATTTATAGCAGCTGTGTGGTTTAGTGAGTAGAGAACAGGCTGGTTTTCTAATTTTTAATCTTTACTCGCAGATTTTTTTCTTCTAATTTATATTTAGTACAGAACTAGTCTATAGGTATTTGGCACTAAAAAGTATAATTTATTTTAGTCGATGCGTGTATGAGAGAAAAAATATCTCCTTTCAGATAATTTCACAGATGGATTAGAAAAAGGCCAATAATAAACGAAACATAAAATAACAATCCTCCAAAGATGAGGACACAAGAGTAGCATCACATGACGTCTATTGCAGGCCATGTGGAAATAATTTTACCATTTGGTGCTAAAAGTCATCAGATGTATTCTAGTTGATGTTTGTGTTAGAGCACATATATTTTTTCAAAGAATTTCACAGGTGTATCAGAAAAAGACAAAAACAAAACAGTGAATCCTTCAAAGAAGAATACATGAATGGCATAATACATCGTTCCATTCCAGGGCACAGGGGCTCGCGTTGTTGCTTAAAATTGACCTGTCATACATGTACTAGATAGTACATGTATGACAGGTCAGTTTTAAGCAAAGATACGAGTCCCTGTATTCTAGGGCAGCATCATGCTCATTTTAATATTGGGCATGGTGGTAAATTTTATGTGGAGAAACACTTGGAAACAAAGAAACATCGAATTAGCTCATCTTATGAACTCAAATACAAATTTAACTTCTTATCTACAGGAGAACTAAATTGCGGACATGAATGTTATAAATGCAGAGGTGTTATTTACCGAGTTCTAGAAAGATAATGAAGATCTTGCTATTGGTACAGAAGCAAGAGAATTCATAGAACACAATTCTACTCTATTTGTGAAGGTGTTTGATGATAATGTTAGAGATTATTATGCTACAGCATGAGATTACATGCTCCAGAAATTCCCCTATGGAGATGAAGTGCTTTTAAATGCTTCAGTTGCTGATGTAAATGAGAGACAGTCAAAAAGCTTCAAAAGTGTTAGAATGTTAGATTCTTTGTCAAGAGATATCCCTTTCTATTACCATCTTTGCCAACCTTGGCTCATCAGGAAGGAGAATTCCTGCAGTATAAAGTTGGGATTCTACCTGACAATATACTTAATGCAGATAGATTTGATGTGCATTGGCACCTTATTTCCCAGCTAAAAGACACAATCACTGGAAGATATAAATTTCCTCTTCTTTGTCAGGTTATGAAAGGAATATTGGTTCTTTACCATTCTAATGCTGACTGAGAGATTGTTCAGTATTGTTAACAAAAATAAAAGTGAATTCAGATCCAGGCTCTGTAACCCAGTATTTTGTGCTCTACTGGTGTGCAAAATATTCATGGTCTCAGCTGGTACAAAGTGTTTTAAAATGCAACATGAAAATCTGTTGCTTTCGAAAGCTAAAAGTGCTATATATCAAAACTTTAAGCAGTAAATGATGTTAAAAGATGAGAGGGGCAAATAAATTATTGTTTATTGAATTTTTAGCATGTTATTTGTGGATTTCTCTTTTTCTGCTTGGATTCCTCTTTTTGTCCACTTGGATTACACTTTTTCCTCGTCAGGGGTTGGCATGTATGCATCATTGCCAAAATAGGTAACTGTCCCTGATTTCTCTTGTCACTGACTTTGCTTTAATGTTGTGTTTTTTGTTAATTTCTCGAAACAGTTTATGCTGAAATCAAAACTAGAAGATTCCATATGCAGATGGTGAAAGGAAAACCATGGCACCTTCTCAAGCCAATTGCTGTATAAAGCCTCATTCATTACCGCAGTTGTTACAAACATAATCAGCTTTGCATTATGTTGAAACATCTCAAAAACAATTTTATATTCCTTTCCACTCTGAAACCCTAGCAGAATCTTAAATCTGACATGCTATTAATATTCCAGATTGTTCTTATACAGTCTGGGAAGATTATTCTGTATAATATATAATAATTAACATATAACGTAATGAAAGAACAGATAATAAGTCTAAGCTGCTTTGCAGTTGCAAGTTTGGTAATTGAAGAATAATTATAATAACTTCAAAATTGTATAAAGCAGCATTGTTGCCATACTTGGCCAAAAATGTGGAATGAAAACTCCACAAACTTAAGAAGATCAAACCTGCTGTTGGAGAGGTGGATCCCTAATATAGCACAAATTAGAGAGAAGAATTGTTATTGTTCCAGATGAATATGAGAAACATATCTGACTTGTGCATTCCTCCTGGAGGATGAACTTCGTCTGGAATGCATACGATGACGGTGTCCACTGATACTGGACAACATATTTGTTGTGCGTGTTGATTTCAACCCTTTGAGACTGAAGTGTGAATTTTTTGAAGAAACTGTACAAGCATGTGCAACCTTTTGAAAATCTTAGATTTATTAAAAAGGGAAAAGGGAATGTGGTTAATTCAACAAAATTTATTTTTGTTTTACGGATTTTACACGTGTTACCTGTATCTGTTACTTTATTTACATTGTAAAGAATTCTATTATATTTGTGTTTTATAATTTATCTTCTTGTCCTTGATGGACGTATTTTCTCTTTCTTTTTTATGCAGTTCATTTTACATTTTTTTTTAACTTTTAACTACGATTGGCACTACACACTTGTGCTAAGTGCCATAAAACAGTTATATGCATATATCTATTAGTACCACACCATTTCAACAGAAGGTGATTACTGGCTTAAATTAAGTTTTTAACTCATGACCAAATAAGTTTTTTGCACTGTTTTACATACTTGGTGATGGACATTATTTTGATGAGCTCTTCACTCTCATAAAAATAGGCGACTGATCCATATTTCATTCTTTAATGAAAATGGCACATTTTGTGCCATTAGTATTTTTCTTAAGCTTTGTTCATTCAGAACTAGATGAGTATTCATATCTGATAGTTCCACACCATGACAGCTAAAAAGAGGTGTACATGACCTGTGTTTCATATTTTATTGGCTCAGATTCAGTGTTTGCATTTAACGTATGACCACATAGGTTTTTTTAATCATGGATGCATACTTTTATACCTAGAAGCATGAAAATGGTGAGGGGATTTATTTTGAATACCTTAGGTTTTATGTTATGTCTCAAGAATTGTCAAACAGATGATTGCATGCAAATTTTGTACCTGGTTTTGAATCATTAATTTTGAGTCTGATATCCTGTATTTGCCCATGTGAAATAAAAACCAAACTATGAACAGCTTCAGCTCAGATCGGCTGTAACATAATCCACTGGCAGATCAGGGGTTTAAGTTATTCATTTTACTTAAGCTGTACCGCAGACAGCTCACACACAGAACTGCCATTGCATTATGTGAGTGGATATGTAAGTGTGTATTATACACAGCTAAATATGTTTGGTCTTTATTTGAATAGAGAGTTGTGGTTGGCCAAATGAAACCAAGTGTGGGATCCAAGATCGTCAATATATATTTTGTCTTATTTGAACAGCGAGTTGTGGTTGGCCAAATGAAACCAAGTGTGGGATCCAACATTGTTATGATAGAGGGCTTGACTGCCACTACTACCGAAGCTGTCATCAGAAAACTAGCCAACACTGTTGGACCAGTGGAGGTTAGTGTACTATGAATTTACTGTGTATACCTCATTTGCACATATATGACATGTGGTCAACTATGAACAGAATAGACCTAGATCTACCATCACATCAGGATCAGCTACAAACAGAATAGACCTAGATATGCCATCACATCAGGGTCAACAGTTTGTTCTGCTGTAATTTCAAGCAAATGTCTGAAACCTGATCTGCCCATGGCATATCTAAGTCCATTTCTGTTTTGGGTCTATATTGTGCACTGATAGGTACAGTATTCTTAGATTTGTTTGCTATGGGATTATAGAAGAGCAGAAATAATTTGTGTATGCCAAGAGTTTGAATTTCTGTACATCTGTATGACTGTTATCAATCCATTATTGCATGATTAAACAAAAACTGCTTGAGGGAGACAAATTAAATTTGATAGATAGGTTTTATTCAGTTATAAAGATAGAATGCTGTCAAATACACATCTTTTTTGCCTTAACAAAAAAAAAATAGGCCAAAAAGATGCTCTACCAAATAAAATGTGAAAGAGTAAGCATTGTTTAAAATTAAAAGTGATCAGTAATTGGTTAAAAATTGTGAAAGAAACCTGGACTTTTCAGATGTGATATTTTTTAGATAATGATATCTACAAAACTGTTCTGAAGATCTATTGATGCTTCCATATGTGTATTTGTGTGCATGAGTGTGTGTGTGTGTGCATGTGTGTGTATAAGCTATTAGTCATATCTTAAGATGATCAAGAATACATGAGGATTGATTTTACTGATATAGTCTATTTTTTTAGGATGTTAAAGTAATAAAAGGACTGAGGCAGGCTACTGTGACCTTCGCCAAACCAGAGAGTGCTGCCATCTTTGCCAATAAGTACAACAGGTAATATGCTGTCATACATATAGTAAAATACCAACTTTTTAAATATGCATTTTATTTGCTGCCACTTGGCAGACCATGCTGTTATATGGCCAATTCTGTCTATTCACCCAGCCATCATTTAATAATTTGGTTTCTGTAATAACTTTACTTTTGCTTCAGATATAATACTCCCTCAATATAACACTATCTGTAGGAGCCAGAGTATGAGACCACCTGATTATAATGTACATGATTGAGTAATCCCCCATTATAATGCTGTCCATTCAAGCCATTGAGTATAATGCCTTATAGTTAGTCTGCTTTTTAATGAAGTAGATGATACAGTACACCCTAATAAGACTGTCCACATGAGCCATAGATTATACATCCTTATAAGGAGACCACCCTATAATGATGTACCATATATACTTGCTTGAAAGATGAGTCCAACAGCAAACTGTAAAGACCAAGAAATTTTGTCAGATAATGTAAAAGCAGAGCTGGGTCTGTGCAGTTTGTTTGGAGCAGTCATTAGAACAAACAGGATAGATCCTGATCAGCATGCAGATTATACTAAGGCAGACCAGGATCTTGTTGCCATGTTATAATGAAGAGCCTTATTGGAAGTGCTGTAACATCACCTAACTCGGCAGGTGAGTTGCACTATATGAGTAAAAGGACTCATTTTTCAGGATGTAAAGGTCAAGGTCACTATCACTTGACAAAGCAAAGTGGTTTTCATGAATTAACAGAAGTTTCACAATACATACTTTAATCAAACTTAAAAAGTCTGATGACTTTCATAATACAAGAAACAACTTGATTACTGGTTCCAAAGTCCAAGTGAAACGGTCAGTGTGGTAGTGCAAGCAAATATGGTTTCTCTGTGAAAATTCCGTAACATTACCAAATCTAAATGTATGTTACCCAGAGAATTAAAAAAAATGTTTAATGACTTAAGGATTTGAGGGTCAAGGTCAGTAATTTTTGGCAAAGGATTAATGGCTTTTTATTACTTGAGTTGACAGGATTCCAGTTATAAATCTAATTTAAAGTAAATAAGAGAGATAATTTAAGAGCATAACGCCATTACTCAAAATAATGTTTAATAGATTTGTGGGTTTAACATCATTTTTCAAAACATGATAGGCTATGCAACTCAGATCTTTAACAGCACAAAAAAATTAACATAATGTATGTCTATAATTGCAATGTAGAACAGGAAATGAGCTTTTTGGGGGGAATCAGGGTGGGATGTTCCACTATATTACCCTCCCAGTTCCTTGTGGCTTCCATGTCAACAACATCCTTAATCAGCAAGGACAGAAATTCTGCTGTCAAAATTTATTCTTTGTCCAAATAAGAGGTGTCACCTTTCACGTGTCAGTTTGATTTGAGTATTTATCAACAGAATATTTTAAAGGTTTATAAAATTTAAGAACAATACTGAAAAAGAAGGGATGGTGTTAACACTTTGTGGCACTGAACAAAGGAGGTAACTAATTTTTCTTGTGTTTTCAGGCACATGCTTGATCTCACCCTCATCACAGTAAAACAGATGCCATAAAGGGATTGAGGACATAATCAGAAGATTCTGTTTAAGAGTTGGATGTTTTTGTTTCATTTTCTAGTTTTTAAATTAAACAATTCATAGTTAATTGTTGCATGTTAGAAATCAAGAATTATTATAGAGGTAATTGTTGTATTCACATGAGTGAAATTACATTTAGTGCTTAATAAATTTCATGGAAGATGATGGATCATCTTCTCACTTGAAGGTAATCTTCATAATCAGACTGTACCAATCATCATAAGTTGTATGGTTTATGTGAGTTTTGCATAAATATCAGATTTGTCTGATCAAAGATTTGTATACCATTCAAGCTTGAAACAGATGATAATGGCATTATGTACTAAACAATTAAGCATGGTGTGATTGTATACATCCTTTTTTGTGAATATTGGTGTAAAATTACTTATAACAATTGCCTGCTTTTCTCTCAATTATTTAAGTAGGCATTGATGGAACTCTTGGCTTGTGGACTTGTTAGTAGCAAAAAGAAAATGAGTAATCATAAAGAAAACCAATCAAGAGCAGAAAATTATTTTGTGGAAAGGAAATTGTTTCAAGCACGTCAGTGGCAGAAAATACAGTATTCATATGATAACACTAATAGTAATACAGATGGAGATAAATATGTGGATCACAGGTCAGTAATACAAAGACAGATCAACACTTTAAAACAGTATTGCACATAACACATATTAGCAACTGAAGTATTCTTAACAGTGGAAAGATGTGGACATCAAACACAGATCAGCAACAGAAGTATTCTCATGGACACAGATTAACAGCAGAAAGATATGGACATTAAACAGATCAGCAACAGAAGTATTCTCATGGACACACAGCAGCAGCAGAAAGATATGGACATTAAACACAGATCAGCAACATAAGTATTCTCATAGACACAGATTAACAGCAGAAAGATATGGACATTAAACACAGATAAATAACAGAAGTATTCTCATGGACACAGATTAACAGCAGAAAAACATGGACATTAAACAGATCAGCAACAGATGTATTCTCATGGACACAGTTTAGTAGCAGTAGAAAGATATGGACATTAAACACAGATCAGCAACATAAGTATTCTCATGGACACAGCAGCAGCAGAAAGATATGGACATTAAACACAGATAAGCAACAGAAGTATTCTCATGGACACAGCAGCAGCAGAAATATATGGACATTAAACACAGATAAGCAACAAAAGTATTCTCATGGACACAGATTAACAGCAGAAAGATATGGACATTAAACACAGATATGCAACAGAAGTATTCTCATGGACACAGATTAACAGCAGAAAAATAATGACATTAAGCAGATCAGCAACAGAAGTATTCTCATGGACACAGTTTAGTAGCAGTAGAAAGATATGGACATTAAACACAGATCAGCAACATAAGTATTCTCATGGACACAGCAGCAGCAGAAAGATATGGACATTAAACACAGATAAGCAACAGAAGTATTCTCATGGACACAGCAGCAGCAGAAATATATGGACATTAAACACAGATAAGCAACAGAAGTATTCTCATGGACACAGATTAGTAGCAGCAGAAAGATATGGACATTAAAAACAGATCAGCAACAGAAGTATTCTCATGGACACAGATTAACAGCAGAAAGATATGGACATTAAACATAGATAAACAACAGAAGTATTCTCATGGACACAGATTAACAGCAGAAAGATATGGACATTAAATAGATCAGCAACAGAAGTATTCTCATGGACACATTAGTAGTAGCAGAAAGATAGGGACATTAAACACAGATCAGCAACAGAAGTATTCTCATGGACACAGCAGTAGCAGAAAGATATGGACATTAAACACAGATCAGCAACAGAAGTATTCTCATCGACACAGATTAGTAGCAGCAGAAGGATATGGACATTAAACACAGATCAGCAACATAAGTATTCTCATGGACACAGCAGCAGCAGAAAGATATAGACATTAAACACAGATATGCAACAGAAGTATTCTCATGGACACAGCAGCAGCAGAAATATATGGACATTAAACACAGATAAGCAACAGAAGTATTCTCATGGACACAGATTAGTAGCAGCAGAAAGATATGGACATTAAACACAGATCAGCAACAGAAGTATTCTTATGGACACAGATTAACAGCAGAAAGATATGGACATTAAAGAGATCAGCAACAGAAGTATTCTCATGGACACAGATTAGTAGCAGCAGAAAGATATGGACATTAAACACAGATAAGCAACAGAAGTATTCTCATGGACACAGATTAGTAGCAGCAGAAAGATATGGACATTAAACACAGATCAGCAACTGTTGGTTTCTGTGCAATAACTGAAGTTCTACAGGACAAACTTTTATTAAAACTCAGAAGTCTGATGACTCCAAGCTTTATGAATATAATTTTCTTTTCAACATAAAAAAATAAATACAAATTAAAGGGTTATATAATATCGACTTTTGTGAGAGAGAACAGTGTTAATGTATCTCTCACTCAGAAAGGTTTTTAGTTGAGGCTAGTTTCTTTTTTAGATGGGGTGATACTTCCTTATGCATGCAGACTTGTTTGTGATACATACCTGTAGTAGTACACATTATAAGTCTGAAGGAAGTTGTATACTGAAAGTACACAGTGATTATGTTTTTGAAAGCAGTAATGGATGTCAGATTTGACATGTAAGTGAATTGACAGGACAGATACGCTGCATTGGCAATATTCATGAAACTTTGGAATCTTCATGGCATTGTTTATATTATAATATATCCTTATTTTATAACGATTTTGCTTGTATAACTACAAAGCTCATGAAGAGTCATGAGATATGTTTGCATTTTGTTTACCTACATTCATGTGTTCATAGCAAACATCACAATGTACATTTGAAATTATTTTACAGAAATTTGGCCTAAACTATAGTGAATTTCGTTTTTCAGTAGGTACACAACTTTGCTGTGAGAATTTATTTTAGAATGAGTAATGAGGTTCTGTATTATAACACAGTTTGCATATTTGAAAGCAAGGAGTAGAATTTTAATTATAACAGCTTTAGAGCATGAAGGAATGGTTCAGATTTTGACAAATTTTACATGTACAGTTAGTTACTTGGCACACAGTATGAACTATGTAGATGGATATTATCATTTGTCTGTCTTGTTGAAACTCTACATTCTATGAGCGAAACACCATATGGGTAATAACTTGAGTATGCATACAGTTGATTAGATATGACGAAGTCAAACTGTTGAAGTTTGATTTTGCAAAAAAAGAAAGTTTGTCTATAAACTAGATGAATGATGCATGAAACTCCTAATATATTTTGATGTTATACCTTAAAAATGTTGTCATTCAATGAATGTATGAAAATAAGTTTGAAGCTTAGGACTGCTACAGTGTATTACTGTACAATATGGATGATGGCATGAAATAGCTATTGATTATGTGTCACTGACATGTTGTATGACATGAATTAACTATTGATTATGTATCAATGACATGTGACATGAATTACTATTTATTATGTGTTAGTGATTTGTTAATTGACAAGTTCAGAAATTTTCGTAGATAAATATCTCTAAATCTGGTAATCTGTTCATAATATCTATATGAACTTATTAACATGTATATGAGCTATTGGTGTCAATGATAAAAGCTGTTGTTGACTTGGATATGAGCTATTTACATAACTGTGAGCTGTTAGTGACATCGATATGAGCTGTTGGAGATGAGTGATATGGATATGAGCTGTTGGAGATGGATATGAACTGTTCTTGAGAGACATGCAGTTTGTGACTTGGATAAGCTCTGTTGTTAACATGTACATGAATTGTTGGTAACTAGCAAGATACGAAACATGAACGTTTGATGCAAACCTGGCCTGCACTAATACAAAGATCCAAGTATCCTTTTTAGGCATGTCAGTTATGGATACTCAATTCAGCTGGTAATTGGATGACTTTGATCATGCTGAGATGTACATGAATTGTTTGTGGCAGCTGTATGAAGCTTTAATGACTCCAGTAGTGATGAAATTTTCTAGGGCTGCTGAATAATGATGATGTGGACATTCAAGGATTTTAGAAAACCTGACAAGATAATGTTCCTGATTCTTGTGAAGAGAGACAGAATTGCTTAAGTGTGCTTTTCTATGTCGAAGAACTGTAAACCTGTAGGCCTGGTAGATTGAGTAGCTGGGCATGCAGGTACATACTGGTATATTAAGGACTGTCTGACTGGTGATACCCAAGTGAATATGATGTTAACATTGAGATATTCCTTCCTTAAAGATATGGTGATTTAGAGGACGTATTCTTGAGTTCCTGTGCAGGATGTCATGAACATATTATTTCCTGTATTTATTATGATGCAATGGATCAAATTGATGCGATATTCAAACTGGGATAAAGTTGATGAGATATTCAAGCTGGGATAAAGTTGATGAGATATTCAAAGTGGGATATAGTTTATTCCTTACCTGGCCATGATAATATGGAAATTTTTCATAAAAGTATTGTGAGGAATGATACAGAAGATCTTTGCACACAAGATTTGAAGTCTCCAGCTCTGCCAGTAAATAGAATTGTTATGAACAAAACAACATTTCACATCCTACCACAGTTGCCACCATTGTACATGTGGACATTGTAGAAGTTTGTGGACATATTGTGCAAGTTATGCGAACACATTGTACCAGTTATGTGGACACATTGTACCAGTTATGTGGACACATTGTACCAGTTATGTGGACACATTTATCAGCATATTATAGGTGAGACTGTAGTAACATATAAACAAAGTCATGCGAGAGTTTAAAAAATCATGTGTGACTTTTTAAAAAATGAAATTCAGTGCGATACCAGATTATTTGTGATTACAACTGTGACATCTCCAGTGTGAATTTCTTATGTAGTTGCAACATCACCTCTGATATAATTTGAGTGAAATCATGTAAGATTTTTAAATGTAAAATCACCAAATTGAAATTATGTGAAATACATTTTTTTCATGTTATATAAATTAAGTTAGAAACAATCCAAGTTGTCAGGGACACATGTTTAATATTTATAGCCATATAAACTGTGAAATTGCTGAAGTGAAATCATGTCAGATATAGTAAAAACAATGATAATAATGAGAAAAATCAGGTGATGTACCAATACAGCTGAATTCTGGAGTGAAGTAGTACGAGATATCAACAAAACCAGTTGTGCAGTGATTGAAGTATAATCATGTCACGTCAAAAAGAAATGTTTATTGAATTACAGGAGATATCAACAAAACTTGCACTAACAGCACTAAAGTGAAATAGTATGGAGTTGTACAAAACTTTCATAAAGTTCCAGGAGAAGACTTACATTGTAGCAGTTGTTTGGTGATCAAGATTGTGATCAGTATTTCTTTATTATTCTAAAATCATCACTTGTCCATGATGACTTAGTCTTGACAGCTCTCCTTTGATGGGAAACATGTCATGAGTGCAACTTTCAATACATCATGTTTAATGAGTAGATAAGCGTTTTTACTTCCTTTAGTGTATATACTGACTTACTGATTAATACAGAAAATGGCTATTTAATGTATTATTCCATTTATTGAACATAAGAATTTTACGGTAAATCAAGCATATATTGAAATTTCAATCATATTTATCCAATCTATTTAAGAAACAGTAGCAGTTATTTTAATGGCATGTAATATTAGTCAGTACTGGTTTATTGTTAAACCAGTCCAGCCTGTTGTCCACATAAGTGGCATGTAATATCAGTCAATACTGGTTTATTGTTAAACCAGTCCAGCCTGTTGTCCATATACTTTGTGCAGAAGTTATAATCTCATAGATCACCATTAACATTGTGTAAAGAGACTGTGTGAACTCTAGTTTGAAATGGATCATTGTGATTAATTACAGGATTGCATCAAAATTCAGTATTTTTAACATGGGGGAGAAAAGGACATTTTGAACCATGGTATTGCCTTTTATAATTTACTAATAAATTTACTGGTTTATAATCTTAGCCCCCCCCCCCCCCCATGAAAACTTGTCATTTTCCTGTTTGTACCTTTACCACTTCTTTAGCACATTCATATGTTTTCATTTCTACCTTTGTGAAGGAATTTAGAAATCACTTGACATTATTATGAATCTATGGCATGTAATGCTTCTGTCATTTGTAACATTGACAGATTCACTTGAAATGCTGGTTTTGTATTCATCCAGGGTCTGTAAGAAAACAGAAGCTATTGACAATGAGAATCATTCAGAGAAAAATTGTTGACCAAAAAAATGATTCAAAGAAAAGCTATTGACAAAGAGCATGATTCAAAGAAAAGCTATTGACCAAGAGCATGATTCAGAGAAAGGTTATTGACAAAGAGAATGATTCTGAGAAAAGCTATTGACAAAGAGATTGATTCAAAGAAAAGCTATTGAAACAGAGCATGATTGAAAACAAGTTTCTGTCAGATTAGAAAGCTTAATCAAAACATGGCAGTGAGATTAAGTTGATGTAGGTATAGGTGTGTCCATGTGTTGCAAAAATGTGAACAATAGGTTTACATGAATTTACATTTAGACATGTACATTTACTTGAATTGAAAAATGGATACTTTTTTGTATCAGCTAAAGGTGATGTTTGACTACTGTTGACTACTGATATTCATTGGATATTGTTAGACTGCTGTTTTGGTTTTGACTGTAAAAATTGTGGGTGCAGCACTGAAATATTTTTCTTTTTCTTTTTCTCCTTTGAATGACATTCATACAGATCCATAAATTTGAGGCCAGCAAAGTCTTATAGTCATGCAGAGTTAAAACTTTTCCAGTTTTACTCATTAGGTTTAAATTGGAATTCACATGTATACATTGAATTTAATCCATGCGATGACCAAGGATAAACATACACGTCTTATGGGAGTGTGAAAAATAGAATTTATTTACACATTGATTAAGAGTGAAAAAAATTGATTTCCATATTGATTGTTTAAGACTGAAAAATAGTGATTGCATATTGTTTAAGAGTGGACAGATTGATTTAATTACAACAGCTAGGTGGATGAAGATTAAAGTTGTAACATGGAGTTATTTTCAAAGCCCTGTATCAGTGTACCATTAATTTTCAAATGTGGTTAGTCAGGCTTTATGAATCTGGCACAGAAACAAAAACTGAATATAAGATTTTTGGGGTACTTTTATGGAACCATGTAATGTTACCTGTGCAGAGTCTAACCCAAGGGTCGGCAACCTATTTACATAGCGTGCCACTTTTATCCAGATTAATTACAAAATGAATGAGTGTGCCACTAATAAGAGAGTAACACTGTTAAAATCAAGATTTTTGGCTGCCCTTTGCATGAGACACAAGACTTCTTGATGTGCCACGTGTGCCGTAGGTTGGCGAACCCTGGTCTAATTTTTTTCATGTAAATTTAGACTTTAGGCACAAGGTAAAAAAATAAATAAAGGATGGGAATATTCTTACAGAATTCATCTGGTAGCTATTGCACTTGAATTGCTTCATTTTACAAGTATGATAAAATACAGGAGCTGTTTTACAGTTTATGTATACATAGATTTCTTGTCCACAAAATCATAGGTACGTCTTTTTGACAAATCTCTTGGGTGATTGTTTCTGGTTGCTTGGAAATGTAAATATGATTGACAGGTCAAATTAGTTAATTTTATTATATACAGACTGCGAAACTATTCAGCGAAAGCACATGGACATGTTAATATTCATCAATGATCAGAGTAAAGCATATCATGTTTTTTTTTACAAATAAGATTGGCACATTCTGTCACATAGTGATCATGTATGCATCTTGTTTATTGCTGATTAGGAACTCATTTCTCTAGTAAGCTTTCTTTGAGATTCATTGTTGATGATGCAACTGAGCTTAGTGCTTGCTGTTTGATTTAATTTGATATTTTTGTCATCAGTTAAATTAACAGTTCTCAAAGAGAATTACATTAAGCAGGTCTGAGTATATTCCTTCAATATTTATCTTTCGTACTGGGCCAGGAATTTTGGTTTGGATGGATTTCATACCTTGAAGCCTCTTTTGTCTACTCTCTGTCACTAATAATAGTAGGTATTTGTAATAATAACTTTAGCTTATCAGTTCTTTTGATTACAAGTCTAATGAAGATATGTAAAGGGACATAACTCATATCCTGAGGAAATTATTGTCATTAGCTCTCTAAAGAATTTGACAACTTTTTGGTAGTATTTCAAACAATACAGAATCATTTCAATAAAAAGTGCTTATAAGTGGTAATTGTTTAAGTATTTTCCTCAAAATGTTATGAATTTTATAAAAACTTTTTGAAAAAGTTTAGGGATGAAGAGAAAAAAAGAATATTGATAAGATTACATTTATTTAGAGGGATATTGCTTTTTACTTGATCATAAAAAGTGGACTAAATTGTCAATATGTAGCAAGTTATGGTCATCCCTTTGGTCCTGTTTAACTTCTTTACATGAAGCCGCCAAGCCATGTGTATTCTGAGTACTTTGATTTTTGTTTATTATAAAACAAACAGCAGCCACACAGGACTGTCAGAACTAAGGGTTATTTATGTTTAAGTTGATATAAAAACTGAGTTTTCAGTGAGGGGTATGATGAAGCATATTGTCACCATGTGACTTTTAACCCACATTAAATGTTCAAACCCAGTCCTTCTGTACCACTTGACTTTGGGTACTTACACTTACTTTAGTAGTGCTGTGTCCACCACAGCAGCAAAGAGTATACACATTTCATACTTGTGTTATTTTTTTCTCACTAGCCATTACAGTAAGTTTTGTTTGATAATCCATTTGCCAAACTGAATCTGATTTAAACTCTAGCTTACCACAGGGCAAAGACAGTTACATAATAGGCTTTGGAAATGGGCAGGGGTTTCCTAACACATTAGTTTAATATTGGGGTTTTCTTAGTGCTGCACCAACCTATTTTTCTCAGTGCTGTTGTTCTCAGTGCTGTACCCATGCTGTTATATCCACCTATCCCTGACACTTTCACCGACTATAGTATAACTTCTCATGGAGCCATTGTGTAGTATATCGGGTTTGAAAGATGGTACAAAATATGTACATGGTTTTATCGTTAGTATTATATACGGTTTGAGAAATGATACAAGATAAGGGACATACTATGGAGGGACTAATCATTATATACCTGCACTGGGAAGATGGGGGTGGGGGATACAGTTTATGTTTTTGCACTATCTTGATAAGCCCTAATGTTGAGTCATTTCTAGGATAAATTACCACTGCATTCCTGACTAATGCTATGACACACCACTTTATGAGAATCATCACTTAAATTGCGACAGTATTAAACAGTACCAACATAGATTAGGCAATTTCATTGTTTAACATTATAGTTATTCCAAACCATCATAACCTTGCTGTCATTCATTGGTTTCTCATTGCATTTTCCGACTAAAAGTGATAAAAGGTGACTATGGTATAAGTGTATTCAATGGGCATGGATATCTCCACTTGAACTGTATGTAATACATTAATTTGTGGTGTGAGTGTGTTTAAACTTGCATTTGGCAAAAATTGGATAACAGTCACTATCATTCTGTGCATTTCATGTAGTTATAAAATGATGAGTTATGTTTGTACATATTTCAACTTTACATATTGGAGAAATCAGACTCATTGAATAGGTTGATCATGTTAATGAACATCAGACATATTATTGACTGTCAAACTTATTAATGAAAATCCAAATTATTATTATTATTTGCAAATAATTGTAAGGCTGGAGATAATTTTGTTAATTTGCAATAGTATGTTTATCATACTATATTTACTCATAACCCTTACCACTCCATCGTCTTGTTATATCAGTTTGTCTGATTGAACACAGAGTACTGAATATCTGTAGAAAAACAAGTCAGTAAATATTTCAAAGCTTGGAATTTATGCTACATAAGAATTTTAAACAGTAAATGGACAAGATAGTTTTAAGCCATCTTTAGGTACAGACCTATATTTTAGGAATGAGCTGGTTGGTCATACAGTTCATTCAAGTTTATATTTTTTTGTTGTAAATAGTCTTTTATTTTACATGTCATGATTTGCATTGAAGTAATTGCCATTTCATGGAATAGTATGTTTTTTTGTGGTCGCATTTTTTAAATGTTTACTATATTGTGTACTATGTATAATATAGTGGTTTTGTAAATCTTGATAAGCTTCGGTTTATAATGTTGTACAAGTAATACAAATTAATTCCGAACCTGTATTTACCTACCAAAAGTTCTTTATGATAACATAAGGGATAAGTTTTCTATTTTGGATCAAGTTTTCTTGTTATTACATAAACTTTCTCATTTTATGCACCTTAATGAGAATATGTAAATAACTAAAAAACATGATAGATAATAGATACATGTAATGACAATAATTACCTAACAGTTTATTGAATACCTTTCATGTTCACTGCTCTAATGGTGTACATAAATAAACAGTTTTCTTGGTAATTCTGGTGATTTCTTTGTACATTTGATATTTACTTTGTATATATAACATTGTTTATCTGTAATGCTATTTAAAACTTCCTCAATCATCCAAAGGACATTCATCATGGTATATGAAATTTCAACCAGTGAAATCAAGGAAAACTCATCAGTAGTTTTCTTCACAATAAGTGGATTTCATTAGATCTGTTATATCACAGGCATTGAAAATTATTTTATTTTGTTTTCTAAAATTTTTAGAAATCTGTTGATGACATTTTTGAATCATCAGTTTCTTTAGCAGAAGTTTGGTACTTGTGAGAAAAGGAAAGGTGCTAACATGATAAATTGCAGAGTAATTTTTCTCAATCCCAACCAGATAATTTCCTTAAGAAAAGATTATCATCACTATCATCATTATCATCTCTTTTGCTTTTGTTACCTGCGAAAGCATCACTGAAGTTATTGTATTCCACTTTCTCATAATCCTCATCAATATCAACAGGTAGAAATTCAAAATAAAAGTAGCAGAGAAAATTGAGAGAAATGAAAAATACATTCACATCAGAGTAATGAGCAAATAAGTTGCCTATACAGATGATGAGAACATTTAGTGTTAGAACAACATTTAGTATTGTAACATTTAGTATTATGATAAGTATAACACATTTAGTATTATAATTATAACATCATTTAGTATTATAAATATAACATTTAATATCATAAATAGAGCAATATTAATCTTGCCACAAGTAATTTAGTATTATACATATATAAAATTTATCTTACAAGTAATTTAATATTGTGCATATAACATTTCTTTAGTATTATATATATATATATATATATATATATATATATATATATATATATATATATAATAACATTTAATATTACAGTGAATAATTTAATGTTATACATATAAGAACATTTAATCTTACAGCAAGTATTTTCGTATTATAAATATAATAACATTTAATGTTATGGCAAGTAATTTAATATTATAAATATAACATTTAATCTTATTGTAATTTAGCATTATAAATATATCAAGATTTAATCTTACAAGTTATTTCGTATTTTAAATATAATAACATTTACAGCAAGTAATTTAATAAAAATGTGTACATTTAATCTTACAGTGAGTAATTTAATAAAAATTTGTCATGTAAACCTATATTGCGGGGAAAATGTCCATTTCTGAAAATATGATAAATTTGCAAATAATTTTTCCAGTTATAGAATCATTAAGAGTGTTAGGACTGGTCAACCTAGTGTCAGGATAATATGACTGGGTGGGACATCATGCTACATGTTTGCAGCATGATGCCCCAGTGCTAGACATCACTATAAACTGCCACACTGCAGACATCATAGTGATATGACTGAAAAATTGTTAAAGCTACGTTAAAAAGTCCAAAACACACACACACACACTATTTACATTCATATAAATCCTGTGTGTCAATGAAGCAAATTACATTTTTGGTTTCTGTCATCTTTGAAGGTCGGACTTTGTGAGGTTTATTGTTCTTTATGTAATCTCTTGGCAATGGTATTTTCCATCTTTTATCATCTAAATTGTTTAGTGAGGCATAAGTATTGCCTTTTTTAGTTAGTGTTAGCAATAGATATGTAAAGAAGTGGACAATATTGTATCAAGTCACATGTTTACATGTATGTATGGATAAAGTATGTACATTTAGGATATATATAACTTTGACATATTCAATTTACTTTTATATGTATATATTTCACAGACATCTTTAGAATCATTTATCAGGTTATCATCTTTGTAATATATTGCTGTATGAGATGTTGCTTTGTATTCAAAAGTATTATGGAGTTAATTGAACAGACTAATGTCTTCAAATGTAGGTCATATTGACCCGTATTATTACAATCTCTGGTGAGAGATGTTTTGTAATGTTTATAACATTATACAGTTTTCATGTATATCCCAGAAATATTCTAAATGTGCATAGGTATATACATGTAACATGTACATGTGAATTTATATATTATCTTCCATGTACCACATCTACATGCACTTTAATTACATGATATTAGTAATATTCTTTTGATATTTGTACATTACAGGCTTGTATAGGTTTCATATACCATGAACCTGTCATGTTTCAAACCTTTTTTGAGTACCTTAACTAAGTACAGTGACACCATTCTTAGAACACACCAATATATCATGGACATACACTGATAGAAGACACCATTTGACCCATTTCCATAATTTCATTATATACTCTACCTAAAGGATACCTGTTCATAAATGACCCAATAGTGGGATCCTTTGTGCATCCTAGTTAGACTGGTGTCACTGTATTATAGTATAAACTGTTTCCATTGTCATGTGTTGGCAGTAATAGTATAGTGTGTTTACTGAACTACTTTTACATGTATGGCAGTTTGATTGTCTGTTTGATGCCCTTTTTTCTGGTGATAGCATTAACATTTTCTGCTCATTTTGAATTTGTAGACAAATAAATCTGACATCGTTTTTAATTTACTGTTTGAAAATTCTACTGTACAGTTTGTAAGGAAATTTTAAAATATGTTAGGTCACAAAAAGGCATTTTGAAGGAATTATCACATAGGTGTAACTTCATAGGTTTAACAGCATGGAAAGCTGTGTTAGACTGCCACCTGCATTTATCTGTCATGATGTTCATGTTCTTAGTGCTTGCCCAGTCTGTTGTACCAATCCACCCACAGAAAGCATGTGATTTTTTTTTGTCCACATGTGTACACTTGTATGGTCAGTCAAGGTGCATCAAACAGACTATTTAACTATATATTTTGGGTATAAATGATGAGGGAGGTCTTTAAGGTGAAGAAAACCAGATTATCCAATATAAAAATGGGACATTGATTAACAATACTCACTCTCTGTTCATTCAAAGTCAATTATTAAGATTTCCTGATACATGCAAATTTTGTGTGGATAAAATGATGGTCTGGTTGAATGATACATTATATACTTGCTTATAGCTTGCATCCAACTACAAAATAGCATAAATCCTGATCTCATCATTTGCCAGCATATCAGGGTCTGTGTTGTTTGTTTTAATGATTAGTCCTAACAATCAGCATAGACCCAGATCTTTTGGTGCTTTTGCATAGTAGCTGATCTGGGACTGTGCTATTTGCAGTTGGATTCTATTTGTACACATATATATTTGGTAATAATACAGAACAAATTGTATTCTTAGAGGATGTTCCACTGATAGCTTATGAGTGAAAGGTACTATCTGTACTTGCAAATAAGTTGAGTCCAACTGTAATCTTCACAGATCCAGATTTGCTGTTTTATAATGTGCAAGTAGATCTGCATCTCTGCAGATCGATAGCAACAATCAGTAGAAGAAAACAACATGTACATATACCCTGATCTGCTTGCACATTATGCGATGGCAGATCAGGGTCTGTTTTGTTTTGCATTTGGAACTGACTTACAGGCAAGTATATACAGTATGGATAATTATTAGTGTTTTGGTGATTAATCAAAATAATCAATGATTAGTCAGGAAAATCAAATGACCATGTATTTGATTATGATTTTCCGTGATCAAAAAGCATTTTGTTATTTTTATTGCTTGACTTCTTAACAATAAGCCTTCAAGTAAGAATGCAACAAGTGAAAAACAGCTTCCAGCTAATAAAGCCTTTGGTTGTTCTGTACAACCACAAGTGCAAACAACATCGCAGGTGACAATTATACCAGTTAACTGTTTGATCTTATGTGATACAAGCAACTTGACCATTATCGTGTATGTGAACAGATGCAGAAAATATATCCGACTAATTAATATCATTGGCTGATCAGTTTAATTCACCAACCATCAGACTTTAAATTTCAGTTGGTTCCCAGTGTGAGTGTATGGATAAATGACATTTGACTGTACATTATTTCTGGCCACTGGAAATTCAAACTTTTATACTCTCAGTGACACAATGAGCACTAAGCATGCTTGGCTAAATCCACAGCTCAAGTTTTGTTTTAACATGGCTGTTTTGGATCATTTTCTACATTTGTTCATATTAATTATATATAATGTGATCCATAAAATAGATGTGTCTTTTAGATGTTTTTGGAGACAAGCCTGTTGACAGCCTTTAAAATCCTGGGGTAAGTATTGTTTATATTATATTTTTACTTCTATATTATTTTTATTTGTCCCAGTTGATTCTGATCAGAATTCCATATAAAACTGTAGAAGTCCATATTAATCCAGCTTGCTGTCTTTCATTCATATGTCTGCCTTTCTGTCTTTATCTGTACACCCACATCAGTGAAACCAAATAAATATTTGACATTTTATAGCCATCCAATATGTAAATATGTTTGTGGCATTGAAAATTTGCCTTTTACAGGTTTCATTCAGTTGTCTTTCTTTTTCTGATTTGACCCTTTAGTTTGCAATTCTGCATCTTCACATCTCAAGTTGGTTGTAACCAACAGATGTAAATAGCCAGTATATTTGGATGTATGTTAGTCATTATAGTAATTGTGCCCTTGAAATGTTTACTTGATTTGCCAGTGTTTGTCAGAGTGATCTCCCTTGATATCTTGTGTTTCAATGAGACTTTTTAATAGCTACACAATAGCTTGGCAACCATTTGAGATAATTTAAAGTAATTTGTTGAGCCTTGGCAAGTGCTCAGCATAGCATTATGGCATTTGTGTGCATATTTGTACATTGGTCTTTCCGTCCACACACTAGATTAAGGTTGGTGTTAGAAGTTTTTACATTAAGCTCTGTGTTAACATTTTTTGCTTTCTGACTGTAAACATAATGAAGGATTCAATAAAGGGAGAGTCTCTTTAATACATAAACTTTTTATTGTAGATATACAGTTCATTTTATTTATAAGAATATAGTCTGTCAGTGATGGCAAAGTCACAGCCCTTGTCTTACTGTGTACACATTTTTCTTGAAACAGTGATTACCTCTTTCCCATACAGCAGTAATGGCATACATGTAAGTACATGTACCTTCACTAAGTGTTCTGCAAATTCCACCCCAATTTCTTCAGTTGTCATCCCTCAGGTATTTTGTATAGTCAGAACACACACATCAGATTTCAAGCCCCATAAAAATCACCCATTCTGGTAGACTTTTTCCATTTCTTAGTCAGCTTTAACTGCTGTAGCATAGCCACATGCCACATTATTTAATAAGAGACAAAAATCAATAATACAAAGAATGACCTGTGGACTGAACCAAGACATGGCTTCCAGATTGAGTCTTCTAGTAGTAATTGAATCATCTATGTTCATCTAATTGTCCCTTATAACCATACTGAAAATTGCCATACAGCTACTTCCTGATGGATGATCATACTGATAGGTAGTTTAATTAAAACTATAGCTGCAACCTATTGCTAGTTCTTATAAAAATGGTGCTCATCAGCATCATAGCCATCTTGAAAATCTATTGCATGAATGGTGGCTTGACATGGGACGTTCGTTAATACGCTTCTTGCAATATTTAGTCAGTTCTGAATCAAAATTGTACATACTCTTCAGTTGACTGGATTCCTGTAAATTCATTTCAGCCAGTAAAGCATCAGTTCCTTCAAGGCCCATGCTTTTTTTTGTTGTCTCAAGATATCTGGTCTTGCCTGGGTGATCATTCTGAGATATAATTGTCACTTTTCTGGCAGCATCAGCATTGCTCAAGTTTGGTGGTAAAGTATTTCAAAGCACATATCTTCTGCGTCAATAGCTGCAGTTTGTAGACTGATATACATGGAGTTTGTGTCTTGCTTATCTCACCTGCTCAAGCAGAAAACATGTTTCATCACTGTTAAACAATGTTAAACTTTTGTTTTAAAAGTTTTGGCTCGTGTCCTCATCAACAGTTGCTGTATTCAGCTGAAAATTTATGAGGTGTTTCTATGTTGGCTACTCCAGTGGTATAGTCAACAATGTTGAAGTTTACAGTATACAGGGGTTATACTGACAGGCTTATGAAAGCAGGTGAGACACTTGGTTCTGCAGAACACTTGTTCCTAAAAAACACTTACTTTCAGATTCCTGGTGCTTGTACAAAAAAAACTGTAAAGAGAAGTGAATTGGAAATGTACATGGACAGAGTACATTTATGGTAGTGAGGATTGTACCTGGTTGTAGCTAATACATTTTTAGCTATTATTCAAAGCTAATTTCTTTAATAACAAGACATTTAATAAGGTTGAAATATGGAAGGTATAAATTCTTATATATATATATATATATATATATATATATATATATATATATATATATATATATATATATATATACACATGTATATATATATATATGTAAGAATATATAAATATCTATTATAAGTACAAAGATACAAAAATACCTATCTTTTTGCAAAAATACCTATCTTTAGCATATGTGTAAGTAGGATATGCTATATCCCAAAATAAAACCACAAAAATGCAAAGGCAGTCTTTAAAACAGTTGGTTTTGTTTGTTTGTTTTAGCTCACACATAGTCACTGTGCATTGTCAGCATTTAGCTTTTATAAACTTGTCAAAATCCTCTGGACCAATTTCAACCAAATTTGGCAGAGGTCATTTGGGCAGGAAGGCCTTTCAAATTTATTGAAATAATGATTGTTGCCATTGCTAAAAAAAAAAAAACTTTAAAAAAAAGTATTTTCTGTACAGAATTTGATTAGAGAGCACACTCTTATGAAGGCATTAGACAAATAGTGCTGTTTTGCCACCATCGGATATGTTGTTTGGAAAAGGAAACCCAAAAGTATTGAAAAAGATTCTTCATAAATGCCACCCCGAAGAATTTTGATCAAATATTCTGAAAGCAATCTAGTGTACAGCCCTTAAAACTTTGCACAATTTATGCTGTTCTGTCATGGAATATGGCTGAATATTTTTGAGAAAATTGTTTCCTATAAATCTGCAGAATTTGAAAATGCTTAAACAGAGTGCTCCCTATGAATCCATATTTCTTTGTGGACTGCACCTTCTTGTAGCTTTCAGGTATATGCCAGTGATATAAACTTGCTTATAAGTAAAGTCCAACTGCAAACGACGTAGACCCTAATCTGCCTTTGAATAATGTGCCGGGGATGTGGGAGGTCGTGGGTTCGATCCCCAGATGAGTCATACCAAAGACTTACAAAAATGGTACTAACAGCTACTTCGCTAGGTGCTCAGTATTAAGAGGTTAGTGTAAGGACTGGTCGGCCTGGTGTCAGGATAATGTGACTGGGTGGGACATCATGCTACATGTCTGCAGCATGATGCCCCAGTGCTAGACATCACTATAAACTGTCACACTGCAGACATCGTAGCAATATGACTGAAAAATTGTTAAAAGCTACGTTAAAAATTCAAATCACACACACACACATAATGTGCCAGCAGGTTTATGTTGATTGTTCAACTGATTATGCCAAAAAAGATCTGCATAGACCCAGATCTGCATTGGCTTTGTGCAACAACAGACCTGAGGCTGTGCAGTTTGCAGCTGGACTTGTAAGCGAGTATCTTAAGGAAACTGCACCTTCTGGCACCTGGTTTTACAAGTGGAAAAGAAAATCTTAAGGTTCTATCAATCACATAAGAACTTCACTAAAATAATGTGAAGATCTTGAGGTTGTATCAATCATGTAAGATTAACATTGAAATAAGATGAAGATTGTTAGGTTATATTGATCATGTAAGAGCTACATGTACGCTAAATTAACGTGAAGATCTTGAGGTTATATTGATCATGTAAGAGCTACATGTACACTAAATTAATGTGAAGATCTTGAGGTTATATTGATCATGTAAGAGCTACATGTACGCTAAATTAACGTGAAGATCTTGAGGTTATATTGATCATGTAAGAGCTACATGTACACTAAATTAATGTGAAGTTCTTGAGGTTATATTGATCATGTAAGAGCTACATGTACACTAAATTAATGTGAAGATCTTGAGGTTATATTGATCATGTAAGAGCTACATGTACACTAAATTAATGTGAAGATCTTGAGGTTATATTGATCATGTAAGAGCTACATGTACACTAAATTAATGTGAAGATCTTGAGGTTATATTGATCATGTAAGAGCTACATGTACACTAAATTAATGTGAAGATCTTGAGGTTAGATTGATCATGTAAGAAATACATGTACACTAAATTAATGTGAAGATCTTGAGGTTAGATTGATCATGTAAGAGCTACATGTACACTAAATTAATGTGAAGATCTTGAGGTTATATTGATCATGTAAGAGCTACATGTACACTAAATTAATGTGAAGATCTTGAGGTTATATTGATCATGTAAGAGATACATGTACACTAAATTAAATTGAAGATCTTGAGGTTATATTAATCATAAGATTTACACTGAAATAATATGAAGATCTTGAGGTTCTATCAATCAGATAAGAACTACACTGAAATAACGTGAAGATCTTGAGGTTATGTCAATCAGATAAGAACTACACTGAAATAACGTGAAGATCTTGATGTTATATCAATCAGATAAGAACTACACTGAAATAACGTGAAGATCTTGATGTTATATCAATCAGATAAGAACTACATGTACTTTGAAATACTGTAAAGATCTTCAAGTTATGTCAATCAGATAAGAACTACACTGAAATAACGTGAAGATCTTGAGGTTATATCAGTCGGATAAGAACTAAACAGAAATAACACGAAGATCTTGAGGTTAGATCAGTCGTATAAGAGCTAGAATAAAATCAGGTAAAACAAATCAATTGAACCATGTATCTTTGGAGAAATTTGTTTCTTAAATGATAATCAATGTTGTCAGTGTTATCAATTTTTTTTTTTATTACTTCAGATGAGATGGACCTTTTTTTCTGGTAGAGAACTCCTTACAACTGATGTTGGGGTCTGTTGTGAAACAGGGATGTACCAGTGGAGCCTTTATAGCTGACTTTGAGATGTAACACTGTTTTGTGTGATATAAAATGTTCTTTTATCTCTAATTGGAATTTCTTGTGATATTTAAAAATAATCTTTACATCTCTAAATTCTATCTCATCATCTGTCTTTCTGTATTCATATTATTGCCTGATCAGCCTGTCTATCCATCTTTGCTTCTTTCTTCATTCTGCACATTGGAAAATTTACTTGTATATTAATTTTCACAAAATTTACTCTTTGCCAAAAAATAGTGAAAAGAAACCTTATGAAAATCCAAGTGATTGTGTTGTATATATTTATTTCCTTTCTCTTAAAAGAAATTGCCAAACAATGGAACTTTTTTGTATTGGACATTTTTGACAATTATAAAATGAAATCCTCTTGTGTATAGTGCACATTGATTTGTTTCTGGGATGAATGATGTAAGCAGTGCACTGTTGTGGCCAATTTTAATTTTTGTGAATTTTTTATTAAAAGGGCAGTCTCTTTCTCATCAGATTTTGCCCACAAATGCATTGGAGGAAAGGCATATCATTAGAAATTGACAACTAACTAATATGAAGGTTCAGGTCACATTGCAGTTGTTTTAATTTTAGGTGGGTGTTCAGTGATTTAAAGTTATGACTGCCATGGACAGACTGACACTAGGTAAAGTAGTTTACCATGGAATACAAATATTGCTACTGTTGTGGAGGTCAGAAGGGAAATGGTCAAGATCTCAATGGTCATTTTATTACACATTTTTACCAAAAGGGAAAAATACTTGTTTCTATAAATAGCCACTAAATGGTTAACTGAATTTTCACCAGCATGCATGCCAGGTCCTGTGGGATGGTGGATTGAGGCATCAAAGGTCAAGGTGAGCTAAATTGTTAAGAGCTATAAGGGGTTATATTTTCTTTTGTTTAATCTATTAGTATCAGATTTGTCACATATGAGCAGAGGAATAGGTTGGTTGATGGGTAAGAAGTCAAGGTCAGAGGGGTTGTTTAGCTGTGTTATGAGGGCAGAAGCAAAATAATTACATTCAAGAAAAAAAAAAAATGAGTGGATTTTTTTTGTCTGTCTTAAGTTGGGCATAATATTTTGACATTGTCATTCATAAGAGATTTTCTTGTCCAAAATATAATTTGGCAAGCCTTTGAAAGATTTTGATGAAAATTTCCTCGGGTATATGTGATGACTTTATGGTGTGTTGTGTCAAGTCCCATGGTTAGAAATCAAGGCAATAGTGGACTGAATCTTTGTCTGAGCTGTAACTTTAGATATATGACGAGTTCTGCACCTGAGACTTGCACACTGTCTCAGGGTCAAGGTCACAAAAAGGAAAAATATAAATGAATGACTTGCATTCTTGTTCAGCTGTGCATTTTTAATCGTGGAGGATATTGCATTAAATTTAGCCACTTGTCTGTCTTGACCGGATGGCTTGTTGCATACCACCCCCTGCCCCAGTGTCAAAGTCACAGCAAGAGAAAATGTCAGTCAGTGGGTTACATCCTTTCTCCCATTATAAACTTCAACTGAAATTTTAAAAAACTTATTTGAATATCATGACTAGATGCAGTGGCACATAACAAAGCCATACCATCTGACTCAAGTTCAAGGTCACCTACATTTAGATCAAGGACACACTGAAGGAAAATGAACTCGTTTACTTTTATCTTTGTCAGGTCTGTAATGAAACTTGAGCCACTTGTGTAATCATTGACGGGATATGACTATAATATTTATTGTTCTGGCTGCTTCATCCACAAAAAATAATTTCATGAAACCATGTCGAAATGTTGACTGGTGTCTACAACATTTTAAAGTCTTCAGTAATTGGTGTGATCATCTTCACAATCTTTTGCAGATACTTGCCAAGGTTCATTAGATTTCAGTGACATTTTTAACATATTGTTACATTTAGGCTCTTACAAAATGCAACAAGAAATGAGTGAAGACAACAAGCTTTGTAAAATTTATCATAATTTATTTCCTTAAAAAAAACAATGTAAAAATAAGAACAAGAACTTACAGTTCTATGAATCAAATCCAAAAATAATCCAAGAACTCAAAAATAGTCCTGGTAATAAAATGTCCTAATGAATTGTGAATTGTGTTTGAGTTCGAATCCCAATGAAGTCCCAAAATGGAAGGCGATGAAGTATGCTGTGGTCAGTGTTGTACTGATGTGTCAACAGTTCTTTGTTGAATTGCAGAAAATAATATTTCAATGTTTGAATTCTTTGTAAATTTCTATAACTGTCCTTGTCCAAGAATTAATTTAGAGCACAAGGATTTCCAGGGAAAACTAATCTCTTAGGAATTCAAATAATTTGAAGAAAAATTAAAATTTCAACTCAAACTGGTCACAACAAAACACCTTTAAGTGTCAATGGTTTAAAGCTCGACGGGCTAAATTCTCTATAGAAAATAGTTATACACTAATTTAATGCAAAACAGATTCCTGTATATGGGTCACATGATCATGTTTCTAGAACAACACAGAAGTTTTTTACATGCCTAACATCACATACTCCCAGTATGGTCTTGATTTCACTACATGAATCTTAGTCTAAGAAAGAAAGAAAAAATAGCAACAAAAAAAAAAGTTGTTTACTTCAACTAGGTGACCATTAGTTTCTATTATTAGTGTTTAAGAAAAACCCGTCAAACTGAACTGAATTTCTGGAAAATGTCAAGTCCATTAAATAAAATTACAATAGCATGTAATGGAATTTTAAAAAATTACAACTAAAAAACAAATAATTAAATTAAATCAAATATAAATTAAATCCAAATATACATAACAATGTCATGCCATAGGAAACGGCTGCTACCTGTCTTAATGACACAAGGAAAATTTACTAGGGCTGGTCTGGATGGGTATCTCCATGGATTATGATGCTGATGCTGTTCCTGTTTAGCTACCATGGCTGCCATTTTATTTTAATGACAAGGACTTGCGAGTAAAATAATTGCATTTAGTTTTCTTATGATTTCTATGGATCATTTAAAGTTTGTGCTGTTTTCTTTTCATTATTGATCCATTGTTTGTGGAGTTTGTTTTGCTTAGTTTCCATTCATTGATCAAGAAAAAATATCATGTCCGCTCCTAAACTACTTTGAGGATTCCCATGAAACTTAACACACACTTTCATCCCATGGTCTATTTTCACCTAAATGAAAATGGTGCTGTTCAAAACCCCAGTTGCTTATACATCTTGAAAATCTTATCGCTACTGTTCCTAATGGATTCTCAAATCAAAATGGGGTTTTCCCCAAGATACTTCTTATGACATCATGTTGGTCCTCAATGAAAATGTTGACAGTCTGAAATACAATATGGCCACCATGGCAGACAGCTTGAAAATATTACTGCTACTTCTTCTGAATGGAAGGTTATATTGACATTATGTTTTTACCGTATTAATTCTTCTGATGTCTTGTTGGTCCTAAATAAAAATGGTGCCAATCTAATGTCTAATATACCTGCCACAGTGGCCATCTAGAAAATCTTGTTACCACTACTTTTGAATGAATTATATGGTGTTTTCACTCAAAGACTTTTCATGTTGCTAGTTCTAAGTTGGTCATAAAGGAAAGTGGTGCTAATCTAATTGACAATGGCTGCCACAAAATCTTTTTGGAAAATTGTATTGCTCCTAATCTTCTAGATGACTGGTCATATTGAAATTGTGCTTTCACCAAAAGACTTCCTATGCTGTCACCGCTTTGGTGGCCTAGTGGTTAGAGTGTCTGCCTCGGATGCAGGAGGTCGTGGGTTCGATCCCTGGCCAAGTCATAACAAGGATTTTAGAAAATGGTACTAACAGCTGCCTCGCTTTGCACTCAGCATTAAGAGGTTAGTGTTAGGACTAGTTGGCCTGGTGTCAGGATAATGTGATTGGGTGGGAGATCATGCTACATGTCTGCAACATGATGCCCCAGTGTTAGGCATCACTATAAACTACCACACTGCAGACATCATAGTGATATGACTGAATTTTTTTTAAAGCTATGTTAAAAATTCAGATCACACACACACCCTATTGTGTCTCGTTGGTCTGAAATGGGAATGATGCACATCTGGCAGCCCTCTTGAAAATCTTGTTACTCTTTCAAAATAGAAAGTCATAAGATGTGGTTTTCACCAGAAGACTCCTTTTAATATCTTGTTGCTGATATGTTGTCCAGTATGGCCACCGTCGTACTACTCTTAAATGGAAAGTGATTGAGTTGAAAATGATGCAAATTGACCTTTAACGTGGCTACTGTGGTGACTATCTTGAAGAAATTATCTATGCTCCTCCCAAATGGATCATTTTATCAACATGGGATTTTCACCAGTAGTCTTCTTAGGATACTTAGTTGTTCCTATATGAAAATTGTACCAATCCAATATGGCTGCCACATCATTATTGCCCCAGAATGGAAGGTCATATTGATACTATGTTTTCACCAAAAGTTGTTGTTGTTGTTGTTGTAGCGTTTAACGCCATTTTTCAGCACACGATAGGCTATACATGGCGGCCAGTATTAATGGTGGAGGAAGAACCCTGAAAAACCCAGGGAAGAACCACCGACCCACGAGAAGCTACTGGCAGGCTTTCCCACGTACCCACGCTAGCCGAGCCTTGGACTCGAACTTCACCAAAAGACTTCTGATAATATGTACATGGTCCTAAATGAAAAATGGTGCCAATGTGACATTCCGAGTGCACACCACAGGAGTTAATTTGAAAACAAAATCTTGTTATTGATTAATGGTCTTATTTTGAATTCTTGGAAATTCATTTCATCCAGTTGAACTTTGGTCCCTACAAGGAACTCTTGTTCTTAAATATATCCAGATGGTTTCAACATTTTCTGTATGAGAAAATATATTGGTCTAGCATTAAATTTGTTGAAATTTATAGCAAATAGTGTGGTTCCCATGGTAACAATTTTGAAATGTAGTGATAATATAGAGAAAAAATACCCTCAAAACAATGAAAAGCCTGGAGAGCAAAATTATCAGTCATATGCATATTTATCCTTGTATGAATATTCTGATGTACTTAAGTACAGAATTATTTTGATCCAGACAAATGAATTGTACTATATCCACTGACGATGAACCAAAGATGATTGGCTTTAAAATGTGTTGCAAAATTTTCATGCTTAAAAGGTGAGAATTATTGCATGTAATCATGGACTGTTGTTTTGTGCCATGGAAGCAAATATATTTTCTGGTGGATGCCGTCAGTTTACCAACAAAAACACATTGTTTTTAATTCAGCAAATAAAAATACATGTATAGTGTTCTTTTTTTTTGATCTCTTGTTATAAAATTATGATTTAATTCATACTATCAAATTGATAAACGTAATCTGATGACTGCAGAGAACACACTTTAGGTTTGCTATTCTAAAGCTCTCTAAGCAGTATTTGACAAGGCTGTTTTCTTGTAATCAAAATGTTACAGCCAATTCCTGTAAGTGCATGTATACAGATGTTTTTGCAAAGCAGTACAACAGTGAGTTGTAAAATCCTGTCATTAATAATTAGTAGAACCTATAATTGTACATACTGACAAACTTAAAGTCTTGTGATAAAATAAAATCTGTAAACATATACTAAGGAGAGAATTACACTACTTTTTTGATAGAAAAGAAAATCAGAACTGTGAATTAACATCATCATTGTAGCAGGTATGAAAAAGATCATACAAAAGGAATTTCTGTAGTTCAGTATCACAATTTTAATATTTATGCATCGGAGAACATAATTAGCAAATATCTAATTATTTACTCTTTAGAATTTTTGGATGTGTAAGCAATTAATCTGTTTGCAGAAGAAAGAGTAAATATGACTGGCATCAGTTGAGTAAATATACATTTCTAGACAGACTGATTCAGTGGTCTAAGTGGTTAAGAACATCTGCCTTGGATGCAGGAGGTCGTGGGTTCGAACCCCACCGGTCATACCAGAGATATAAAATTGGTACTAGCAGCTGCCTCGTTTGGCACTCAGCATTAAGAGGTTAGTATTAGGACTGGTCTGCATGGTATCAGGATAGTGTTTCTGATGCTCTAAACACTTAACGCCACTGTAGCGGAAGTCAGCATGTGTCTGTATACTCTAGAAGGCATGTGTAAGCCTAGCAAATTTATAAAATGTAAGATTATGGCATTTTGTTGATTGATAACTGACAAAAAATAAAATATGGCAAAAGGATTGATGTACATGTTGTTGTAAGACTGATCTTTATCATTTTTCTTTAATCTCAACTGACTGTAGTTTAGTTGCATTCAACAAAAAGGTTTGTAGTTAGCGACTTGATATTGGTTAGAAGACCAGATGCCTCAATTCAGTTTTGATTTGCATAAGCTTGCGTGCAAGATAACATGAACAACTGTGAATGACTACCTTCAACAAGTGCAAGTTCAGCAATCATTAACTTAGACTTTTGAACTGTAATGACTCAGTTGTGAATATTACAAGAGTCTCTTGAAAGTAGGTGTGATTCCCTACTTGCCAAAAATAATTTCCAGGAGTTCAAGATAAGACTGTTCTTTTTAACTGCTAAGTATTGAAACCATTTCTGATAGTCTTGAGATATTCCAATGTACCAAATTTGGTGACAAAACTATTTTGAGTTAACAAAAGATGCATGTAAGTACAGCACAATTCTTTTTCATAGCTGTTGACCATTAAACTGAAACCATGGATATAAGATACTGAAGTTGTCTTGGAAAAAAAAGATTTTTTTGGTACCATTCAATGGACTCTTCAGATATATCCACAGATCTGGTTAAAGATGATAAATTCCATTCATGCTTGTTTGTGCTATTGTGCTTACAGGTCAGAACATTGAAAAACCTAATTCGAAACTGTTGACCTTCACATCAATGTCAGTACTGTCAGCTTGTTTATGCAGCTAAATACAGTCTGGTACAAATATATATATATATATATATATATATATATATATATATATATATACACACACACACACACACACACACAGATGTTTGTGTTCATAAGCTTGATGAAATACTAAAAGACCAGTGATAACCATTGATTTGACCTAAACTCATTTTCACTAAGGACCAACTAGACTGTAAGTAATCTTTTAGTAGAATTGTTATGTCAGTATAACCATCTTTTAAGGAGGAGAAGCAATAAGATTTTCAAAATGGGCATCATGGTAAACATATTGGATGTTGGATTGGCACCATTTTCACTTAAGACCAACTAGACATCACAAATCTTTTGCAGAGGCCCCAAGTGGTCTAAAGTGCTCACTGTTCCAAATCACTGCCATCTCACCTGTCTGTGTGGGTTCGAGTCTCAGATTCGGCTAACATGGGTACACAAGAAAGCTTGCCAATAACTTCTTGTGGATTGGTGGTTCTTCCTGAATTCTTCCCCCACCATTTATAATGGCCACCATGTATAGCATATTGTGTGCTGAAAAATGGCGTTAACCCACTACAACAACAACAACAAATCTTCTGCTGAAAAAAGTGACTATCTTAGACGTACTATGTTAAGATTCTCAAAACCGTCACCATGACAGTCGTCTTGGACATCATAATTACATAATTTACAATGAGGACAAACTAGACATCACAAAGTGTTAGTAAAAATCCATGACCATTTATTCAGGTTACACTACAATTTCATACTTTGCACAGAAATTTGAGTTTTAAAGAAAATAATTTCTCAGGTTTTCATTAAATAAAGATCCTATATATCTTAGGGATTTTTTAAAAAGAACTGTAATACCTGTATCTTGGTGTATGATTGATGGGTTTAATTTGGGTTTTGTAGTATACAGCTTGGCATTACTTCAGACATGTATCTCAAAATACAGCTACCTCTGCTTGGTCATTTAACTAGCTGACATTTTTATTTGTTTGAAAACAAAAATATGTTTTATTCATTTATTAGACTTTAGTTAGCCAGTATTATCTACTCTGGTAAAATTCAAGTTACCTGTTTTAATAACTGCTAAAGTTAGTGTACTTTGGTCTAGTTTATGTCCATTTCAGGAACACTGGGGAGCAGCCAGTTTGATAAACTGTCTGATTTAGTCAACACATTGTTTACATAATACTATATATAAAGAAATTTCATTCACAATATATTAAAGTAACATACAGGTATGCAAACATTCATACCACTATGCTTGTTGCAAATTTGTACAATTTAACAATATGCCTGTCACTCTTTCAGAAGTACTTAATAACTGCTGAGTGGAACCATAATGACCAAACATGTTATAGTTGCATAATTTGACTTTATAGCTGAAATATTTAAGTTGCAAGCACCTAAACAGACCTTCAGAATAATCATCATACATTTTTTTTACACTGAACAGTGTTCATTAATATCCAAGTCTCACACAAGCACACCCAGTATCTAATGACAGGATGAAAAATGAGTTATTGTGAAAATGCACATTACTTTTCTCAAAATAGTAACCAATACCATGCTAAAAGACATGAATATGAAACTATGTCACCAACAAATTTTACATGTCTGCTTTATGCAGTGTGTTGTTTCCCTAATACCGGTATCCTAAAGTAGCATAGAGGTATTCCAACACTATTTCCATTGCGCTTGTTACAAATGCACACAGCATCTTACACCTGTCTCACTAAATGTAGAGTGAAAGCTCAGCAGTATCAATAGTAAGACTGTCAAGATGTTGGCCATATTAAACGTTAAACATTCAGTATTTTTATTCAAACTCATCCAGGCATCATAATTTTGTAGTGAAAACCCCAAGTTAATATAACTTTTCATTCAGGCGAAGAGCGGTAAAAATTTAAAGATCACTTATATGATGGCAGTATTAGATTTCTGGGTAACAATTTTTATTTTTTATAACCAACTATGACATGGGATGTCTGTGTGTATCAGGTTTCATGGCATGTGTGATTTGGAGTTTTAATGTAGCTTTAACAATTTTTCAGTCATATCACTTTGACATCTGCAGTGTGACAGTTTATATAGTGATGTCTAGCACTGGGGCATCATGCTGCAGACATGTAGCATGATGTCCCACCCAGTCACTTTATTCTGACACCAGGTCGATCAGTCCTAACACTAACCTCTTAATGCTGAGTGCCAAGTGAAGCAGCTGTTAGTACCATTTTTTTGTAAGTCTTTGGTATGACTTGGCCGGGGATCGAACCCACGAACTTCTGCATCCAAGGCGCACGCTTTAACCACTAAGCCGCTGGAGCAGTCGGTTTCATGGCTGTTCTTTAAGTAGTTTAGGGGGCAATAGTGATACGACAAACTTTTGTTAATGCATGACAGATAACAGATCATCCCATAAGCTCGTTCCTCAGGTCTATGACCAATAGTTATGATTTCACCCTTGTTAAAATCAGACCTCCTCAGTCATAAGTGGAGATCTGACAGACATGATAAAGATTCACATTTGGTGACTTTTGGAATTCCCAGTCGACTTACAGTATTTCTATTAGCCTGTCAGATAATGGGTTACAAATTTGTGTTGGAGAGAATTATTTTTCCAATTGGCAAGTATCAATTAAACAAATTTTTAAGTTGTGATTCAGTTGGTGAACTACAAGGTCAACAGAACATAACCTCTTATTGTTGTTCATCAGATCTCCATGAAGGACTGAAGATCTGATTTTAATCAAAATTTTGAACAAACTTGGCATGAGGGTCTGTCTTGACAGCATTTGAGAAATGTTCACTGATCTTTCTTCCTATTTATCTAATTTTAAATCCATAATATCAGGTTAAAGATTGCAGGTCATGACCAAAATGTTTGCTGCACTTCACTGTGAAAATATAAACATAAACATGTAGGAATTTTTTTCACACATTTCTGTATGTTGGTGTTTCTCAAGAATAAATTTCAGTACTTTGCATGTAAAAATAATACGAGGCAAGTGGATTTCTAGAAGTTCTTCTTGTCTTGTAGTGTATCAGTCTGGCTCACTGAAAGACCTGAGATATTATTTTGTACATTTAATTCCTGGTGTGTGCCTTATCTTTGTCCATGGTTGTAAGTTGTAAACAAAATGTTTACATAGCTAACTTTTGTCCATGATTGTAAGTTGTAAACAAAGTGTGTAAGTAGCAGGAGTTCATGGTCAGTCTTGTTTACAATTAAACTTGGTATTTCCATTTGAAATCTTCACATTCTGCTACTTTATAGGTCAAGTAAATGTTTATGAATACGGATTTGATAGATAATTCATACCTTTTGTATAACAGTCTTGGGGAATCCATAATCAGATTGCAGTTGTGTTGATGAATTCAGATATAATTTGAGAGGAATTATTTAAGTTATTCATTGCAATTACTAAGTGATGATAGACTTTGGATTAACACATTATTTTGGGATTATTGTTAATTCATTCAGAACTATATTTTTGGACTTGTGATAAGACTCTCAGAATTATTCCGGATTTAATTCACAATACAGTAACTCTCCCTTGAATATTACCTTTGTAGAAAATACATAACTTGATTTTACTTAAATTGTTGATTTTTACTTCTTTCTGTTATACATTTTAAGACCTCAAGTCATAATGATCTCACTGCCAAAATGACTACTGAAGTTCTAGCACTTAGGACTCCTCCAGAAGGATTGGTTATATTGGTGTGTTCACTAGGAAAAATCTGGTCCTAAATGATAATTATCTAAGAACAGAACAGCTTTTGGGAATATATTTCATCATTAAACTTTGTATCTTTTATTGTGTGGGGTCAAGTTATTTGAAAACTATTTAATGACCATGGCACATAATTAGTATAGTAGACTACTTCACATAATCCATTAATGAAGTGAACTTTTTGTGCTTAAATAATCCAAAACAAATGGGCTATTTCATTTTTGAGTTCATAACGAGACAAGAATTATGCTTAAAGAAAAATTGGTCCAGCTCTTGGGTTTAAAAAAATATTCTTGCTCCTATTTACAGCAACAGAAGAATCCTACCAGATCCATTATACAAGTTGAATTAGAAACAAAAACCCAACCCTAACAAAAATCATCTCAGTAATGTAGTTTATTTTTTCTCCCATGAGTGTGACCAGTTAGGTGTAACAAAATAACATGTATTGCTATTTGTCAAGTTGGAAAACATGTAATTAAAGAGTTCAGTATTCCATACTGAGGCATCACAAGTCTGAGGCAAAATTGTAAGGGTTGGCAGGTCTAAGCTGGTCACTTTGAGATATGAACAAGTGTAACATGTACATTTTTTTTAACTAAAGGCACAAACTGACCTGAATTTCGAGTCCATGTTCAGGAAATAATGCAACACCAAATCTATAATATACAGTACTATCAAGTCTAGATGAGGTGACCCCCTGCGTAACAGTTAGGTCACAAAGTCCGTTTTGAGAAAGTGCTTTTGCTAGAAAGGGTACACCAGAATTGCATCTTTACAATATGGGGTATTTGGTGAAATAACTTTAGAATTTCGGATTATTTAAAATTACCAGGTAATTAAAAATGTGATGTTACATTACTGAATCAAAAATCTGTCTCCTCTATTCTTCAGTGACATAATTCACAAGCCTTGCAAAGTCATTTTACCAAGACACATCAATAAATAGTTGTTTCTCTCAAGGTAATTTACTTTTCAAGTTTCATGCATGTACATGCAATAGCATCAAGAGTATATGAACTAAATGAAGGACCGCTCCGGTGGCCTAGTGGTTAGAGTGTCTACATCAGAAGCGGAAGGTCATGAGCTGAGTCATACCAATCACTTACAAAAATGGTACTAACAGCTGCCTCGATAGGTGCTCAGAAATAAGAAGTTAGTGTTAGGACTGGTTAGCCTGGTGTCAGGATAATGACTGGGTGGGACATATGCTACAAGTCTGTGGCATGATGCCCCAGTGCTAGACATCACTATAAACTGCCAAACTGCAGATATCGAAGCGATATGACTGAAAAGTTAAAGCTACGTTAAAAATTCTAATCCCACACAGCTAAAAAAGAGAGAAAAATGTGTTAGTAAGTGCGAGAAGTTGGTCCCCCTGATATCCTTTTGTTTGTAATGAGTAATATTCTTCATGGTGAATACACTGATCAAGAATTGTGACCTCACATTTAAGAGTGGAAGAGAAACAGATGAATGCAAAAACTAAAATAAGGAGTCCAATGCCAACAATTATGCCACTGGATGAGTGATACCCATCTCTTTTTTGCTTTACAAAAGAAGAATCGGTTTTAAATTGTTTTCTACAAATGGTTAAATACTTAAAAGAGCTGCAGTAGCTCAGTGGTTAGTGTGAAGTTCTTACAACCAGAAAGATGCTGCTCTTTTTTTTACAATGGAATAATTGCTCCATCACAGCAGTAAATGTAAAAGAACATCTTTGAATTGTACAGTCCAAATGAAGTTGATTTTGACACAGTTAAATAAAATTTGTCAAAGTGGTAACTCGCTAATAACAGCAGCGACTGGAGAGAAAAGTTGTAAATTCATTGTGATTCCCCTTTACAAATTTACCTGTGTAATTATAAGTGGGTTTTCAACTGTAGCTAGAATCGCTTGCACAATAAATCTTGAAAATAATGGGCAGTCTTTCATTAATTGTACATTAAAAGCTAACAACATTCTACATTAAATTGAATATACTACTATCACTTCACCATGAATTTTGTCCAGCATTTTTTGTTTATCTGTTTGAAAACAGTCATCACTCACCTTAAAATGTTGTCTGGTGTACTACCAATATGATAATAAACCAGATGAAATCAAATGTACAAGCTATGACAACCTGCATGCTTAGTTTTGGTCTGGTTAATTATTACAAGCTGACTGGTTACTGAATTTAATTCTGCAATACCTGCACATGCCTTCAAAAGCACCTCCCCATAAACCCCCTTGTTTAGCACCTCATTTATAGTATGGCTTGAGCAGGGCAAGAGACCACACAAGTGTAGAAACCATCTGGATTTTCTCAAAACTTATCATGCATGTCTAATATCTCATCAACACTCAACTTTGTGAGTTATATCAACATCAGCATTATCATACTGAGAGAGAATCCACTTCAAAACATGAAACATGGCAATGTAGTCAAAAGCAGACAGCTCTTCTATGTTCATGCATGTGAATGTAGCATTGTTTATATCATCTGTGTACTTATCATGATCGGACAACTTCAATTTTTTTTAAAACAGATCTCTAAGCTCATAGTACAGGTATTGTAATGAATACACTGTGGTTCCCACTTTTTCGACTAAGAGGAGTCTGTAACACAAGACTGAAAAACAAAGATCACTTATTGGACATTTCTGCCCACACAAGACTACCATTTTGTCAAGCCTGCTTTATATTTAACTTTAAAGTATCAAACTTAACGAGCCTAATATAAAAGAATTTCCAGGAATTCAAGATACAACCATAACCAGACTGTCAAATTAGCTGCTGTGATAGACATATTGGATGTCCAATTTGGCTCCATTTTCATTTAGGTCTTTTGCCAAAACAACCCATGTCAATACATCCATTCATTCAGGGAAGAGTAGTAACAGCTATCATGGTAACCATATTGGATGTTCAATTAGTATGATTATTATCAGCTTGGTATCAGATATACAAGTCTATTGGTGAAAGCCCCATGTTGATATATCCATCCATTTGGCAGGAGTAAAGATAATATATTAAATATATTGCAGGTCAGTGTGCATCACTTTTAGAACCAACAGACACTACAAATATTCTACTACTGACACAACCCCCACTCAATAAAAATGACTTTCCATGTTGGCCATATTGGAAGTCAGATAAGTGCCACTTTAATTTAGGACCAACTAAAAAGTCTTCTGGTGGAAACCTCGTGAAGATATGACTTCATTTTGGAGAAGTAACAAGAAGATTTTAAAATGACTGCCATGTGGTCCATACTTGATACCAGATTTGCTCTATTTACCAATATTTAGTTTCAATTAGACATAGGAAGCCTTCTGGTGAAAGCACAAAACTGACCATAAAGAAGTATGATAATATATTTAAATTCATGATTGTGGCAGCCATATTGGAGGTCAGATGTGGTAAAATTTTCAATAATGACCAACTAGACATCACAAGAAGTCTTTTAGTAAAAACTCCATTTCGAAATGACCATTCATTCAGGAGTGACAAGATTTTAAAGATAGCCACCATGGCAGCCTTAATGAATGTCTGAGTGGCAGTATTTTAATTTGGGACCAGTAAGACTTCAGGTGAAAACCCCATGCCAATCTGACTTTTTGTTTAGGAGTACCACGATTTTCCAATTAACCGCTTTAGTGGCAATATTGTACCTTGGGTCAGCACCATTTTCATTTAGGACCAACTAAACACAAATCATCTTGGGGTGCTCATCGGTTATAATGTACTTTTGAGAGAGTGACCTAGGTATGGTGAAGCTGTTTGCATTTGAAACATGCACAGTGGAGAGAATGTTGGCATACCTCTATGCTACTTTGATGTCACGTTGTCTGACATTTCTTTCAATACTGTACTTGTGGAAAGTGCATGATCTAAGCACAGAACTAACTAAAATGACTGCTCCCTTGTGCTAAAAATATCAGCCTGAATTAGTCTAAAGTACACTATATACAGCAGCTATTAAAATAGGAAAAATGACTGGACAATACCAGCTTCTGAAACTGCAATGAATGAATGAACAAATAAAATATAATTTAAAAAAAGTCACCGTCTCTTTTAAAAAAAATACAATTTACCTCCAAGTCCAGGAAGTGAAAATGACCAAAATGGAACAAACATTTTTTGGAAAGGTACACATCTGGATTAAAGAAAGCTGTATACTCTACAGCCCATATTAAACCCATCAATCCTACACCAAAAAAAAAAAGGAATTAAAGGCTCTTTAAACAATAACTAAGATATACAAGGTCTTTTCTAAATAGCCAGTATAACCAGTGCAGAACCCCTGGGAAATCCTTTTTCTTTAAAATTCTAACCCTGTGCAAAATATGTAACTGTAAACCACCACCTAAGTGAAAACCCATGTTGACCAAGTGAAGTGGTGGCCATATTAGATATCAGACTGATACAGTGCAATAAGTCTGGTAAACCCCCACATCAATATAACTTTACATTCTGGAGAATATCTAAGATTTTCAAGATGGCTGCCACAATGGAAGTCAGGACTTGACCATTATCATTTAGGTAGGGCAAACTAGGTGTCATGTCTTTTGCTGAAAACCCCCATTGGTATGACCATCCATTCTGAAGTTGTGACAACAAACTATTGGATGTCTGAGCAGCACCATCTTCATTTAGGACCAACTAGACTTTGGGATGAATGTATGTGTAATGTTTCCTTGCAATGCCCCAAGCAGCTTTGGAATAGCCATAACAAGCTTGTGCAAATGGACAGATAGACAACTGATGACAGAACAGTGAGCAAATTTGTAAAGTACAATTTTTCCAACTCGCATTTGAGAAGCTCTTCACGTCTATGACCAGTAAGGCCAAATCTTAAAGACCTCATCTACGATGTGAATGAATGGTGATATATATATGGATATACAGGTGGATACCTAAGTAACCACCATCAAGGGGAGCTCAACAAAAGTCTTGTGCACTGTGCAGATGGACTGTTCCAACAGAACACACCCCCTTCCTGGGAGGGCACTTTCAATTTTAAGCAGTCACCAAAAACTATAATTCAGAAGCTAGTCTGCTTTTTGCATTTCAGTAATCAGAATACCCTTGAAAATATTTTAAAAGAAACTTACTTGGACATGTGCACCCAATGTGTTTAAAGGGAACAGCCCTATTGTGATAATGCAAATCTTATTTCATACACAAGCACAAACTAGGCTGACTTCTATCCACATTTAATTTCAATTAATTTATACATGACAAATTCTCAGAAGATCCATTTTAAATATTTGCACATTTAGATGAACATGAATACTTAGACCTAAGGCATCAAAAGTGGATACAAATAATGTTTTGAAGAAGGGACTGTAGTGCCTCTATTATTCTTTACACCACAGGACTGGTGTATATATAAAAAAAGATCTAAAGCTCAACATTAGTTTGAAGACTGGCAAACTGTACATCTGTCATCAATTTTATATATATATATATATATATATATATATATATATATATATATATATATATATATATATTAAAATATCTTGGTCAAGATGTTTTGACCTTTTTTTCTTCAATTTATACTTAACATCATGACTGGTTTTCTTACACATTTGCTTAAATTTCTGTCAAGTCGTAGAATAGATTGCTTATAGTTTCTATCATATTACCTCATCTTAAGTATTTCAAGAAATATTATTTAATGTTTATTAGTATCAAGGATCCAGTTACAAAGACGATACTGGGAGTAACGGTCCCTACACAGTATTTAACATCACAGAGGAAATATTTGGATACAATTCACATTTACAAACAGATGCTGAAGTCTGCACAAAGACATATTAGGACAAAGACCTTGAACAGTCTCATCTTTTCTATTTGGTAATGTTTCCAGTAACTGCTGCAGCAAGTTAATTTCAATAAAGCCAGAAGCTGTACATATTAAACCTGCCTGTGTGCTGAATATCTACCATCATGTAAAACTTTTCTTTTTGTGTACAGTCTGAAATAGTAAATAAGAAAAGTAATACATGAATGCTATTACTGTGCTTCCTATAAAAAGAATGTAATTCTATCACTTTGCACTCAATCCATTCACAGTTCAAGATGCCCATACATTAATGATGCAGTTGAACAGCATTCAGCCCAGCAGTCACTGAGTTTATCCAAATATACATATAAAATTGATAGAATGGAGAACACCATCCTGTCGAATCCTTCTCCAAGAAAGAAAAGTCCTAATTATGCTTTCTTCTTAAGAGTCTGAGACAGCCAGTCTAGTCCCTCGTACAAGCCATCTCCGCTGGTTGCGCACGTGGCCTGAATGTACCATTCTCTATTACGGAGAGTGTGCAATCCAAGTTTGTCTGTGATCTCTGCAGCATTCATAGCATTCGGCAAATCCTGAAAGAATAACACAATGAATATTTGCATAAAAGGATGTTACAGTGGCTATTGCTTGATTTACATTCTCATTTATAAATTTTAATAACTGGATTATTTCTAAAATAAGCAAAAGCTATACAAACTCGATATGATTCTCCAGATAGGTGTATCAAATGGCTTAATCTGATCAAGTAGTGATGTATAAACATTTTTAGTTTTAGCAAAATGTTTTTTTAAATGGCATACTGTAGTATTATGTGACAACCATTGTATGACTTGTTGAATATGCAAGATAAGATGCCTTTTTTAGCACATGATAGGCTACACATGGTGGCTAGTATAACTGGTGGAGAAAGAATCTGGGAAAACTCTAGTTAAGAACCACCACCCGGTGGGAAACTACAAGCAATCCTTCTCACATACCCACATTGGCAGAGCCCAAGATTCAAACTCATGCAGACGGGTGAGATGGCAATGGTTTGTAAAGGCAAGCACTTTAGACCAATAAATAATAAAATGCACATAAATTATTGGAAATGACATCTTATAATTTTTACATTGAATTTATTAAGGTGAAATACATGTTATTAGGCCTAATTACAAATGAGACGTTTACAGAAAAAGACACTGGCACACAAATGATCTATTTAACTAGAGCTGGATACCATACAAATTTTCTACTGCAGTATTTCTGAACATACCACGATGTGTACCATGGTATGTTACATTAATATTAGTGACCAAAAGCCAGTTTTTTAAAATTATTATTATTTCTGACTGTCAAGAGATGAATGAACTTGCTCTGCTTTATAGCAACATAAAACCATATTATATCCATTGTATTATTTGAAGAAAAAATTAAGATAAAAGAAAATAAAATAGCTCAAAAGAAAATCACTCCACCCCCCACCAAAAACGAAATGACGAATACCTTGTAGAAGATGAATTTGCTATGCTAAAGTTAATTCTTGTAAAAGTTCTAATCTCTAACTAACACTAAAAAGGATGATTAAGATTCCACTATAGCTGACACTGTGAAAGACGCTGTGCTGACATTTGAGAGCTTGCTGATGAAAACAGAAGTGCTGATATTGAATCATACAATTCACATGCTACACAACTAATAGGCAGAAAACTCTGAGTGGCATACCAACACCTGTGCTAGATATATATACTAGATATATATATATATAGAAGAGAACCACAGGGCTTCTGATAACACACAAATGTGTGTACTGACACATATTAAAACCACATCCTAAAGAGTCATGTCTGACTATTAAAAATGGTTAACTAAGTCGATTTCCAGCTTATGGAAAAGGCTGCAGCTTCTCTAACCAGAAGTCATGGAAACGCTTAATCATATGTACATGGAAGCTAATTTGTAAAACTACATTAACATTTACATTCTAAAATGTGTATTATGCACATGGCTTTCTCCTACTGTGCTATAAATACAGATATTCAAATCAGCCAGTTGGCACTTAGAAAAAGTTCTCGAGGATTTTCAAAGCCATCTCCTCAGGATATGCTTATCAATTATGCATTGTGTTTGTTTTTGTATGTAGCTGAATAGTAGTGAATGTGATCTTAAAATCAAGACATGGTGAGGATTCAAACTGAATTGGAAGATAAACCATAAAAAAAATATATTACGATCATTTGTTTTTTCATGTAGAGACTTAGACAACGTGCCGTTTGCAAATTTGGATAAGCCAGTTTGGGGTTGCCAACCATTATGCTTTTGATGTAATAATTACGTATTTTTCTCACATAAATTTTTGTTTTATGCTTGCCTGTATATGGATTGCTTTGGTATATAAAACAAATAAACCAATAAAAAGTTGTCTCTCATATTTATAATAATTTCTTAAATTCCACTCACATAAATTTTAGAATCTTTTTTTTTTTAAATCACCCTGAGTAAGAATTTTCCTTATTTACTATTTATAGCTACTGTACATGACCTGCTTCAAAGAAAACAGAGTTCCTTCAATTTCAGCTTTGCCTCACAGATTCAAGACAAATCTATTTCTTCCTTTCAACTTCCAAGTGTTGAAACTATCTAGGATATTCTACAGGATTAAGATTTTCAATTAGTCATAATGGTTGCCATACTGGATGCAAGATCAGGACCATTTCCATTCAAGATAAACCCAACACCATTAGAAAGCTTTTGGTGAAAACTTGATGTTGATATGTCCACAGACCTCTATATAAATTCATTTTTTCCACAAACACTGGTCCAAGTGCATGGTCTTTGACTGAAGTAATTTTATTAAGCAAAAGCCACGTTTTCTTCTTTCAGTTAGTGACCTTGACCCCCAAATCAACTTCTTTCTTTATCAAGTGTTGCATAACCCTTATGTAACAAAATAGTAAGGTGCAGCTAAAAAAAACCCCAGTAAGCTGAATTACTTTAACCGTAAGGTAAAGTGATACTTAAATATCGATTCATACATATATTACAAATCCATCTTTTATGGCTTGCTTTGCTATCAAATTAATTCAACACTGCTGGTTTCATTTGGATGTATACCTTCCACTTGTACCACTGTCAACACAAATGGACAATGTTCATCAGTACCCCTGATAACTTTTGGCCCTACTGTATACTTGAAAGAATTGAGTGAGATCAACACCCAATGATTTTTGTTTGTCATCAAGCAAAATCAATTTCTCTGAACTCATTATCCATGAAGACACTTTCTCCCCTGAGCATGAACCTACAGCAGTGTTGCCAACCCTCCAGACTCGCAATTAGTGAAAAGAGCATTAAAAATTAGAGAATTTTGAACACAAATAGTGAAAAATTATACCACGATACAAGCTCCATCCACTTTGATGGTCAGTACTGCATTATATGAAAACCCCCCCCCAAACCAAAATCATTATTTACACTGATTTTATGTACAAATGTATTTGCAGCCAAATTTACTGATATACACAAACTTCATGCTATTTGTAATGAAATGATGCTATAACAGACATCATCAATTAGGCTATGGTAAATTTGTTTTCCAAGCAGTTCTGGCTTCTTGCCTAGTGATTGAGCTTGCTGACTAAAACTTTGTTGCAAGTTTTCAGCACCTAAGGAGGTACTGGAGTTGTCTCTTTTACCTCACAATGGAAATACCATTTCACTCTCACTGTTGTTTATCTCCAACTGAGACATTATATGCAACAGGAAAACTCGCAAACAATGTTTCAGCATTGGTAGCATGCAGTACTTCTGCTGGCAATGCTCTTAATTTTTCCAATATCTGCTTTTTGCTAGCAGTGTGCCTTTTCACATCATTGTCATGTGCCCACAAGGGCTCATAAGGTTGCTTACAGTTTATGTCATATATGTATTATATAATATTATTATATAGTACATGTATGATTGGTAAATTGTAAGCATCAATATGAGTCCCTGTGCACATTCCCAATTCTATAATTTGCGACACTAATGCGCAAAAAGCACAATGTACATCAGTGTTTCATGGCTGAATGCATGTCCAAGTTTTGGTGTATTCCAATCTATGCTTCACATTTTGTGGAAGACATCTCTTTGGAGCAGAAAACATTTCATGCATAGTATAACTTAATTTAAGAAATGGTACTGATCCATAAGATGAAATGTCGAACAGTTAACTATTAGCAGTGTTGGCAAATGTGATTAAAAATATGAACTCGAGCAAATTATAATAAATACTGATCTTTCAATGTCTCAAAAATTCCTACACTCGAAAAAGTGGTCTTCATATAGTGTTTTTGTTTAAAACAAAATACAGTACATGTGCCCTTCAAAAAGCAAATCATTTGGGCTCCATTTTTTCTTCATGAGTATTTGTAAAACTTTCTATTCTAAAAACAGATTATACACTTTACAATGCATGCTGCAGGGCAAACTGTAACGACTGGATATAATTCTACTAAAATTGCAACTAGCAATACAGGACTGGAATAGGCATCAGTGACCACTGCTGCTATCTTGATTAGCACTTAATGGGATAAAAGTTATTTTATTCCCGATTTAAGCCATTGAGAATTTTGGTATTCATGGGTTTTTTTTGCATGTGACGCGAATCTGTAAATCGCTATAGAGTCATGAAATTCACGCCAAAATCGTTATGGTTGGCAGGTCTGATACAGGTTTCCAGCATAATTTTACCTAATGTCAACACAAATTTTGACCCCATGTGCCTATGGGTGCACTTTCATACTTTTGCCAGATGTCACACAAATTTTGATTCTGTACACCCATTGGGTGCACTTTTTTCTGTTAAAGTTCAGAAGGGAAAAAAATATCTAAAAATCCCCACGTTGTACATCTATTTTTAAATTAATCTCAGAAACCTGAATGACTTATGTTGTCAAGTTTCACATCAGTGTGGATGAATATGAATGGTGAAGGCATGATCTATTTACAATGTTATCCTTTTTGGGAAATATTGTAATCAGCCGAATCATGCATGGTTTACGCATGTAATTAATGCAAAGAGGGATAGCAATAATTTATCAAAACTGATACCCTCCATTATTTGCTGAATCAAAGTTGCACAGTAGCAAAAATAAGCAGTCTGTTGGTAAATACTAGCCTAGATGTATATGTGCAATTTTTGAATACCTGTCAGTTACATAAGCAACCATGACAAAGCCCGATTCACCAAGCAGAGAGCACATATCAATGTGTTAGTCACACGAGACACCAAAACCATCATTGACACATGCTCTATTCTTGATGACAGCGACAGGTTTCTGACCCTTGTTATATGACAGGACAATATCGATATCAGCCAGTACCGAATGCCAAATTGTCACTTGAGGAATGGATGTGTGTGATACAGATTTTTAATGTAGCTTTATAAAAAACCTGTCATATTGCTACAATGTCCGCAGTGTGGCAGTTCATAGATGTCTAGCACTGAGGCATCATGCTGCAGACATGTAGCACGATGTCCCACCTAGTCACATTAGACAGTAGACTGTTTTGATAACTGAATAGATTATTGTTTTACATGTAAACTTATGTATGCTACAAAAAGTATGTATACTCTGAACTTTTTATTACAAAATTCAATATCTCTCGTAATAGATTTCTTGTCTCTTTGAAACTGAATGCCAGGTGTACCATTGCTCTATACCAAGTACCTCTGTACATTTGGTGTACCTTGACCAGACCAGATATTTCCCACTCTGCATTTAGTATAAAGCATACATCTTAGCCTTTTCTCTTCATCATTCACATCAATTCCAATCATGGAAATGGCCGTCTCCAAAAAACCACGTTTATTATTGTCATTTGGCTATAAAAAGGTGAGAACTGTGAAATTTTTCAAGACTTTCAGGCTTCACTGATTTTCTACATTTCTCCTGACATTTTTAGTATCTGTCTTGATAGTATCAGAATGCCTTTATTTCATACAAGAAACGAGCTGACAAACACCATGTCAATTGTGACATTATAAGTTAGACTGGTCTACCGTACTTGTTCATCCATATTTTTGTAAAGTTCATTTTATATAGAGTGAAAGTGGTGCCATATAATAATATTAGAATGGACAGTTAAATCAGCTGTTTGTTTATACAAATATAAGTGCAGAGACATCAATCTTTTGAGTGAAAAAAAAAAAACGCTTCAGTATGTGGTACAAATATTGGAGAAAAAAAAAGGGGTATTTGGCACAGGAATATTAATTTCATAGAATCAAATGATTCAGTATGTTCTTAAACTACCATAAATGACAGTATATTGTACCTTTGGCTTTTCAATAAGGATGAAGTATTCACTTGGAAGTAAAAGTGACACTGACCTTTGACCTTTAAACCTGAAATTCAGAGTTCTTCTAATCCCAAGTTTACACCAACCAAAACGTTTGAAAGTTGAAGATGAGAACATCTCATGATGTTGTACAGGAATGGCCGAGAGATGGACATCATAATTAAACATGCTCTACCTTTTGGTAGGGGCCCCAGAGTGGTCCAAAGCACTCTCCATTATGAATCACTGCCATCTCACCTGTCTGTGGGTTCGAGTCTAGGATTCAGCCAATGTGGGTATGCAAGAAAGCTTGCCAGTAGGTTCTTGTGGGTCATTGGTTCTTTCCGGGGTTTTCCCCGGGTTCTTCCTCCACCATCAATACTGGCCGCCATGCATAGCCTATCGTGTACTGAAAAACGGTGTTAAACACCACATCAACAACCTTTTGGTAACAAATATAAAAGGTTGTGCATTTTGAATATCTGAGCCCTAAGCAACATCAGGTTCCAATTTGGTGCTTCAAATTATTTTGTATGTTAAAAATTAAAACAAAATGTAATCTCCAATTTTCCTTACTTGTGATCTTTGTTATAAAAGAAGTGTATACACTCTAGCTCAGGTTGAATAAACTTCCCATTTCTTTATTTTCATTATCTAAATGATGGTTGTTGATCTGAGTTTGAGAGAACACAGCTTGGCCTTATTTCTAATGTGCATCTCGGAGAAGATTTCTAGTTCTGCAAGGCCATGTTCACTTCATGAACTCGAAGTAAATTATAAACAAGAGACCCAAATGGACTTGAGTTTGCTCTGTTCATCTGTTTTGTGGAATTCATTTGTAGGTTTTAGGTGGGCATACTTGAAAGAGCAACCACATCATTTTTCATAAATCTGAATGGTGTTTATGCCAGGATGCTTTCTGTCATATTTGATCAAATTATATTAAGCTGCTTGGAGAAAAAGTCATTCCATGTTTTCTTTTTCCATTTTGTTATGGCAGCCATTACTGATGGTGGACTGGTGTCATTTGTATAAAATCAAAGGCCTTCATACAATGATGCTTGATCAAGTTTGGTCAAATTCTATTTAGCAGCTTTGGAAAAGAATTGTTAAGAAGTATTTTTTCAATTTCAGGAACATTGCCCATATCTGAATGACTGAGTCATCTTGTAAAGATTGAAAGCTCTTCCTGTCAAATTTAGTTCAGCATTTTTTTAAAAACATAAAATGTTTAAGAGGGTTTGCCCTATTTTTAGCAATGGCAGCCATATGTGGCCTAAGTGGTTAGAGTGTCCACCAAGGATGTGGGAGGTTGCTGGTTCAAACCCCTGCCAAGTCATACCAAAGACTTGTAAAAATGGTACTTGCAGCTGCCTTGCTTGGCACTCCACATTTACAGGCTAGTGTCACAACTGCAGAGTGGTCTAAAGCGCTCTCCGTTACAGATCACTGCCACCTCACCTGTCTGCGCTGGTTCAAGTCTTGGATTCAGCCAATGTGGGTATGTGAGAAAGCTTGCCAGTAGCTTCTCGTGGGTCGGTGGTTCTTTCGGGAGTTTTCCCGGGTTCTTTCTCCACCAGTAATACTGGCTGCCATGTATAGCCTATCGTGTGCTGAAAAATGGTATTAAACTCCACAACAACAAGAAGTGTCACAACTGGTCCGCCTGGTGTCAGGATAATGTGACTGGAGAGGACTAAAACTATTTTAGATGCCATGTAAAAAAAAAATATATACACACACTGAGATGTCAGATCAGTATCATTTGTATGAATTGGGCCAAAATTTGTCCATTTCCTTTTGCAGGAAAGTTTAAAAGAGAACTGTTGATGGATGCAATGCCATACCATAAGACAGGCGAGCTCATGAAACAAACCAATAACTTCAACTGAGTGAACAATGCCTGTGGTAATCATTTGTATATCAAGAACAAGCAAAGTGAGCGAACTCTGTGCTACACGAAGTCTGCTTCTGAAGCACAAAAGCAGTCCTTTTCATAAAATGTCTGCTACAGACAGCATATGGTTTTCTTAACAATTATCAGAAAGAACTAAATGTGAATCCAAACATGCAAGACATGCAGGTGTATGCCAACTTTCTGGATACCAAGTTTTATAGCAAATAACTTTGCCATTTGCTTCTCCCCCTTCAGCAATGCTCTGGAATGGAACAGCCATGAATCAATTAATGCAGATGGTAGGTGAAGATATAATGCAACCTATATGCTGCTTCACAAATGAATTTTGATAATTTCAGTCTTGCCATCTGCTGGTATTAGGAATATATTGTTCCCCTCCGCATAATGCCACTCAGATGATACAAATTTATTAAGAGGAAAGGTATGGCCACCATATAAGCAAGATTAGGTAATGATGGATATAATTGAAGCATAACTACACAAGGACAGGTTGAACTATGATAAAATGGGTTATAAAGAGTCAAGAAGTACAAGTGAAACAAGCAGCTGTCAAGTAAAATTCATTCAACATAAAAGGATCAATTACTGTGCACATATTATACCATGAACCATGTGACTTTTTACTTAACTCTGCTGTTAGACAATTAACTATTCCTGAACAATCAGCACAAACTGTAATTCACTGATGTCAATAATAATCAGTTCCTTCATTTTTGATTCCCTCTTTATGTACAAAAATATAGTGTATTCTTCTACTCGAGGATCAAAATTTAAATCACAATCTTGGGGGTAATTTATGTATGCAATCTTCATGTAACCATTAGTGGAATGACGAAAAAATTATAGTGGCTTTTGTCAAATGTGTGGTGTCCCCTTCTGAAAATCTCTGGACCAGTGGCCCCATCAGGCCAAATCCTAGAGAACTCCCAAGATTGGTTGTGTTTAATTTTAGGACAAAGCATATATCATCATATCTTTTTGAATAAAAAAACCTATGCTAATACCACTATCCATTCTGGAAAAGCGGCAAGACAATTTTCAAGATGACTACTGCAGATTCATATTGAATGCTTAATGGGTGCATTTATTATCATCAAAATCTTCTGACGATTCTACATGTCCATAAATTCACTGTACCCAATGATATTCTGAAATGAATAGTACACATCTTGCATGACTTCTGGTAATAAATCCAATGTTTATATGCAACAACAGATGTTATCATTTTAGCAGCTTTATTAACTACCAAACCAAAACCCTCTCAGAGAAGTTCGGAGACAACAAACTTTGAACAGACATGAGAATTTATCAAACAGATCACTTGAAAATGTTGTGGGACAAGATTTTGCCTTTGAGGAAAATCAGACACCTTCTTTGGGAACATTCACCTATTTCTGAGATTACTGTTTAACCCAGTTAATCAAGTTATACGGAGATTTTCAAATTATACATATTTATTTTATATGTACAATGAGTACTCTGTGTGGAGTGAACATAACACCAGTTTGTTCATGAATTGCTAAAATCTCAACTGCACATCAGTTCTTCAAAACCATTTTGCAACCACTTTTCCGTTTTGACTGGAAGGACATTTTTTCCCCATACTTCTACAGAAATCTGCAGTCCAGCATGAACTATCTGATGCATCTTTCTCAAGAAGTGTTATAACACCTGTGCAACATGTATGCCTGCACACAAGCTGGATTGAGTTCCTACTTCTCTACATAAGTTCATGGACAAAAAAATACTAACAAACAAAACTGTGTCTAGCGCTAATACTAGCAATCTACTGAGTGGAAAGATGATAAAGCAATAAACAGTTAATGCAGAGCAGAGAAATTCACATCAAACAAGCATGGTAAAGTTGTTCCCAAGGTGGAAGCCGAAACAAGCTTGTGATAGGAAGTTTAAATTGTTGCAATCAGTATACAATTTTTGTTTGTTTATATGCCTGTCTACCTGTTTGTTTGCAAAAACCAACAATGTGGCATCCCTAAGTTCATCTTCATTCAACATGCGCATCAACTCTTCTTTAGCTTCCCCGACTCTCTCTCTGTCATTGCTGTCCACAACAAAGATTAAACCTGGAATGCAAAAGCAATTTATTGTATGAAAATGACACAAGTTCACAATATGTATATACCTGCTTGTTTGCAAAAACCAACAGTGTGGCATCTCTTAGTTCATCTTCACTTAACATTCGGGTTAGCTCTTCCCTGGCTTCCCCAATTCGTTCTCTGTCATTGCTGTCCACTACAAAGATCAAACCTGCAACACACAAGATTTAACTTGTACTTTGAGTTCACTTTCAATGATGTGGTACCATATTATTGGATTTTCATGGCTTCAATAGACCACAAATATGGAGACCAAACAAACAATGATCCATCCATATGTGGAGACTATTGGCCTTCCTTCCCCAAATTAACAAATTCAACAATTTAACTACCATCCAAAAAAGTTTCTTAACAAGAGTCATTTTAAGGGAGTGGTGCTCTACTGGACGAGAAGAATTTCCAGGAATTCAAGATAAGACCATTTATTCCTTTTAACTGTCAAGTGTTGAAAACATCTCCGTTTTTCTCCATCGATGAGATTTTCAAATTACTGCTGTGGTGCATGTACTGCCAGCATGTCACCATTCTCATTTATGACAATGTAGTCATTGGAAGTGTTTTGGTGAAAACCCCTAGTCAAAATGATCATTCAATTTGGGGGAGTAGTGACAAAATTTTAAGACACATGCCAAGACAGCCATTACCATTTTGGACCAACCAGTCATCATAAAATGTCTGAAGGAGAAAACCCCATGCTGGTAAAATAATCCACTGGAAGAGGAGTAGAGATAACACATTTCCAAGAAATGAACAGTAGCAATAATAAAAATTCCAAGCTGGCTGCCATATTAGCAACTTTTTCATTTAAGTCAAACTGGACATCACAATAAATCTTCTGGTCAATATGACTTCTTGTTCAAATAGATAACAACATTGTTCAGATGGCTGCCATATTTGATACTATATTGGCACCATTTTTATTTAGGACCAGTCAGACTAATTTCAAGATTGGAAAAAAAAGGTGGTGGCCATATTGTATCTCAAATCAACATCATTTCCATTTAGCAACAACCAGACTTCATTAGAAGTCTTGCAATAAAAACCTATGCTGATATGGCCATCCATTCAAAAAAAGTAATGATAATACAATTTTCAAGATGGCAGCTACATCAGACTGGCAACATTCTCATTTAGGACCAATTAAACATCACAAGACGTCTTTAAGTAAGGACATCATGCTGATATTACAATCCGCTCAGGAGTAATGTAATGATAATATTTTCAAGATGGCGTCTGTGACAGCTATATTGAATGTCTGAACAGCGCCATTTTCATTTATGACCAACTAGACCATGTGATGATTACATGTTTAAAGTTTCAATGCAATCCTTCAATTCTTTTTTTTTTTTTTGGGGGGGGGGGGGTAGGGGAGTAGCAATAACAGATTTGTGGTAACAGACAGACAACAGATCATCCCACAAACTCTTCTGGTCTATGACCAATATGGTTAAAAACCCACAGAAGATTGATACCAATCAAAATAAATAAATGACTAGAATACATCTGACTAAAGTGAGAATGACAATTATTAAAGTGTTCTGGTGAACAGGAAGTACATTGTTAATGTTTTTCCTTAATGTTTTTTATACATGAATTGTTATATGTCTTGTGTGGATCAATGATCAGAATACACAAAACTTGGTTTGCTTTCCAGGCATAATCATTCTGAACCAGTGAAAACAAATCTTGATTTATAACATATCCCCTCCCTATGACATGTGACCATAATGATTTGCATAGCAAGTTCTAGCAACTTACAGAAAACACTTTTAACAACTTGCATTTATATGCCCACTTACTGTCAAATCCAATTAATCAAATTACACAGCAGTTTTTCAAATGCATATAAAAAGGTATTATTAGTGTGATATGTTTGATGAGTACTCTGCATTGAGTCAATAAAATACCAATTGATGAACTTTTTAAACCCCAAAATCTGACTTTCAAGTTTAAGTCAGTTCTTTAAAAATCTATTTTACCATCACTTTCCCCAATTAAAATTGGGAAGTTTTTATTTTTACAGAATGTTCGAGTCCATCATGACCTCTGTGATGCATCTTTCTCAGGAAGTGTTGCAACCAGAAAAAAAAAGTCTTGACTACCAAACCAGTATTGTCTTATTAAAAGCTTTGAGACTAAAAACTTCATGCCAACAAGTGAATTTATCCAATATTTCACTTGAAAATGTATTGTGATGCTGTTCTTCAAGATGAGAGCATCAAACATCCATCTATAATGCATCTGTAGATACGTTTATTACCTTGTGTGTTTTGGAAATAATGCCTCCATAAAGGTCTGATTTTGTCCTGTCCACCTACATCCCAAACTGTGAAGCTGATATTTTTATATTCTACTGTCTCAACATTAAAACCTGCAAAAGAACAGAAAACATTTAAAAATCAAACTGATGAAAAAATTGCAGCTCTGGATATGCAGACTTATTTGCATACTTTATGAACAATAAGACATTTTCACATTCATATGAGAGATCATCAGTGGATGTCATCTATAATCATATTTGTTTATACTGTAAATAGTTCCTTAAGCTGTGAACACTGTATTACTTATCCATCTAGGATTTATTTATAATGGATATTATTCATCCAATTCATTGATTGCATTTGGTAAAGTATCATTGTGACGGATGACATAAAAAATGGTATTATTTTTGAAAATATGCTTTAAAGAAAATGGCAGTTAAACTAACAATGTCAACACCCCAGAAAATTTTAAATGGATACAGTCTGAGTTTGATTCGCCCAAGAGGATATTCAGGATGTGGAAGTAAATTCAAGCAGAAAGGAAATTCCTGATTTTATGCACATGCCACCCACCTCCAAACCCCCAACAATGACTACTGGTGTCATCAACAACCCGTAACTGAGGCTGCTGAATGAACTTGTGATAAAATTTCAACTTTATAAATACTTATAGTAACACGGCCACATGCAGAAGATCACTAATTTTCTTTACATCAGGGCTGATAAAAAATTGTTTACTCGCTTGTCCAAGACAATTAGTTTAAGAAATTCAATTGTCTCATCTACATTTTCACTTGTGCCAAAATTTCACTCTCTTACCTAGATTTAATGAGATGCATGGGTTTTAATCAATAGAAAATACAAAAGAAAAATGTAAACAGATTTATTTCTCCAAAGGTCTTTAATCTGACTGTCAAGGTGTCCTTATAAACTATTTCTTGCCCTGAAAAGGTATCATCAGTACTTCCATCAGCAAGAACTGAAACAAATTCATCAAATTTAGACAATTTTACCCCAAACTTCTTATCAACTGACAAGCACAAAGTCTCTTCCTGCATGAGTCTGTTCTTATATTTAGCACTATGTTTACCATATTCTTCTCCTGGGTGCAAATAGCAAATGGTTTTCCATATTGGACTATGATATAAGCTGTGTTAAAGAGAGCTTGCAATTTATTAATTTTTCATTTCATTCTCAATTTAACTGTACAATCGGGGCCTCGAGTGGTCTAAAGCATTCTCTGTTACGGATCACTGCCATCTGACCTCTGTCTGCATGGGTTCGAGTCTTGGATTCAGCCAAAGTGGATATGTGAGAAAGCTTGCCAGTAGCTTCTCACGGGTCGGTGGTTCTTTCCTGGTTCTTCCTCCACCATTTAATACCGGCCGCCATGTATAGCTATCGTGTGCTGAAAAATGGTGTTAAACCCTACAACAACAACAACAATTGCCTTTCCTTGTGGAGTGTAAGCAACTCCAACTTCAGTACCTTTTTGCATATACTGGCTAGTGTGATGCATATACTGTGCTACTCATGATTTAAGTGGTTAAAAACTGTCACAAGATTCTACTAATTAAATCCGGAATTTCTTAGTTCCACTGAAAACTATACTAGGTGAATATCCAACCCACGCCAGTTTGGTACATTGCTTGCAATTGCTGTAAAGCATCTTTCCTTCAAAGGCAGTAAATTCAAGCCAACCAACTAGGCATCATATGAAGTAGTTTAATGAAAATCTCATGTTGATATGAACATCCACTATGGAGTAGCGGCATTAAGATTTTCCAGATTGTCTGTCCTTCTGAATCAGACTGCATTCTATCAACTCAAGGAAAGGCCTTATTGCAAAATACTTTCAACTCAAGGAAAGGCCTTATTGCAAAATACTAAGCCAGGCATGACAAACTTTCTAACACTTGGCTACTGTTCAATCCAAACTAGCAGTTCTAGCAGCTTTAGCTTTCTTCTGATTACATTAGTCTTCATCAATTTGCTGTTTAACCCCAGAATACACATAGGTCTCAAAAACGCTTACTCAAGTGTATTTGGATGCAAATATTTAATGGGATGCAAAAGATCACTTAGGTGGGCAGCAAAATTCAAAGACTTGCTTCAGCCACCCATTGAGTGGGAAAATGTGTAGATCAATTATGTAGTGTGCTGATATTTACAATGACAAAATTCAGTGGCTGAAAGAGCCCCTGATGTACATATTGCCATTATAAGAATACGTCAAAAGAACACGATGCATTAGCTGGGTGGCAAGTTCATTGACTTTCACTGGCAGCTGGGTGGAAATGTGCTGATATTTACAATGATTGAATTCAGAGGCAGAAAGACCCAGAGATGTACATGTGGTCATTTATAACAGTACATCAAAAGAAGATGATGCAATAGCTAGGTGGCAGGTTCAATAACTTTCACTGGCAGCTGGGTGTAAATTGTGCTGATATTTACAATAACTGAATTCAGAGGCAGAAAGTCCCAGAGATGTACATGATGCAATAGCTGGGTGTCAAGTTTCAGGGATGGTCCTGGCTTTTAAAAAGCTGTCGCCAAAAAAATCGCCAACCTCAATATTTTGTCGCCAATTTTCAAAAAGTGTCGCCAAAAAAAGTAGTGTACATTTTTCCAAGTGTTAATTTAGTCTATTAATGTAACAGGCAATGAAAATTACAAAAGATGGATTAGTTAATACTTTAATTACAAGAAGCATTAACAAAATGTTACAAAGTCTTACATGAAGATCCGTCGCAATTTTAGGGCTGCCCACTTGTTGAATGCAGTTTCAAAGTCTAATTTTTCACATCTGTACAGGCTGATTCTCATTAAATTCTCGAGAGATGAGATGCAGAGCTTATTTCTGATGTCAGTTTTTATGAAGTTCATCTTACTGAATCCACGTTCACAGTGTACAGTGCTCACAGGTAACACCAGTAGTCTCTCAGCAGCCCCCCCCCTTATCGCTAGCTTCACAAAGCTTGTAGCGAATTGCTTCCTAAATCCCAAGAATGATCACTGAATGCTGTATAAATTTTCTCGACAAGAAAAATAGGATCTCCATTCTCGCGAATGAAACTTACACGAGTCAACACCTGGCAATATTGGACCGTATATATAAGCATAAATTCACACCCATCTTAGGGATTCTTTCACTCCTGTATTTTGAGAAATAAATAATTATTATTAATTATGCAAAACTGTTTTTTTTTTTTTTTTGCTATTTCTTGTTGCGGAGTTTAAGTCTCTGCAGCCGTAACACAGGACTGATGGCAAAAGGAAAAGTTCAATGAGTAAAATGCTGCACTGGCGACAGATGTAATTGTGATTTAGATTGTTTCCATTTGCTTTGTATTTATACACAGTTGTCGGTACTTCAAAGCTTATCAGTTTTCTATGAAGGTTCAGCAAAACTATTGTATTTGTATATGTATAAAAAAAACAGAAGGATTAGCCATTCAATTAATTGTATCTGTTCTATTCGCGTCTTCAGAAGTCGGTCAGTTGTAGGTATAGTGCGGTAGCATGACTGACTGTATCGCAGCATACAGTACTCAGCCCAGATGTCAGCATAAGCAGATTATGATGTAACAATGCACTGTAAAGATGGGGTTGTCAATAAGAACAAAGGATTGTTTGTGTAACAGATTGATACCAATGCATTGCTTTGTCAAGTTTGTGGCTTCCTTTCGTTCTGCCTTTTAATTTATCCAGGCCAAATCCGTGATTGTATGTACAAATTAAATAACCAAAAAGTATGTCGCCAAAAAAATCGCCAGATGGGATATTTTTGTCGCCAATAAGGAAAAAAAATCGCAATTTGCGACATTGGCGAAGCCCAGGACGATCCTTGAGTTTAAAGACTTTGACTGGCTGCTGGGTGGGAAAATGTGCTGATATTTACAGTGATTGAATTTAGAGGCAGAAAGACCATCTACATGTGGTTATTTATAAGAGCACATCAAATAAACACTTCTGCATTCATTATTGTGTTCATTTCAAAGTGCAGCTGACTAAATAGTGCATGTGACCTTGAAATTAAGACATGTTGAGAATGAGACAAAATGCAATTTGAAAATATGGATATGTATTTTGGGGTCAAATGGCAAACTGACAAAGATTGTAATGAGATTCAGAAGAATGCTTAATTGCTAGAACTGATAGTTCAGATGGGACAGTAGCCAAGTGTAAGGAAGTGTATGATACCTGGTTTAGTGTCTGCAGTAAGACCTCTCCTTGGAGTGATAAAACTGACAAAATTCAGTCAAACAATAATGAACAAACAAGAGCTCTATGTTAGTGTCATAAAGAATGTGGAATTTAAACTCAGTGGTGGCAACCAATAGTTCTTCTAATCTGCAAAGTGCACATATTCTGGGAGAGGAATGCAACTTTTGCTGGTGGGACTCTTATTTTTACCAAAATGGGAGTCATGGACTCCTAGTTTTAAAATCCTAGGGAGACCACCGATACATATCCAAATTTGCAAACGACATCTTGTCTACATATCGATTGTCTTGTTTTCAAGGTCACATGTTCAGCTACAATAGGAAAAGAACACAATAAATGCTGAAGTTGTTCATTTCATGTACCCTTCTAATGACGTGTGTCTCAGTCTTTCTGCCTCCGAATTCAATCATCTTAAATATCTGCATATTTTCCCACCACTTGGCAGCTAATAAAAGTCTCTGAACTTGCAGCCCAGCTACTGTATCATGTTTTTTTGATGTACTCTTATAATGACAATACATACATATTGGGGACTTTCAACCAATGAATTATGTCCTTTTTGACTTTTAAATACATCTCTGGTGTAATTTTCTTGGAGAATGTATCTAAATGGTACAGCATTGTGAATCAAGCACTGATGCCATGTTTAAGAATCCCTTTTTTTTGGACACAACACTATTTGCATTCTTAACACATTAACCCCTAGTGACGACTTTACGGGGCAGGAGGTAGTAGCGTCATGGTCATGCATAATACACTGAAGTGGGTGGTATTATAGAAAGGTAGACAGATGTAGCTCTACAATGATACCAAATAATCTGGAATATCTAGTTGCACAAACAAAATACTGATAGAAAAACCTCATTTTTTAAACCAAAATTCGTCCATGGTCGGAATCTGATTTTATGTCTGGATTTTAGACTTTTTGGTCTCTGATCTAAGGCAGACTGGTATGAACTGCAAACAGACAGATGAGCCTATGCAAAAAGAAGGATAAGATGGGCATTTGGAATAAACAGTGGTCTCCATACAAAAATAATGGCTCCATTTAGCATAAACAAGAAGAAAAAAAGAAGTCAAACTTACACCCTTCTGCAAATGCGCGAGTCAAATAGCCAACGACAAACGATGTTTCTAACACAACTAGGCAGTATGTTATTGAAAGATGACCGGGAATTTGGTGTCTTCGAGTCTATTCTAAAATAGCTTTCAAAATGTGTTTCCTACTCGATTTTCAGGCCAAAATGATGAAAAGCTCCAGGGGTTAATGTGTTAAACATGGCATCAGTGCTTGATCCATGATGCTGTACCATTTAGACCAGAGGTGGGCAAACTTTCCAGTGCAAGTGCTGCATACAAAAATTTACACCTTGTTGCAGGCCGCATAGTTCATTAAGTAAAATAATTAATATTTGAAATAGCAAAAACAAAAGGTTTTTCTAAATAACATCATAATTAATTTTCAGTTGTTAATATGTTGTTAATATTTGAAAACTTAAACTTCAATAGAAGCACATTTATTTGATAAACAGAGGCAGTGCGAATGATGACTTGTTCCCAGGCCACATTTAAACACTTGGCGGGCCCCATGCAGCCCGCGGGCCGTAGTTTGCCCACCCGATTTAGACACATTCTCCAAGAAAATTATACCAGATATGTATTTAAAAAGTCAATAAGGACATAAAATCATGCTTGCCCCATGCAGCATTTAGACATTCAGGCTGAATCCTTGATAAAGTATTAAAAACAAGACATTTGTTAAGGTGAAAATTTACGATTACATTTATGTTTTTACTTAATTTAGTTCCCTGCCATGACTGTAATGCAGTATATGAACCTTTTTGTTATTTTAATTTGTTGAACAAAAGATCTTTCCAATCAGGATAAATTCTGCAACTCTTCTACAAATTTTTGTATCCTACCTGTAGAAGTCTTCACTCAAGCTGATGTGTTTCTTATTTGCTAAATCATTTATGTAATAACTACATTTTATGCGCATTTTGGTGAAACAAAATGCAACATGATTTTATTTTCTTGTCCAGATTTTATTACATGCAAGGAAATTGCTCATTATTACAGTACAAAATAAGCAAACTTAATGCTAGTCTCATAAATGCTGTCATTGCCCAATACGTATTGATAGATACTGTAATACAAATATGCTGTACTTCAGTATACTATTTCCTAGCCTTACTCATCCCTAAAGGCTGTTAGGTCTTTTTGTGAAACCCGTGACATTTCAGCATAGCGATCAGTTTTGCACTCATTTATGTCCTTCAACATACTATATTATGGCCAACGTTATATCAAGCCCAATGATCCATAGTAATAAGAGTAATATAATTTCAGAATCTAATATTCACTTGACCATACAAACTGCACATAAATGCAGCTAGATGTTTTAAAACAATTTTAAGCAATTTGATAATGCTTGATAAATGAATAAATCATGGGTAAAAACTGAACATACCTATTGTTGGAATTGTTGTTACAATTTCACCTAGTTTCAATTTGTACAGTATAGTAGTCTTTCCAGCAGCATCCAACCCCACCATTAATATCCTCATCTCCTTCTTTCCAAATAAACCTTTGAAAAGGTTGGTGAAATAGTTCCCCATTGCTCCTTAGTTTGTTCGCAAGTTTCTGAAATGCACAAACAATCAGCATAATGTACAGACTATGCAGGTATATCTTTATTCCAGTGGCTATCAGAAATGAATGTTCTCCTATACACTTTTGAAGGTCTACTGAAAAACTATAAAAAATTTTTTATCAGGTCTTAGATTTTATAAAGTTAACTTGACCAAAAAGTGCATTCAGAATGGGAAGGAAAGTGTTAAGATATCAACTGTTCCTTAAAGCTGCTTCACTAGACTATTTTTTAAAAACCAGTGTAACAGGGATGCTGCCACTTGTAGTGTTTAAAATGCATCTTATCACCAACATACATCCTGCCTGTCAAGTTCATCTTGCTTTTGGGAAGCCACAATAGTGCAGATTAACTGTACACATTCCACTCAGTGAGATGGATAGGCCCCGAGTGGCCTAAAGCACTCACTGTTACGGATCACTGCTGTCTCACCTCCGTCTCTGGCTAAGCCAATGTGGGTATGTGAGAAAGTTTGACAGTAGCTTCTCGTGGGTAGGTGGTTTTTCCTCCACCATTTATACTGGCTGCCATGTATGGCCTATCTTGTGTTGGAGAGTTACAAAAGTGTAGAGCATAATCTTTGTCTTGTTGTCATTATCAGACAATCTGCAGAACAAAGTACCTGCTCTTCCTTTAATTACATTAGATCAGAAACCAAAGAATGGTGAACACAATACATGTTTACAGTCTGGGACAAGGAAATCTCATTTTCAAAACCTCCATCTCACTGATGCTGTTATAGGATTTAACGTCATTTTAAATTATTAATAGACTGGCTACATCCATGTGTGTGCCTTTTCCATTTTTTTTATCTGTGTGTAACTTAATACAATTACACAAAGAACAACAGTGGTTATCACCCAAGTTTATTTACAAGTCACACGTATCTCATTTCTTTCTTAACCATAGTGTACAATTTTGCAGAAAATTGTTATATTGTGAGAGCCACTTAAATGACATTATCTTCCTTCTTGAGTTCTGCAAGGTAAACGGGCTTCAAAGATTGTGTGGCTGTCGATTCATCTGCAACAACTATCAGATTATACATATTTTGTGCCTATTTCTGAAAGGCATCATCTCATGGTGTACCAAGATCTTGAATAAATTAATAAAATCATACTTTTACTATTTCAGCACCATTCATAGACTTTTAATAACTACTGCTGCCCCCAAGGACAATTTAATAAGTATGCATGTACTGGGGTTAACAGTGCATCAGTACAATCAGGGCCTCTGTTAATGCACATGAGTGCATTAAAAAAAAAGAGAAGAGACATTTAAATCTTGACAAGACTTCCAGGGGACGTATTAAAAACTGCTGATTTGACAACCAATGTAAAACGAAATCACAATTAGACAAATGAGCAAAGTAGCGGTCTGCTGGATTAATTTCCCCTGGATCTGACTGCAATCTATACGACTTCTCTGACAAGTGGAACCATGGATACCCATCCCCTCAAAACTACTTGAGAATATCTGTTACGGCCAAAGCTGATTTAGCCCTACAGACAAGAACAATGATTATTCAGTAAGTTCTACAACGTAGCTTAAGTTCAAAATGTCACTTGATATTTAGCTCAAGGACAATCTGATTAAATCAGATCTTCACTGTACGAAATGAAAATCTTTAAGTGACCATACAGGGGTCATGTTCTGGTGACCTATGTTATAAACCATAATCACTAACTGTTGCAGTCAATCAGATGAGCTGCATTTCCATTGGCTAAAGCAAAGGTCACCAGAACATGATGATTAAGTGGTCGCTGTCATATCTTCATGTAGGACAGTGGAGATCTAATTTTCATCAGATTCGGCTGAACGGTGTCTACAATGAGAGTAATTGACTACTAATCTGTTGTCCAGCCATCGTCATCCAAAAAGTTTATAGTGCTGCAATCCAAGAAATTTCCGCACTTGCAACAGGAAAAAGAATTCCAAATGGCCGTACTGTGACAGTAACACAACATCTATGCACAAGATTGCAATGCTTTGTAGAACATTTGACTCATTTCCCAAAATCAGCTCTGGTCCATCATAATTACTGACTTGCAGCCAAACAGATCAGAGGGATAAAGAGATGAAAACCTGCATTAAAACTTTACAAGCACTTCTGTGATGTATTCTTAAATCAGACTAATTCTTATTTTGACCCAGGACAACATGCCCAGATCTACAAGTTGACAAATTTCCTTGTTGCCAGAAGTACCATCAGAGAAATTTACTAGTCCTGCTGAATCTTCACAAGTTCTTGCCCCCAAGACAATGTCTGACATGTATCTAGATTTAAACTTTTTGTTACTTAAATAACAAAAACCCAAAGTATAAATCTTGCTAAGAAAAGCACCAAGGCTACCTGAAAATAACCACTACAGGTTCACAAGAAAAATGGCTCTCCTGAAACCAAGCACAAAAGTACCAAGTAAACATTTTTTTTGAGCCCAGCTTAATTTATTCATCATGGCTATTACACATCAACTCCACAAAAGACGATCTAATGCAGTACCCATCATGCTACAGTGGAAGCAAAGCAAATAGTACTCCCATTGTGTGGGTTTTCATAACAGATACAAAACATTAAACTGGTTTACAGTCGATGACAAGATTTGAACAGCCTCATTTTCAAAAGAGGACAAATAAAATTTTAGTTGTTCTCACCCTTTAAGGGAGCAATGGAAAATAACAGAATAATGCATTTGGTTCTAAGACTTGCACATCAACCAATCATTCAGATTTGTCAAATATTTATAATAATTTGTAAACTGATGCTGACTGGAAATTAACTTTTCTAAAGCCATTGTAAATTTACAAAATAACTAGTCCAACAGAAGTTAACCAACCTTGGGTTAGCATACTACCATTACCAAACTTCAAGCAATTCCGTAAGAATTTATGCATTTCCAGTAAAAATGACACTACCTGACAATCTGCATGTCACTAAAGAATTACGATTTGGAATTTTTGTTTAAAACGTGTATGATTCGGAACTTTTCATTTTCTTTTAAAATGGGCAATATTTTTTTCCTTTTATATCTTTTGCCTGAAGCAACTTTGATCATGCTGGTGAAATGAGTAAATGTACTTTCAAGATGTTGACATACATGCCACCACAAGGCACAATTTAAACCCGATTACCACTGTCCTATGGTAAAATTGAGATCTGATTTTAATCAAATGGAAGCTTTGATATAATTACGATGTTGTACTCCCAAACCCGCTAACATGGTCGTGTTTCAAGAAAGCACAATTTTCAGCAAGTTTTATAAAACAAAACACAAAAGAACTTTCTGTCTTTGCCTGGTACATGTAGTATGTATAAACATTAATCTGCAATGATCTGATTTGAACTGATGAAAAACTATCCCTTGGGCAGTTTAAATAGGAAAAGAGGTCAGGCATAAAATCATTAACTGGCTGAAAATAGCTAAATTTTTCCATACATAATAGATCTATACCAAAAATGTAAAATGGTTAACATTGCTGTTAAATATTACATATACTACACTGCTCAACAGTTAACAAGCAGGCCCATTTGCATGGAGTTGAAGAGGTAACAGGTGTTCTATTTATAGTGCACTGCACTGGGTAACTTTGGTACATGTATATCGATGGGCTATACACTCTATGAAGTAAAAGGTTAACCCTTTTTACCTCAGCGCAAAGTTACCCAGTGCAGTAAGAGTAAAGTTCGATTGTTAAAGCTGTGTAATTATTTTTCACAGAAGAATTTATGTGCTTCATAATCTTGAGAGAACTCGTTCACCATCAAGTCAGAGAAGCTGCGTGATCAACCGTAGCTGCCATTTCTCATACTAGAAATTTACAAGTTTTTTGTCCACATCTACATTACTAAGTCATCTAAATTCGATAATTTATAAAAACTAATTGCTGCCTACATCAATATCAGAACCTTTACCAAGGTTATTGAAGCTTTCATAGTTGTGATTCTAATCGTGAAAACTTCGTTAAGTACTTACTGAAATCTGTGACCTCCAATTTGGAGAGTGGAGAATACGACACATTTACTTTAAACAGCCGATTTCGACCAGAGAATAAGCAGTGACCATGTAATGGTCATTTGCAGAAATGAATACACCATCTAATATGGGGTTTTCCCCGAAGGTGGCACTGCGAAAACAGCTCAAAATGGCTGATATTTACAGCAGGCATCAAAAGACGCTTCCATGCGATTGGAGTAGTGGCATCCAAAGGCGCTTGCACGAGGTAAAGGCATGTAACACTGTTTACTAAATAAAATATTTACTCTGAATTAGTTCTTTTGGGGTACATATACTGCATGGTATATTTTGTTTTATTCCTTCATTTAATTTTATCATGGCAATTAAAGTTAATGTATAGAGTAAAGGAATGACTGGTGTTTAGTGGCCAAGTTTGTTTGATGGAAATGGAGATGTGATTTTGTTTTATGTATTTTTGTTCTGGTATTTTTGTTTTGTTCTGGAATTTTCAGTTTGTTCTGGTAGATAAGTCACCTGTCAAAATGTTACCACAACAAAAGAAGATCTAAAAATATGCAAATTCCTTTTAACAATAAGTATTAAAAAAGTACTTACTGAGGTTTTCCTCTGATCCAAAAGAGTGAAGTTGGCTTTGCTCAGTGTCTCTCCATAGATACTTTCACAAGCTCATGCAATCCAAATTTTTAAAATTGATCAAAATTGTCCACTAGTGAACACGATTTGATTAAACGTACTGAAAACTAAATTTAATTTTGTAGAGTGGGTAAAGCTTTAACCAGGAAGACGAAGATATGAAGATCTAGCGGAGTTGGAAATGCGCAGTTGAGTGCAATCCTTTCATCCATCCACGACTCAACATTTACCGACATTCTTACTAAGGAGACCCTGTCCTTGTAATCAATACATGTATTACTTCCACGAACAAACAGAAAGCTGTTGAAGTTACAAATTCGTTAAATCCTGTATGTATGTTTTCAAAAAACTGTTGACTAAATATATTACAATAGTTGATACACCACAATGGAGGGGTGGGGGGCCTGAATGGATGACAGTTACGATCAACGGTTATAAACTTGGAACTGTTACCGGCTTAATAAATGTATAAACCTGTAAAGCTAAAAACGAATTAATTATTTCACTCTGAACCGCTGCATTGGTTTCTTTCTAATCCAATTCTTAGATTAATGCCATTAAATTTGTCAAATCACACCAAAACATGGCGGAGGCCGAGAATCTAATATGTCATCGCAATTATTCTTGTCATTTACTCAACTTTTCATAACATATAACCCTCTACTAAACATACCCGTAAGTGCTGGTCCCTTCCTCTTCTAAGCTTTATTTACTTTTGTATTCCAGAACTAGCTAAATACCCTGATTACTCTCCCTGTCACACGAAACGTATGTAAAAATGGCGGACGTGGAGACTATTTCGTTGCACATGCCACGTCAATTCCCCGTCAATTGGGATAGGCCAATTGACTTTGCGTATATTCCTTGTCACGTGACTTGCAGACGCCCAAATAATGCAATCTACTATTATCGTTATATGTGCTGTTACGTCTTTTTGTGTATAAAATTACAATTCAGTTATTATATTATATTTTTTTAAAACGATTTTCAAGTATAGTCATAAATGCAAGCTGCACAACAACACTGATTCTGAAGGAACACGCCAGAATAAAAAGGCAAGTCTGAATGAGGATCGGCTGAAGTTGGAAAAGTTCCGCCCTGTTTGGGCAATACACTATACTTAATCCACATCCGCCTGTTTCGCTTTAGTGTCTCAGTATAATTATTAATTGATAATTGTACTGTTTTGTTTAAATAATAAATAAATCTACTGCTTTTATATAAAAATCGGACTGTTTTATTCTACACGTCCGACTAATACAGAGTGCTTCAAACATGCAGAGAGAGAGAGAGAGAGAGAGAGAGGTAAATAAACGGCAAAGATACGTATCTCAAATACATTTAACTCATCCCAATACAAATAGCTTTAATACAAAAGAGGTTGTCAAAATGATGCTGAAAAGAATAAGTTCATTCCCGAAAGTAAAATGGAAATCGAAAATTATAATTTTATAACAAAATATCTTAAGAAAATAATGTTTTCATTGAAAATAGCCTCTTACATGTTCTAATGACACTTGTACGTTTAATTACATCTCTACAGCGTATGCTTTTTTTTTATTCCTTTTTTGTTTACATATATCCGTACATTTCCAGCTCATTCAATTTGTATTCACCAGGTAGGTCAAACAATTGATTTCTGTACTCCACAAAAATTGAGTCATCTTGATCAAATATATACATAGTTGTTTTCTTTTTTTTAATACGGCGCAAGGAACAAAGCTGCCAAAACCATTAAAGTCAACAAAATTTCTAGAATACAGTCTTTTTCTTCTTTTGGTCCTTTTTTTTTTTTTTCCATCCACAAATCCGAACAGTAGAATCACCAGACAGGTATTAAGAGATTAACAGACATTCCACAAGATCAACGTGGCTCAGTTATATCCAATACTTTTTACATTTTCATGTCGGTATGCATAATGCGAATCTTTGCACACTTTACTAAAGAAACCAGTAAAATGACTTATGTAACATTTTACATTTTTCTTTGTTATTTATACACTGTACACTTTTTTCCTCTGGTTGACGCAACCGTTACAGGAGCAGCAGTTATGTCCGTGCTCAAAAGGGTCTACAATCTACATCAAAGTTGAAATTGATCATTATATACCAGTGGTAGTAAGCAATGATAAGCCTATACAATTTAAAATGCTAATGTTCATCGACCATGGTAAAGAGGCTTTTAAAACATTCATTTAGTAACTAGCTATATGAAGAAAGAAAATAATTCTTCAAAAACTACGGTTATATTGGAATCGCCCCTTTTAGGCTCGTCAAATAGCACGGTGCATTTAAAAAACTGTTCAAATATTTCCTCATTCAGCTAGAGATGCATGGGTATGTTGATTACTTAAACTATATATATTTTCATAGACTATCTTGAAATTTGTTTGACTTACGCCCATCAGATAAGTATTATGTACTCACCTGTTTAATAATAATAATAATAATAATAAACATTGTAATTTGCAACAATGGCATGAGTCAAATATGTCAATGGGATCCTTAAAATAAGTTTTTGCATCAAACACGTCGACTTCAAGAGTAGTAATATGTGTCAATCTAGCTCCTAAAATGACATCCTGGCGTTAGTGAGAAGTTAACACTAATATGCCACTCTGGCCTCAGTGAGAATTTAACATTGAGATGAATTCTAACATTTGGTGGAAATTAACATTAGGAGGCCAGAACGACAGTTTTGTACTCATGGATTTAAGGGGAAATCTGGTCTCTGACAGGAATTATAATGTTTAAACTATACCTGCTTACCAATACACCATATAGGACTGATCACAGCAAGGAGCCATCTACTGACCAAGACTTCGTTAACTACTGACCAATACATAGTTTTCTACTAACCAACACACAGTTATATAATAACCATCACCCACACTTAATAATTAACACACTGTTTTCAGTGATCAGAGCACAAGACTACTAACAACTGAACGGAGGCCCCGAGTGATCCAGTTGTATAAGGCGCTCGCCTTAACAAACCATTCACACGTGTCATCTCTGTCCACGTGACTTTGAGTCTCGGCTCGACCAATGTTGGTATATGCGAAAGCTTGCCAGTAGCTACCCGTGGGTCTTCTCGGGTTCTTCCTCCGCCTAATGTACTGTCCGCCATGTATAACCTATAATGTGCTGAAAAATGGCTTTAAACCCACAAAACTATATTAAATACCAAAGAAAAGGTAGAAACACACATACGTACTATCGTACAAGACGGTAAAATGTGAAAGAAGAGTGTTGATATAAAAGCGAAATTCCTTATGAACAAAATCACAAGAGTAGGAGTGCTGACAAATACACAGAAGTATACTATCCCACACAATGGTAGGGGTACTCACACACCAAAGTATCACACACACGGGTATAAGTGCTCAGAGACTGTGTAGTGTTAAAACTGTGTGGTGTTAGAATTGGGGCTGTTAACCAAAGAAGGTCAACACATACCACGCGCTTCACTGTTCTTAAGCTTTTCCGCACTGCCATCTATAGTCAGTCTTCTCTTGAGGCACCTTTGCATTTCAATGCACACTCTTCTCTTCGAAAACAGCTGTGTGTATGATCTTGGTGATTACCCATGATAACTTCGCGGATACGTGTAAGTCTTGACTGAAGAACACGCTGGAAATAAAGGCCAATGACTTCACGCTTGTTCACACCTTGACTTATTTTGAGAATAGATAATACAATGGGCAAAAGCACCTCGTGTATATTCCAGCCAAGAAAGAAAAGTCCTTTGGAAGAATATCTTTACATTATAGCTACATACGTAGTGACTTCCAGAAAAAGAAAGAACAATTGCTTACGCTTAAACGTTCAAATTTAAAGAGTTCAAGTCTCATGCCCCTGCAGAGAAAACAACTGTCTTCGTTATGGACTTAATGTAGTCTATTTTAGAGGCAATAAGAACGACAGTGCCGAGCTGACGATCTTTATCGTTTGATTCATTCGTCACGATATTACACCTGTTTTGGATTGAGTTTGATACACCGTAGAATTCCAAAATCATGGACAAAATTCAACATGTCCAGCAATGATGAATGGAATGATGAATTTGACGTGACAGACGGAAAAGCCCTTCCTCGTATGATACACGTTTCAAGTCCAAGTTGCCTCGGACAACGCAAAGTAGCTCTTCCTCGTATGATACACGTTTCAAGTCCAAGTTGCATCGGACGACGCAAAGTTTTATTGGTGAATCAGCTTCTCAAAACAAGTATAGATTACCAATCATCATGCTTAGATGTATTTAACTAGTGCCACCGCGGTGGCTCTAACACATGCGGTAAAAGATATATATATATATATATATATATATATATATATATATATATATATATATATATATATATATATATATATATACCACAACTGAAAGGATTATTGAAAATTATTACACAATCGGCCAGAGAAAAGATAGACACAACATTTAGAATGTCGAACGAGACAGTCTGCGGAATTCCTGACATGTGTGTGTGTGTGTGTGTGTGTGTGTGTGTGATTTAGATTTTTAACGTACCTTTAACAATTTTCCAGTCTAATCGCTTCGATTTCTGCAGTGTGATAGTTTATAGTGATGTCTAGCACTAGGACATCATGCCGCAGAAATTTAGCATCATGCCACACCCAGTCACATTATCCTGACACCAAGCCGACCAGTCCTAACACTAACCTTTTAATGCTGACCGCCAACCGATGTAGCTGTTAGTACCATTTTTAGAAGTGTTTGGTATGACACGTACAGCAGTCAAGAGAGTGCTCGCTACTCGTTATACATTCAAAATGTGTACCTTCATGTCGTTCGGTGAGATATTTTTTTTTCTGCGGACCTAATTTTCCATATGTAAATACATTCACATTCTACATTACTAAAATCGTTTAAGTGGTATTACTTGCATCACAGGATTTCTTAGATACAGATACTTTCATGAGAAATCTGATTATTCAGCTAGGAGCACCATATTCATTGTGGAGAGAGAGAGAGAGAGAGAGAGAGAGAGATCGTGGCTCGCTTTTTAGCCACAGTGCCATATTTAGGCATAAGCTAAACAAGCCACAGCTTAGGGCCTCACAGTCTAACTCAGTCTGAAAGGGCCTCTCAACTTTATTTATGTTATACCAAATAGGGCCTCTACAGCTTTCCATAGCTTAGAACCTCGCTATGTCTAAATCCGGCATTGTTCAGCCACCAGACCTTGCATACTCGAAGGACAAGAAAGGATTCACTGCTCTACCTGCTGACGAACGTTTGCTAGTAAATAACATGAAACAATTAGGGAAACGGAAAAATAAAATGGTTGCGAATTATTGACAGCGTGTCCCACTTGTGGACACCATATACGAACGATTAAAATAAAGTCAGACTTTTATGTTGGTAAGAACGACGTCGTTTTTTGTGACCAAGTCGTCGGGTTCGATCATCAAAATGATATATTTAAAGATCTGACAATGAACCGCAAGAATCATCGAATGACGAGAACAAGAAAAAGAAACGTGACCATCTTGTCGTTTTCTTTTGACGTTGCTCTCAAGAGACTGGAATTCACATTCTTAATTTTTCCGTGGCCCATCGCGCTTGCAACAGCAATCTTTATTTTATCACTTTCTTATTGTAGCGTGATCCTAGTTTGACGCAGACAGATATTGAATGAATGTCATACTCTTTTTGATTTTGCTAAGTAGGTGTTAGATCCCACGTATGACACCTAGAGTTAAGATTAGGTGTATCTTTATTGGGACTGTCATGAAAACTGTACAGCCATTGCATAAAATTTCTAGGGACAGTTTCTTTTGAAATATTTTGCTGAGCAGTGAAACAAATTTCTCAAACATCACTATGGGTGGAGTCAAAGTCCTCTTCATGAATGTGGGAAAGTACATTTTAAATATTCCATAAGTTTTTTGGTTATACTTGTGGACAGAATGTTCCAAGCGTTTGCAATTATCGAAATGGTTTAAGGCTACTACCCATACTTTTCAATACCGTAGCAAATCAACATTGTTTGTTTTCGCATTTGCTTGAAAGACACTACTATAAGTCAGTCGGTATGCGAACAAGACGTTTGCTACGTTTGAATACTTTTCAGACCCTTTTGTTTCGAAGACGATATGCTAGTTAGTGTCAATCAGATATGGACATAATGCGACAATGCTACGGACATTTTCGACAGTTATTTCTGGATCATGGAGGTATCGTTCCCTTCAAGAAAGATTCTACAGTTGCCAAAGCACGTGGATTAGTGTACCGAATGTTTTACATGTGTCCAACATATTTTCGGGCACCGCTTTTTGGCGCCCCAACAAATCTTGGCTACCTACGCGGCTACCTAGTTCGCCTAGTGGTTGAACCGGTCCATATACCACCCGAATCTTATCAATCTGTCAGCCGTCAATATTCAGCCGAACTTTCGCGTTGATTATATTACTTGTGTGAAATTCAAGACAAGTGTTAGAAACGGCGGAGAAAAGAAGATTGGATTTATTCCGTGGATGGCTGGTATTTGGAAAACCAACAGATTGTGTAAGAATTTCACCGATGTTTATTTCATGGGTGCCCAAGTGAGAAAGGAACAACTCAGTAAATCACTGTTACAATATCGCCGTTATTCTACCCTTGTGCTTAAAGCATAACATTGCTTCATATTGCAAAAACAAAATGCATTTTCAACAAAGGATATTTCCCCAACTAAAAACGACATAGTTGTTTCGTGCGACGGGACAAGTCCGTGTACGTCGCAATTCTATTTATAAATCTGAAGATTTGAACCATGAAACTTTTAAACGAACGTGTCACTTGAATACAAAGCCAACAAAACAACCCAAATAACAAACAATTGAAGTGGTAAAACATCGCATCAAAGAAGTGAAAACAAATTCGCGAAAGGTTATTCACATGTTTATAATTCATGAATTACCGATTCCCATAAAATATAAGTCATGAAAATATCGTTAAACTTCGTGCCACCTTCATCAGCGTCGTCACTGTTGTATCCGCAGGAATAAAAGCAGCAGCAACATTTACAAAATAAGGCGTGATATGTAGAACATGTCAGAATATATATAATATTTTTCTTCTGTCAGATCATGATGGTGGATTGTGTGATTGGGTTACTATCGGGAACTTGAGGTTGTAACAAGGAAATAAGCATATGTGGATTTGGCTTATTTACTCAGCAATTATATTGGCTATCTTCTTCCAAAGCAATTGCTGAAATACAGTAATAGTAGAAGTTGCAGTAGTAGTAACGGCAGCTCCATCAATAACACCAGCAGCTGTAAAAAAAAGTAAAACCAACCCATTGGAGCTTTCAGATTAAAAGAAAAATAAGGTGTGTCATCGGACACTGGAACAACCACAAATATGGAAAATCACATTTTTATACTTTACCCAGTAACAGTTCTGCGACTGTATTTTTTTTCAGCATCAAAGTGTGTTGTTTCAATGTGAAATCACCGTAATCAGTGCACATGGACCACAGAACCTGTTGGGAAGATGCCTTTGTAGAAATTAGTCATGCCTTTTAAATCTTGAAGCAAGCACATTTCGTCGTGGAATTTCTTGATGAACAAGTACAATAATAGTTAAACAGAAAGACCTGGAAAAAATGACACTATAAGTAATTGCAGAATGAATACGTACAAGGTAAGAATTTCTAAGGAACATTATTTTATGCTGATGATGTCGTAGATACTATCTGGAATACATGCAAGGGCCAGTTTCTGTAAGCAATTACAAGAACTAACAATCAAATCGACGTAAACTACTACACCTTCTCTTGTCGTCTACGAAAAGATGTTTCTGAAAACAAGACACTGTCTATACCTTTTTTCCTCGCTCGTTTGCTATTCCAGTTCCTCAGTTAAAAGAGATAAACAAAAAGCTTTGATTCTTCAGATATTTTCAATGCACCATCCAAATGAACGAAGGCTCAGCTTGATGATTTTTGTGTACATAACTGCGGTAGAGTACAGCGTGTTTGATGCACATCCGTTCCACTATTGCGAGTGATTCATTTTCAAATGGATTCTTCAATGGCTGCTGACAAAGTAGGAGGAAACACGTATCAAGAACAATGGGAATTTGTTCATGCACACTATTTCCCATTGGTAACACGTATATCTGACAGTGTGAATATAGTTATAAAATGGCCTAAGATAATATAGTGCATTCGGTAAAGGAAAACTCGGTCAAACGTCCCTTTGCAAACGATTCTTGCGGTACTTAATCAATAGTAAACATTAAAATGGTCATTTTAATAGAAAATTAAATGGAATTGTTGGATACTGAAGGCGTGTGATGTCTCGAAATATATAGATTTTAATGGATTATACTGTGGTCGTATTTAGTACGCTAATTTATTTATTTTTGTAATGCAGCAATTAATAGGAAGAAGTATTAAGGGCTTAGTGTAAGGTTAAATTTATTGATTTCTTGTCTTAAAATGGTAACATCAAGGTAAACAACCGATTGCTCCATCTTTAGAAAAGATAATAGAAGTGGTCCTTGAAGATGTTGAAAAATCGAGACTAATGTCTAGAGCGTGTAATCACGTTGAATGAGTTGCTGTGTGAATTAAAGATTTTAAGACTGTAGCAGAATCGATGGAGAAAACATTTGTAAAATGAAAGCACGTAAGCAAAAAACTGCTGCGAGTGATTGGTAGAACTGGTAACATGAACTAACCTTTGTTGTAGAAGTTAAATTAAGCAAAAGTGTAATCATGTATATTTTATATCATGACGATCGCTTACTAATACAGGTTTGACACTAAACTGATTGAAACGTGGTGATGGATGAACAATTGAAGGTAACGAGACAAACATAATTCGCTCGCCGACAAAATTTTAAAAAAGACCATAATAAACATAGCCAACTAATTTTGGTTCAAGCCAAACAAGCTGCATTGCCTAGACTTATTGACAGTTAATCAGTTGGGCTTTTGAAAACAGCTATGCATATTGTTTCTTTCATAGCTGAAGATGTTATTGTCCTTGTTTTGACAGTAAATGATTTGTATTTCCACGTTTGATTGGATATGTAGACAAAATATTTTACAGAAAGAATGGTTGGTGAATTATGTGCGTGTGAATGTAAAGTATTTCTCATTCCATGATAAATATCGATTCTTCTGTGCTTCTAACTTTGATGTTGTCCACTCTTCGTGACTGTCACTTGTTACGTATATTTGATTTAATTTAAATCTGATTTCATTTAGTTGTTTGTAAATTTCAAAATCTTTTTAGTTTTAATTTCATTACATGTCAAAATAATGTAGTTTTGTTTACTAGGAACTCGATATGTTTTCATAAAATAGTTTGACCTTGACTCTTCAGTTGTAAAGACCTAAAGCTGATATATTTCCCGACCTTGATTTAAAAATCAGCGAGAGAAGTAAACAACTTTTTTTTTATTCTCGGAGTAAAATGATTGTTTTTATTTTCAAGGTCATACTGGGGCTGCGTGATTTTTGTAAATATGCAAACATGATCTCGTGACTATCTATTTCGCAATTCAGGCATTTCCGAAATTGCCCTTTACTTAGTTTTAATAGTGATGCATAGAGAGAAATTATCTCAGTTTGGGCTTAAAACACTTAATGTCAAGTCGTGTTCTTCTGTTGTAGCCAGTTTTTTTGTTTAGTTATATGTTAATTTTTCTTCAGATTATTTGGATTCTAAAAGATTTATTCGTTTCTCTGGAAATATTTGAGTGCTTGTACATAATTCTTGAACAAAGACAATTCTTAGAAATTTTATACAGATTTCCAACACCGGAGTGTTATTTCTTGTGTTTCTACAAGGAACTGTAGACAACAGCACTGTACAAGATACAGCATACGTCATTGCCTTCCATCTTGGATTCTTCGTCGGGACTCGAACTTGAATTCATTAGAACATTTCATTATTAGGACTTCAAAAATTGTATTCGTGGATTATTCTTGGATTATTTTTTTATTTGATTCTTAAAACCGTAAGTTCTTTTTTTTATATTTTTACAGTGTTTTTTTTTCGAGAGAAATAAATTGTTTGTTAAATTTTTCAAAGCTTGTTGTTTTCACTCTTTCTTGTGTTGCTGTTTATTCGAGCCTAATCACATAACATAAGACACGAGTAGTATGAGTATAAAAATGATGAATTACCGGAGGAATGCTATCATCATAATACTTTTTCTTCAGTTAATTTTTTTACTCCCTTTCTTTTATTCTGTATCCTCGACAATTTCGTGTCGTTTGGTTTTTATATGTTTATTGTCCTTGGGAATACCATCCTTTTCGTGTCGATAATGAAAGCAGGATTTAATCAGACTTTAAATAAACCACTGGAGTTCTGTTAATTCTGGCTATAACAACGCTGCCACCCCTTTTCATAATTATTTAACTCAATAACAGAGAAATAACGCCACCACCAACAGCATGGTCCAATTTCCATTTTGAATCAGTTATTCTTATAATTTTACCATAATTGTTTCATCCTTGTCGTAACCATTCTTTCCTATAACTAATAGCTTCACATACTTTCGAAACAGACTGTAATAGACGTTCTGTTTTTATATTGCAACTAATATGCACATTACGCAAGGCCTTAAACTTTGACCCGGTATAGCTATTCGCTCATCTGTTCTTGCTGAAGAAGTAACACCATCCAGCAGGCTGTTCTTTACCAGGAATAGGCGTGTGCTCCCCAAACAATAGGTGTACAGTTTTATGCTGATGTGGCCCATTATTGATCAAGTATTAGCTGTTTTGATATATCGTCACGCACGCTGTAGAGGAAGTTAAAAATTGATGCAGATCAAATTTAAATTGTTGAATATTTATGTTATTGTTTTGTATTTCAGTGCACCACTGACATATAAAGGTATTTTACCTTCAGGCAGCAGTTTTAGCATCTGGAAATAAAGATGATATATTATTATATACTGATTTGACTAATTCTCGTACATGTGTGTCTCTTAAAGTTTGGCAGGAAATCCTACAACCAGATGTTGCCTTCCACACTAATCAGTTTTGGCTATTCTGCCACAATCTCCAGTCACACTTACTTTTTTCCATTTGAATAAGCATTATAAAAATTTAAAATATAATTATAAAAATGTGTTATGGTTTTATATGAAAAACTGAGTTTGAGTACATTAATTCGTTTGCAGTATAATGTCTGCGTCTGTGAATGAATCCAGTGAAATTTAGCATTTAGATAATTAAAACATTACACCAAATTGACATTCATGTGAAAATACATTGAGACACTTACTATTTTCCCTCATTAAAATGTTAGATTTTGTTGATTTCTCTGTTCCTTTTCTTTTAATTTCCACCAACATAATACCATTTTAATCTCGTTGATTTTAAACTCTCTTTACATTTCTGATATGTTGTTGTTCAATTTTCCAGTTCATCTAGCAGCACTTTTGTATTGCATTTAGAAGCGATTGTAGATACTGATTCTATCAGTTATTTGTGTAGCTTTTTCAGTTACTAGAAGGTGTGAATTATGGTTCTGAGAGTCTCGTTCCTAAGGCAGCATGTTTTATTTTTCGCACAGGCTTTGACGCTCAAATGAAACAGTTGTATCTTCAAAGTCGAAGAGGGAAACTCGTAAAAATATTTAGGTTGATTAAGTGACGTAAATTGCAACTGCGAAGTTATGGGGTTCCTGGAAAGATGGAAACTGTTTATATAATCTGACAAAATAGCATATAGAGTAGAAAGATTTTCAAGAACTTTATACACTGAAATGTGGAGACATTTCAATCAGGACGAGACTAGACATTGGATCGATCTGTCGCCTAAGCTGATTGAATACTACAAATATCAGTAAATATAACGTTCATGTTAAGGTAGTGATCCAAAATGCAGGTCAACCGTAGGGATTAACTTATTTGATTATTTCAGAACTGAGTCTAACGGAACGCTCAAAAATATAAAATAAGTTAGATTGTAGGATTTTAAAAGATATAGAACATAGTTTCTGTTCCTACGTGAACGTTTCATGTAACGAGTAGCGAAGTCACGAGTAAAAATTATATTTTGTACCACATGTTGAAATATATTCGTTATGTATGCATGAAAGAACAATTTCTTTTTATTAAATACCAAACTTGCTTCTGAATCGATGCTTGGAAGATTAAACTCACTCATCAGAACACGTTAGATCCTTTTTTAACGTTTACCTCAATTTCAACTGTATTCATTGAACGATAGTATCAATAGAAGCGATTTGAGAGAAAAGTAGGTGTCTGATGACATAATATGTTGCAATAAATTATATTTATGTCAGTGTTTAAACTATTTTACGTATCTGACCACTAAAGTAAGTACAAGTGAGTACAACAGCACACCGCCTTAACACTGGTGTCAAGGTAGTACTAAGCACATTGCTTCGTAAAGAAGCAAACTATGGCGCCTCTAATATCTTCTGTACAAGTTAAGTATGTCGCTAAAAGTTAAGTAACAACACAAAGCTCACAAAATGCTGGTTTTTCTTGCTTCAAAACATAGCTTATAAAGGCATACACAATCAAGCGTCGTATTGCGTGATAGGAAATCTATTTTAACATGTGAAAATATATGCATATTGTTTACATACGAAACTGTACGAATTAATAACATATGACAACGACTTTACCAATAATGATTCACATTCACACAACAGAAGTAAAACAAAAAACCATTGCCCTTGAGCCCTGGATTACTAAAAAGTATTGTTGGGTAACCATTTCCCAATGACAGGTAGGGCATCCAAAATTATTATGATGAACTGATCATGTTGACAATCAAAACGAAATAATCAATTTTTTCCAGCGACAATTATTCGATCATAAATTGACACTCTGAGTACCTGAAGCAGGGTGCCAGAATCATATAATTCAGTAGCAAAGCAATTAAGTGTTGGAAGATTTATGTCGGTAAGAAGCCACGCCAATAAATACGATCGGCTACTCATTATTTGATTATGCTACCTATTTACGCAGTCCAGTATATGTGACCTATTTACGCAGTCCAGTATATGTGACCTATTTACGCAGTCCAGTATATGCTACCTGTTTACGCAGTCCAGTATATGTGACCTATTTACGCAGTCCAGTATATGATACCTATTTACGCAGTCCAGTATATGTGACCTACTTACGCAGTCCAGTACATGTGACCTATTTACGCAGTCCAGTATATGTGACCTATTTACGCAGTCCAGTATATGATACCTATTTACGCAGTCCAGTATATGTGACCTATTTACGCAGTCCAGTATATGTGACCTATTTACGCAGTCCAGTATATGATACCTATTTACGCAGTCCAGTATATGTGACCTACTTACGCAGTCCAGTATATATGACCTATTTACGCAGTTCAGTATATGCTACCTGTTTACGCAGTCCAGTATATGTGACCTATTTACGAGCACAACACCGCCACATAATGTCTGCGATTTGTTGTATGTGAGGGATGTCACTCTTGAATAATGAAATTTGGTGGGTTTCAGGTTATCTCTCCCTTACTCTCTCTCACACACAAACATACATACCAATATGCAGGAGGATATGTAGATAGGAAATGGGAGGTAAGTAGGTCTGGTGTTTTGTCTAAAATCGGCGTGTGACTTTGACAAGAAAATGGAGTATTTCAACATCCGTCCTTCTAATAACATGGAAACTATTGCTGTCATCTCTACTCGTCCGTGCATGCATAGTTTCCAGCAGATTATCCAATGTATACCTCGTAAAATATGGACTTCAAAACGAAGAATTATAAATCGATCATGGAGAGGGGAACACATATTCTTTGTAATGATTTTGATTTCTTTTTTACGGTTAGAGGTTTATAGGGGAGAGTTGGTGTTTCATATACGACGTGGATGATAAATTAGGGAGCAGGAACATATACCTTTGCTTGGGGTTTCAAATTGCATTGCCACTTAACATGAATGCCTGCTTATTGTCTCCATTTTATATGATAAGTCCTTCACATTCAGAGAGAGGGGAGATGGTTGCACGATTGGCTTTTTTTTAAAAAAGCAGTAGAATACTAATATTATATAATCTACCCTCTTCCTAAATCTTCAGGTTTAAAAAATACAATTATACTGTTTTCATGATGGGCAATGCAAAACATTTGTTAATATACATTTTGGTGCGTATGCACCTTGAGCAACAGTATTTGGGTAACATGAATAGTAATTTCCACATAACTCACAGCATTACAATCAACTCCATGCCATGGAAGAGACAGTTGCAGGATTATACTGGTATAAAAGCCCATAAAATATAACAGCTCGGAAAAAATAACTAGCCATATAGATCAATAAATACAGGTAAAATGTAAATATTCCCTTAAGAGAAATTTGATCCTATTCATCCAGCCGACAGTTTTAATACTCTTTTGACAAGACAATGCATAGGTATACAGAAAATTGGATGGATGTACAGACACACGTAGAAAAATGCAGACAGGGTGACAAAAAGAGATAAACAAGACGGAGAGCGATAAGAGGTAGTCTTCCCTCGGGGCAACGGAAAACATTTCAAGATAATGCTGTTTTAATGTGTACAATACAAATGTAAATAAAATAATTCCATATTTGCCCATAACGAATTAGATTCTAATGACATTTGATTCTTATTTTAAAAAAATCGAAACTGGTTAACGAAAGAGAATCATCAAGGTACATGAATATGACATACATAATACTAAGTTTTGGTCTCGTTCTTTTTCTTTACTTTTCTACAACTTGCAATAAGAAACATGTTTAGTTGAAAAAATGATGGTTGTACGAAGGATTTAATAAGGAAGTTGGTCCTTGCGTTGTTTCAGTTTCATCCAAGAAAGACAAGGCGAAATCACCATGAACCTTTACTGCTGTCAACAATGGTGATGTACCGAAGGAAGTGAGACGGTACATGTCTCGTTGACAAATGTGAGTTTGTTCAGGCCAAATGTTATGTTCCAAGTCAACGAAGGCATCTCCTGTGGAACACATTCAGCTGACCCTGCAGTTTCAAATATTTCTTGAGCTGCAGTGTCTGTGAGTATGATAGTCTTGGTATAAACACAGTCAAGTTTCCGCGAAGACTCCAGTAGTAGTGGCGGAAGAAAACAAACAGTACAATCCCTAAATAGTAGGGATCATCCCATCACAAGTGAAACATAACTGCATTAATCGAAATGACAATCAATGTATTCCTTCTCTGTGTGATCATCCGTTTTTAGCGAGTAACAAGAAAATTTAACTCAACCACATCTACAATCAGCTCTTAGGGATTACATATAAAATGGAAGTTCAGTTTGAAATAAGTTTATGGGCTTTGAACCGGTAGCAGTCCCTGTGATCAAATGTCAAAGCCAACCTGCAAATGCAACACAGGTATCCGCCATGCTGACCACTGTAGGTTTAAACTCATGCGTTCTTTTGTACGAATTTTGTATGCAGTTAATTGTCTAATTTATCACACGTAATTTAAAGGCATCTTAATTTGAAAAAAATCAGGTTTACAAAATTCTTTGCGTCGTCTATGTCAACATCGAATACAATTCAGAATCATTGCTCAATGGCATTTCTTCAGTCACGATGTTTTTTTTCTCCTTTTTTCTTGGCGTGAAGTTTTTTTTTAATACTTGAGTCTGCAGTAATACTGGACTTCTCTTATTTGTCAAAACTTTGTCCTCTGCTTTTGCTGATGAAAATGACATTAGCAGTATTATCTATAACTTTGTATGAAAGTCTAGGGATAAAGAAGGCATCCATTTAATTTAAGCTACGAGCGTCGATCATTACTTTAGTTGCTATAATTGATTGATTTCTCTCGGTGAAACTTCTTGAAAAGTGAAATAAAACTTAGAATATTGAAAAGTTATTCGTGGAGAGGCTATTTTCAAAATCAACGTTATTCGTTATATTTGATGGGTTTCCTACTCTAGTACACCATACTGGCAACAACGACTATAAAACAAGTTCCTAGCAAATACATTATTCGAGAACCTGTTTTGAAGGGGAAACAACTGAATCATACCAATTCTAAACAATTGCAGTGATTGAAAAGTTACGATCCTTTAATGGCTACTTTACACTTTCATCATTTCTCTTTTACGATACATTGCAGGCGACCTTATGGTGTATTACAGCGCTGTATGTAGGCTGGTGCAATACCATCCATGTTCCATACAAATGATTAATAACAGTGTAGATATGTCCGTATTTACGCATCAGCATTTAAAGTCACCTCAGTACAATAACAACTTTTGGTGCTAATTAAAACTAAAGTTCAAATAATGTGAAAATGAAGGTCTGCACACCAACGTGTAGTTGAAAATAGATTACGGTTTATGTCAGTATGTCAGAATGTCCTATTCCTTATCGCATGAAAATGTAACTATATATTCACAAGTCATTAGGGAAAAAGAATCGTTAATATACGGTCCTACAACAAAGCACAAGGAACAGTTTAGTTTGGGCACCTCCCTGTTGTAGTCCCAGGATGGCCGAGTGGTCGAAAGCTCTCGCCGTTTCCGGTCATTGACATCTCACCTCTGTCCGCGTGGGTTCGAGTAACGGGCTCGGACAATGTAGGCATGTGAGAAAGCTTGCCAGTAATTTCCGTGGGTCGGTGGTTCTTACCAGGGTTTCCCCGTGTTCTTTCTCCATGTTTTTCTGGCCGTCATACATGGCCTATATTGCGCTGAAAAATGGCGTTAAAAATAAAAACAACAACCCTTTTATTGTCTGAACTTTTATATGTGTTCTGTCATGGCTGTTAAACTACTTACTATTTCTACTTTGATCGACACGAACTATACAAAAATCTCGATGGTCAGCGTTGCCCAATGTCCAAATTCTCATTGTTTTTTTTTTTATCCTCATGGATCGTTCCTTTGTAGTACCAGCATAATCTATAAATGATCGCAGTATGATTGTGAACCTCAACTGTGTGCCTTTTTTTTCAGTGAGGATTGACAGAGGAACACATTCTCGTTTCGAGTATCTAATTCCACACTGTGAGTCATATTTGCTTTTATGGTTAACTCGACGAAGAAGCTTTCTGATGATGTACCACCATAGCTATTTTGCTTTTTCTATAAAATGCGATGTACCACCTTATTTTAAGAATCTTATTGTTTTTACTGATACCTTTTATAGCCTATATTTTTATAAAATAATTTTACGCCTTCATCTGCTACCTTTGATCTTAGAGAACTCCATGCCTATTGTGTGCGGAAGTTTGTCTTTTTAAATATTTTAGAAATGTATGTACATACCTCATTGTTACTACCTAACCGTTACTTGGCACTATTGAATTACGATTTTACCTTTGAACCTATGCATGTATTCAGGTTATAACGTATGAACGCGGAGTATAGAGTACAAATTAACTGGGTTCGAGTCTAGGATTCGGCCAATGTGGGTATGTGAGAAAGCTTGCGAGTAGCTTCTCGTTGGTCGGTGGTTCTTCCCAGGGTTTTCCCGGGTTCTTCCTCCACCATTAATACTGGCCGCCATGCATAGCAGATCGTGTGCTGAAAATGCTGTTAAACCCCACAACAACAACAACAACAAAATTAACTATTTACCTAGAGTGATAATCATGAGCTATCGTTTGTTTGATTTCCTTCTTTAAATCTATTGTTGCTATCATGATTATCTTTGGGTTTATTGTTACTATTGTTGTTGGGGGTGGTGTATTTTGGTTGTCGTTCAAATACACTTTACTTACCTATGGTACCATGATTATTTTTTTCATATGTCATCTTAAAACACGTATATTCTTCCAGAATAGTATTTACAAAAAAATTCACACTAAGTTTATATTTATTTGTTTTGTTTAGAAGAAAAATCTTGATCCCGTGCGACAACTAATTTAACCTTCTGCTTGTCTACAGGAATCTGATAGAAGAAGTGATTTTGTTGTTGTGTTAATCTGTGCATGTTGTGTGTGTATGTGCGTGTGTGTGCATGTGTGTGTTGCTTGTGTGTGTGTGTGCTTTTGTGTGTGTGTGTGGGGGGGGGGGAGAGAGAACACATTTCTATTACAAGGGACATAACCTATTCAGTTTAGTACATACTTTGATAGCTACTCTTTTTCCCAAGATGTCAGGAAACTGAAGTCTGAGGAACGAAGTAAAACAGTAGGAACCTGATGTCTCTCCAGAGCACTGTAAATGGTCAAAACATTTTTACTTTATGTACATTGCTTTTTCAGGTAGAATTTTTATGTCATGGCCCCCTCCCCCCACATTGCCTAGTGAAACAATACTAAAAGTTACTGAAGCACAATTAGTACGGTAAAGTAAACTGATACGCCGTACATCTACTGATTATTATTTCGGTAAACATCTTTTTTTATTTTTATTAACCCCGTAATAGGTTGACTACTGGGTCGGGGAACCATCCCAAGGTCACCTTACAATCAAACATTTCTGGTTATCAGATAATCTAGGGATAATAAACACCATCTACAGAAAAAGAAAACATACACACACACACACACACACACACACATGGACTTTGTGATATTACAGTATTTTGTTCTTGTTTACCAACAAGTCAGAGACAAGTTACATGTTCATTACTGAAGTCCATTTTTGAAGAAATTTGTCTTCTTTTTTATTTACCTTAGCAGTGTATTTTTCAATGTTCTTATGCATTGCAACTGTTTGCTTAAAAGCAAAAACAGAAGGATTTTTCATATTGAATCTATAAATATAATACTTTGCCAAAATAAGCATGAAATTACACAAACTGTCCAGTTGTTCACTTCCTTAGAATGTTTCTTTTTTGGACAAATGTACAATATTTTGGGAAATAGGTGCAATAACTTCAATAAAACGGTACCAAAACTCTGAAGTAATACTGCATTCATAAAAGAGATGCTCAATACTTTCCTTTTCACTCTTACAGAAGGTACATTTGTAGCCATCTAATATGTTAATTCTACTCAGAAAATCATTAGTAGCGATGATTGTATGGATTCATTTAAAGTTAAAAGAGATCAACTTGGTATCCTTGGTACAGCATTTCGCTCGGCTATAAATCTCAGACCACTCCTCACTGCTTATATTTTTATTAAATACTTGCATCCAAGTTTCTTGCCTAGCACTGTGTTGTCTTTCAGCTTTTTAAAAAAAAGATCTTTGTAACCAAACTTGAGTGAATTTTGTTTTTTCAAGTTCATTATTTTATCCTCATGCTTATCAAAATCATTATTTACTAATTTTTTTTTTTATGGCGTCTTTCCATGCTTTTAGAATTTTGGATATTAAGGAGAGGTATTTCAAGAAATCATCGCTTCTAGTTTTTTGTTTTATTATTTCAAAAGGTATTAAATTACCACGATCATCTACTAGATCATTCAGAATTTCAAAAGCGGCTTCTGTCCAGGATTTGTATTGATAGATCATTTTAGGGGAGCTGGACAAAATTTAAAATACTCATGGATAGATACTCGTTAGGACTTTGCGGTTCATCTTTTTAATTAGATACTGCCAAAATTACATCTCTCCAAAAACTGTTTTTATTGAACTTACTAAATTCTTCTAATTCCCTTCTCCCTAAATTCCAAATATCCTTTTTATTTCTGAGTATAGTTGTATTGGCTAAGTTCTGCCACTTTCCATTTTCCTTTTCCAGCAATCTTTTAACCCATCTTATCTTAATACCTAATGAATGAAAATATGTGTATCATAGTTAGTCCTCCCTCTTTTTTGGGGGGAAACTAGTATATCACGTTTTATTCTCTCTACTTTTCCACTCCATACAAACTTAAATAATGTGCGATTTAGTTCTGCTTCAACTTTTGCTGATGGGTTTGGAGGTGCTGAACAAAGATGTATGAATATGGGCAGAACCTGAGTTTTATAACGATTACTTTACCAACTATTGACAGATGTCTTTGACTTCAGCTTGCCAGAATTCGTTTTGTCTATGTTAGTTTCTTCATATAACTAATTTCCACCATTTGTAGCAAATCTGGAGAAAATTCTATGCCAAATATAGTCAATATTTAAAAGTGATATAGGTCTCCAGTTTTAAACATATCTTCTGTCTTTTTCTTCCTTTGGTAGACATGTGATGACTCCTTGAGTCTGATAATCTGAAAGTTTTCCTACAGTATATCTATAATTTATTGATCTACATATAAATCCTCCAAGAGACTTCCCAAAAGAATTTATAGAACTCTATAGTGAATCCATCTGAGCCAGGACTTTTTCCATTTTCCATCCGTGTTAGAGACATACCAAATTCATTAATTGTAAGCAGACCCTCACATGATTCTCTTTCCTCTTGACTAAGTTTAATATTGTGATTAAAAATCTATTTCGAGTTTCTTGAGTAGCCTCATCATCAAGCTGAGCAATTCTACTTTCGTACAATTCCTTAAAAAACTGTTTTTGAGCTTCTAAAATATCTATTTGGTCAGATATATTTGTCCCATCATCTAAAATAACTTCCTTTATTGTCTTAGTGACATAGTTTCTTTGTTTCAAGATTTAAAAAGTACTTTGTGCTTTTCCCCCCAAATTTATACCATCTAGCTTTAGATCTTAATATAACACCTTCTATGTATTTTTTCCTAGATTCCTCTCATTCTGCTCTTTTTTCTCTCTAAATTATGCAGAGTTTCCCTAGCTATGTTATTCGACAGTCTCCCATGATTTTCTATCATTTCCTGCTCAATTTTCTTAAATTTTTCCCGTTTCTCTTTTGTTTTCCTCATAGAATAACATATAGTTTCAGATCTTATTTTCATTTTCAAAATTTCAAAGAAGATTTGATCATTACAGGAAAGAGAAACATGGAGAGAGTCATCTTTATTTCCCCCTACATAATCTTCATTTACAGTGTCAGTTTGGTTATTTTTGACCAAATCAGTATACTCAATGTTCCTCAACAGTTGGGCATTAAATTTCCAATATCCTTTTCCCCTTGGACACGTTGAAAAAGTCAAACTCAGAACATTAGCTGAATGATCAGTTGTATACCCTGGTAAGATAACGCTTCAGCTGTATTCATATGAATGTCATCTGATACAAGAAAGTAATCTAATCTACATTGTTTCAAGGGAGAATTTTGCCTCTAGGTATACATCTTTAAGTCTTGATTGGAATTTCGCCAGGGATCAATTAATTCCAGTTCGTTTTTCAGGTCTTGAAACGCTGCCCTAGACTGTTGGTGTTTGTCATGTAAAATATTATAAGTATCCAAATCTAAGTCTTGAATAGTGTTCCAGTCTCCGCACATTATAATTGATAAGTTCTCAAAAAAATAAGATCTCCTCCTTTAACTTTCTAAAAAAGCTAGGATTATCATCATTATAGCCATACAAATTAATGAGGATTATTCTGTTGCCATTAATTGTAATATCTAAAATAATAAATCTCCCTTGACTGTCACATCTTTCTCTATGAATTATAAATTCAAAAGTATTTCTAAAAAATATTGCAACCCCAGCACTATTACTGGAGCAGTGGCTAAATATACATTTGTATCCCCATTCAGCTGCCCAATATATTTCATCGTTCTTTTTACTATGAGTTTCTTGCAAGCATACTATAGATACATTCTTTTGTTTTATCCAGTGGAAAATGTCCCGTTTAAAGACTGAACCTTGCAGGCCTTTAACATTTATAGATGTAATTTTTATGTTATTATCCATGAGAACAGCATAAATTTTACATATACATGTTCTTGTACAGGAATGTATGAAATAATTATCACCTTGAGTTTATCATATGCATGGCTTTCACACTCACACTCACACAGAATACAAACAGCCATATTAAAATCATCCATGGTGTTACAGTACATGCTGTAGATTTGGCTGCAGTTAACATTGATACTGTATGCGATGGACAACAAGTGAAGCAAATCCATTTGCAATAACTCTTATGCACCTCTGACAGACCTTTATGGAGCTAAGTAAACCAAATAGCACAGATTAATAAGAGTATAATTTACAAATTAATTAATGAAAGAAGGGGTAAAAAGGAAGAAAAAGAAAGCATGAATGAGGGCATACATAGAAGTGGTGGGTGATTGAATGAATGAGCAAGAATGGGAGACTGAAAAATTTAACGTGGAAGAGTAGTGTTGAAAAAGATGAGTAAACGACTGAGTAAATGAATGTGTATATGAGTGTATATGAGGGACAGATGATTTATGAAGAAGTGAGTGAACTGATTAGGGAGAGATATGACACAGTGGAAGAGCGAATAAACAAATCTATTAATTAAGGACAAAACTGGTGAGGGAAAGTAGTGTCTTATAGAAAAATATTAAAACAAATTAGAGTAGAAAAAGGAGTATCAAACCGAAAGTTCACATACTTATTTGGTCAATTTCGTAAGTTCACAGAGTAGCACATTACACATATTCTAATTTTCTCATCAATTTCATCATAGATGCCAAATTTTATCCTTTTTCCTGATTTGGTTCTACCATATTCAGGACCATTAAAGTACCATGCACTGTCAATTTCCTGATGTCTGGAAAATTATTTGATAAGTTCAGTATTCATCCTTGTCACATCATCTATTGCTTTTTCAGGTAGATTTTTATGTCATGGCGCCCTCCCCCCACATTACCTAGTGAAACAATACTAAAAGTTACTGAAGCGCAAATAGTACTGTAAAGTAAACTGATACGCCGTACATCTACTGATTATCATTTCGGTAAACATCTTCTGAATATGTGTGAACATGAAGAGTGTCTTGTTTTTGAAGAAAATGTAAACGTGGTTAGCATTATAATTACTCTCTCAAAACAAAACACCTTTACGCGCCATGCATGGCCATTTGTATAAGCTAATTAAAGCAATAGTTTGATGCAAACATGGCTTCGAATCAAATCGCATATATAACCTAATGGAATTAATTGAAATCTAATAGCAACATCTCCTCCTTTTATACAGATGATTGCACTTACTTTCATTAGTCATTAGTTATTAGTGAAAAAATTGCAGCAGGTAAATGAATAAGCAACACGTCAACATTCTAGCTCTCAGTAGTTTCAGTAACTGAAAATTACTAGACCAGTCAAACTGAAGAACAAAAATAATACCATGTAGTCTGCTAGGATTTTTGCAGGTAAATAAAGAAAATCAACTAATCACAGCAGGGAGTTTGAGGGTAATTCGTCCAGATTACCTTTGTGTTTCTCATCATAGTGAGACGTTTAGTTTATGCAAAACAAATAATAAAAAAATAAATTAAAAAAAAGAATGAAAGATTTATCGCTTCTGTCTGCAGCAAGAGTATTATTTTACAAAAATTAATGTTTGCAACAGAATTTGTATCAGTTAGCATGGCTTTATTCATTAGGTTAGGCGTCCTTCACAAAATTCTGTAGTTTTTGCTGAGATTCTAATCTGGTATATTTAGTAGCCGCGGATACAGAATGTGCCTTTTTTTCTTTACTAGTTCAAGCTACACCAGAGAGTCAAAAATAGAAAGGGATCTTTATGGAGCCAACTCCTTGTGATAACTGATTTGTAATCTTTCTAAAACAGATCATACAAATCTGGTTTTTAAAATAGAGGCAAACCATATTGATTTCAGAGAACGTACATAGGGACCTTACTTCTGAGGCATTTCCAGACAGGTCATTTGAAAATATTATTAGCTGCAACCACATAATCCAAGTGCATACCGCTGGATTTCATAAAAAAAATGCGACAATTAATAAGTCCCGCACACAGAAAAAAATATTCTTGCTCTGATTTAAGAAAACCTTCTCAATTATGGCTTCAACAATAGACTGTTGCTCAGATACTCTGACGATCGGTGATGAATTTCGACTAATTAATCATTCACTAAAAATGAAAATAGCGAGAAAAAAAATATTAATAATGTCCATTTTCTAAATGAATTAATCTTATTACGTAATTGCACCGAATCCCCTCTGGAGTAAAACTATACAAAAATCTTATGGTCAGTAGCAATGGCAAGAAAAGTACACTATTGACGTGGGTAACGTACAACTAACATTAAATATTTGAATTACCTATTGTATGTCCTGTATTTAGTGTGAATTATTCTTCAGGCGTTTCTATGTTACCATCCGTGCTTGAACGGCCAAGCTTTCACTATTCTGGGTGAAAGTCATGAAATATTTTTAAAGCCTTAATTTCTTCACTGAAACCAACTTTCATGTTTAAATCCTATGTGACTATTTTAGTTATTGTAATGATACGAATGAAGAAAAGAAACAAAGTAACAATTTCCAAAAGGAGAGGGAATATCAAATATTAACTACAAAACTACATGTTGTTGTAGCGGACATACTGGGAGAGTTCACACCCTCTGTCAATACACAGTTCCTGTAGTCAGTCTCAGCTTAACTTGTATTCAGTACGTGACTGGTTATGACTGGTTATTCTTAACTGCAGTTATATCTGGTGGTGGAGAAAGAACACGGGAAAGCCTCGTGAAGGTATATAATAATAATAATAATAATAATAATAGTAATAATAATAATAATAATAATGAGGACTTTGTATAGCGCCTAATCTTTAGAAGCTCTAAGCGCTTTACAACATTAGACAACACATATAAGATAAAAAACATATAATGATATGATTACAAAAAACAAACACCATGAAATTAGAAAACATAAAAAACATGCTGAAAATATTTAAGGTAGGAAACATTATTAGGTCTTAAAGTTTGTTCTTGCAGTCGAAATAAGTGAGTTTTAAGAGCACACTTGAATGTGATCACTGTGTCTTTGTGTCTAAGTTCAGTGGGCAATTCATTCCACATTGCTGGGCCCTGGTATGCAAAAGAATCCTGTCCATATGACTTTGTTTTCATAGTGGGAATAATGAGTATACGATTGCCAGAAGAGAAGCGTAAGTATCTTGCTGGTGTGTACACATAGGTGATGTCGGATAGGTATGTTGAACTGAAGTCCATCAGTAAAACGTAGCACAGAGAACACATTTTGTGCTTGATTCTGGATCGAATGGGTAGCCATTGTAGGGTACAGAGCAGCGGGAAGGTGTGCTCTGATCGTGGTACTCTAAGTATGATCCGAACCGCTGTGTTTTGAACTTTTTGAATTTTCTAGAGTAGATATCGAGATGAACCAGACAGAATTGAGTTACAATAGTCCAGTCTTGAAAGTACTAATGAACACACACGTGTTTTAGTGGCATCAACTGAAAGATATTTGCGAATGGAGAAGTGCGTCTCAGCTTAAGATATGCAGCCTTGCATATGTTCATGACATGTTGGTGCAATGTTAGAGTACTGTTCCCAGTAACACCTAGGCTTCGTATTGACTGTGTGAATTTAATGTTGGTGTTGCTGATATTTATTGTTTGAGCTAAAGGATGTGAATGAGAAAGTCTTTGTGTTGTGATCAGAATGGCCTCAGTTTTATCATCATTCATCTGCAGCTTGTTACATGTCATCTATGATTTCACATCAGAAACGCGCCTCTCTACACCTTGGATGGTAGCATCAACTTTAGTTGGGTGGCTATATTTGCATATTTTGGTGTCATCAGCGTACAATTGGTGAGACACTGGATGATGATCTATGACACTTGAGAGCGGCTGAGTGTATATAATGAAGATAACAGGTCCAAGAACATACCCCTGTGGAACACGACGACATAGATGAACTGGGCTGGAGTGTATTTCATTTGCAGACACAATTTGTGTCCTGTTAACCAAGTAGGACTTGAACCACAGTAAGGCTGTATCATGAATGCCAAATACATGCTGGAGACGGTAAAGTAATATATCATGGTCTGTTGTGTCAGATGCTGCAGACATATCAAGGAGGGTGAGGACTGTAATCTTTCCGCTATCCAAAGCAGAGAGAATGTCATTAACTACATTTAGGAGAGTATTTTCAGTACTGTGGTAAGGGCGATATGCAGACCGTTTGAATTCAGATGAGATAGAAGCTGGGATAGAACAAACTTTATAAGATTTTTTTAAAATATGAATGGGAGATTAGAAACTGGGCGGTAGTTCTTTAAATCGCTATGGTCTAATGTTGGTTTCTTCAGCAGAGGCTTTACAATGGCAGTTTTGAAAAATGATGGGAATTCCCCGGATGAGAGAGAGGTATTAATAACATCAGTTAGTGAAGGCAATACTGGATCTAAGCACTCAAGCAGCAGTGATGTTGGAATTGGATGAAGTTCACATGACTTTGGTGCACTCTTCATCAGGATTGTACGTTCAAAATCCATGGAGACAGGTTCAAATGCTGCTAAAGGTTGCTGCTCAAATTCTGTATCCCAACTGTATTGTGACGACGAGTCAATTGAAATTGTGGTGTCAAGCTTATCTCTAATGGTTTGTACTTTGTCACGGAAGAAATCTGCAAAATATATACGGGCCCTGAGTTGTCTAAAGCGCTCACCGTTACGGATCACTGCCGTCTCACCATTGTCTGCCTGTATTCCAGTCTCGGGAGAAAGCTTGCCAGTAGCTTCTCGTGTGTCGGTGGCTCTTTCCGGGGTTTTTGCGGTGTAGCAGGCCAAATTAACCCCTGCCCAGATTAAACCCGGGTATAGTTTGGCGCAGGCCAGAGTATACGCCGGGGGATAAAGTGTCCTAGGCTAAACTATGTCCGGGGGTGTAAAATAGCCTGGGCCAGACCATACCCCTTCAAGCCAGAATATGCCCCACTTGTATATTAAATTAATATTTACTTATCGTTCTGGTCTATACTTGTAGCAGGAAAACATGAACAACAATCATCACCGCCTTTTCTGAGTTGACTGAGGTATGTTTTAGCTTCAGGTTAAAGAAATAAGAATACCATTGTGATTTAAAAGCTAGAGCATATTGATGTGAGTGTTGGAAATATAATAGTTAATCAATACAATTTGACTGGAAGAATGTGAGGTGGTATATATTGAATCAGGATTCTTGATTCCTTCTTCAAGTTTTCCACAAAAAGCCCAAATTGTTGTGCATTGACACTACCACAATAGTGCACCATATGATTAACACTGTCTCTGGACATGAAGACTATGTATGTATGCATATATATATATATATATATATATATATATATATATATATATATATATATATATATATATATATATATAAAATCTTATCTTGTATGTATAAACCTTGACAGACTACGAGTACGACTGAAACATTTCACTTAACTTACCTGACAAAGCTGAATCCTCAATAAAATGTTTGAAAATTAAGTAATTCTTGTGTATATCGCTAAACACTATTGATATCATGGGGGTATAATTTGGCCTGAGGGGTATGAATTGGCCTAGGCCATAATATACCCCAGGGGTATAAATTGGCCCAGGCCATAATATACCCGGGTATAATCTAGCCAAGGCCGCTTTAACCCCAGGTATACTCCGGACTGGGGGTATACTATTGCCTGTTACACCGGTAAACCCTACAACAACAACGACTGAGAAGGTGTAATGAGGTGTCAACATAACGGAAAGGCATATATAGAATAAATTAACTAGAATTTGTCACTCTTAAAGAATTATTCAAAAGAAATTAAAAAAACCCATAAACAAAGAAGAAAAAAAAAAACCGAAAAAAATAAATAAATGAAATCGCAACATTACGGACGAAAATTGGCAATTCGGCAAGATATAAATAGCGCAAAAGTTTCTATTATACGGTAAACCTCTGCTTAAAATTGCTTACCTGAACTAACTCATTTTACATTTGACCAAGTAGCCAATCGGGATGAACCGTTTTTGTACCAGGAAGTTTCTGTACCCACTAGTGACACTGCTTTTAGATCCAATTACTGAAGTGTACAATATAACACGTGATCTCTTGCAATAAATACATATACTTTTATTGATGTTCAACATAAAGTTCAACGCGACAAAGGAACCCAACGTTTGAAAACAAGCAGATAGCGTCGGACCAAGGTAAACGAAGTCATTATACATTTCAAATACACTGATTCTTTGTTTCTAGAAAACACGGATGTATATTTTAACGAATTATACCATCATGTAAATATTCATATTTAATCAATCATTCTATCTCTGTCTCTGTCTGTATCTGCCTCCCTCTCTCCCTCTCTCTCTCTCTCTCTCTCTCTACACACATTTTGTTGAATATGCAACGCCTTTTATTGTTCAAATAAAAGCTAATTTTGGCATTTACAAGAAATGTACTTATGAAATTGCCTAAATGACATCCCATTATCATCAATAATAATCCAGTAACGATGCAATGAAATGTGTTACATCAAGTTCGGACTCCTAACAAAATGGTTTGAAGGAATGTCCACTCGAATGTCTTCATTTCATTTTAGATCATTCATTCGAGGTGAGAAATCATTTAGTGTCCTCTCTTTTTGCACCATAATGAATCTCTTCATGGGCTTATCTACGTTGATAAAGCCACATTTTCGTGTTTCTGAAAGATGCATTTTAGAAGTAATTATATAATATACACTTTTCCAGGAAACTGAATTATAATAATAGTTAACCCTGCTTAAATCAGAGAATTAAGCAGTATTGACTACAACTAAGTATGCTTCAGTTTCGCAGAATTTCTCATTTGCTTTAGCAACCGAATATTGTAGCACCCGGATATTGTAGCAACCGGATGTAGTAGTAACCATCCATCAGTAAGTCCTGCCTAATCGCTAGGTGATAGAACAAAGATATTATTGCAGAAACGAATTTATAAATTAAAAAACATCGTGTATTTTTTGCAAGTACGGTGTGAAGAATTATTAGCTGAATAAAACTTCCTTGCTTTATTCTCATTCAGGCAATCGACAGAAAAAAGAAAAACAAATGTCGTTCATAACTGTCATTTTCCAAACGTTACTTTTCCTCGCATGGACTTCTTCAGTAGCTGTACAAGTGGAAATACAATTGCCTTATAGTCAATGGAACCCATCAGACAGCAAAGAACAAGTGAAAGTTATACACGAATTGAAGATCAGAGCCACTGCCATTCCCATCAGAGAAAACGGAGCAGATGGGCATGTAAACATATCTGGAGCAAACAATAATTCTAACCTGACGGCGGACTCAGGACAACAGCTTCACATCAAGTTAGAGGAAGAAACAATAGTGACTGAAAATATGGCATCGGGCAATGTTTCAAATGTTTCAAAAAATTGTTCCCTCGAGGTTGACGAAGATGACGCAAAGAATTTTGTATACTTGACTTTGAAACATAAATGGAATTTAGTTGCCTTAAATTTAAGTGTGAACAATTTGGCTATTAACGGCAAAAGTGATGTTATACAACCGAATGTCTGGCTTTGGACTTACAAGGGTGAAAATGGCGGATATATGTTTTTACATTTACCGGTTGGGTATGATATTTGGTCACTTGGATTCATAGCGCTTCACATCCCAAGTACTTATTTCAAAATAAATCTCCATTTTCGGTGTAATCCACATGAACTGATAGTAGGCCAAGATGAGTATGATAAAATGATTGCGCGCGCACTCAACAACATGACAAAAGCCGTAAAGAAAACGGACAACCCAACAGAAAAATATCACCATAGTTACTGGTGTTACAAGCAGTATATCAACAGAGACACGGCCAAGCAAAATTTGTGTAAGTATATGCTTTGTCCCGTAGAGTTCATTGGACTGTCTTGCTGTTCACTAAAAGTGAATTATACAGAAAAGGAGTATATAGATTGTGATTTCAAGAGGTATTATTATGACATCTTGTGGTGGGATATTCCGTACTATTTAGGGTTTATACTCTTTTTGTTTTCTCCCCCACTACTTCTGGAGTTTTTGCAGAAACTGTATGGCATTCATACCAAGAATAGGACACTCACAGATACGGCAGAATACGAAATAGCGGAAAATATGGAGACAGCCGAAAGTGGTTCACAAGAGATGCCCTCGTTGTCGTCGGCTTTAGAAGCAGACTTGGGAAATATTACCTTCGTCAACGAGGCATGGCCTGTTTCACTGCCATCCGTATTATGCAAGCCCGTTCTTTTCGTATGCCGCTTAAACCGAGTATTTGCATCGAGGGTGGTACGAATTATATTCCCTGTTTTAACGCTAGCGTTTGTGGCCTTGCAAGTATGTCTGGAAAACAAATATCATCCTTTATATGTTGCTGAAAGTGTAAAGAAAGGGGTACCAATGGACTTCCTATCCATGGTTGCTGGATACAAAGAGTCACTTGACAATTTTTTGCCTGTCTTCGGTGGACCAATGGTAGCGCTTGGTTTATATATTCTTACAACGGCGTTGTACACATGTGTTCCACAAGACCTGAGCAATTTTTTGCTGAAATACACTCGAAACAACGGATCCATACCAATATCGCTCCTGTTCATAGATATAAAAACTCTTGAGAAATTCTGTCGCAAAAAGATAGAGAAGGAAAGAGGTTATATCAAACTCAAAAAGCTTTTGATTGGACGTCTTCTAACACTAGTAAATAAGCAGTTTTGGAAAACTTGGTATGTTATAGGAAGACAAAGGTGGATTGTTGGCATATATGGGAAACTTCGACATTACAGATTTCTCATTCCCATAGTCATATTAATATGGTGCCTATATTGTCTTCTTTGCCTATTCGAAATTATGCTTATCGTTATTTTCTATGGCATCCCGATGATCGGCTTCTTCTGTATTCTCTTAAAGACATATTACTGTGGTTGTAGGGATGCAATTTGTAGTTTTAATTCAGGAAGAAGGATTCCCCAGTTCCTTGTGACCGCCATTGCGATTATGGTCTCTGTGTGTGTTTTGTATCCATGGTACATTCTGTGTTTGATTTTCATTAGTACATTCATTTTTTTCTGTCGCCTCTGCCTGTTCACCTACACTGGCATATTCGTTTACCCCAAACAATCATATGGATACTTAATTTTGACGTTCATGGCTGTCTATTATTTTTATGACGGTCTAGCAACATTTGCGTCACTCTACAGGACAATTCTCAAAGTCACTGTTGATATATGTGATAATTTGAAAAGGAAATCTACCGATACCACCAAACATTTCGTATATGAATACGACGGCTTGAAAGGAATCCCTACACCGTTATTTAACTTTGTTGTTGAGCGTACGAAACCACAAGGAAGAGAAGTCTGCAAAACACTCGCTCGATTTGCGATGATCCTTTCTGTATTAATTGTCTCTATAATACTTCTTTTGAGTTTTGATCGCTTCCAGGACCTGGAAATAATTGTTAATATATTTTCTATTCTTTTCATTTGTTGCCTTCCCAAGATCTTAAAATTAATGTGCAGCAATCCCAATAAAGAACTTTCCAGCCAACGCTTCAGGAAAAAGATAAAGAGAAATATTCTGGAATACCGGAAGCGGAAGTTGTACGGTAATTGTCACATGGAGGATGACTATATAATTGACGAAATAAATACAAATTTGGAAGGATATCTTGGTACTTCGAACAATTACGCGTGAATCTCTTTTTAGATAAAATTATTTCATGAATATCAATAAAGAATAAATAAGTGGATCTAGACGAAATCTTTAAACATATTATGGATCTTAATATCAAAGAAGCTTTATTTTAATTTTACGTTATGTTATTAAAATCGGAGAGAAAGAATTCAAACTTCAAATGCTAATAAAGTATGATGCAATAAACTATTTTAAGGCTAATCAAATGTAAAAGAAAAGATTTAAACGATCTGCGCTATTGACCACCTTTATGAATGAATACAGTAATACCTCGAACATTCGCGAGGTTAGGTTCCAGAACCAGTCGCGGATCAGGAGGAATCGCGAATGTTTGGTACGAGTCACTAAAAATGCTAATAAATGCTTATTTCTAGGGTTTAAACCCTAAATATGACCCAAATCATGCTCCGAAAGCACTGTAATTTCATTTATAAGTTAACTTAACACATTACCCTTAAAAACAGAAATAAATGGTTGACATAAAAAATAGAGTACAGTATCGCCTAATGGGTATTTGCCACACTAGCGCATTTACAGTACGGTACATGTATACTAATATTACCCCTATTCATTGGCTGCCGTTTTCTTTTGCACTCACAGTAAGGTAAGACCAAGTAACGAATGGGACTGTAAACTTGATGACTGACGTTTTCTTTGTCATTGTCAGGAAGGTAAACTAGGTAAACTTCATATGTCACAGAAGTCATATAACGAAGGTACAATTCAATAAAATAAAAAATAAAAACAGGTACGTAGAGGGTACCAATGAAAATTTCGCGAATCCGTGAATTCGCGAATCCAGAAACGCGAATGCATGAGGTATTACTGTATATTAAAGATTTACTGTAATATCTTACTTCCTCAGAGGAAACTGATATGAAGGATGGACAAAATAAATAGTACACATTTCGTTCTAAGCTTTGGTTATTTCTAAATTTTATTTAATTTTAACAACTTGTAGAAGAAAAGGCACATCATGTGACTGAAAATTGGCGCTAAGTACATCGTATTCAAACCATCAGTATTTGGTGTCAGCGAGTTTCTGATTTGAAAACTCACAATGAAATGTCAGTATAGTCAAATTCCATGTTGATAAATAGCGAATGACTGTGTCATATTGCTTGTAAAAAATGTAAATATTAAATGCAATAAATACTCGGCTTTATTGTCATTTTTCTTTGCTTTTCGTTGTTTCAGGCGGCGGCTTCATCTGACCGCTTTCCGTCACTTGTTTCTCTCCGTGTTGTTTTGTCTGAATTTATGTATGCAGACTCGTCCATCTTTCCATCCTTCTAAAGATCACTGAAGAGTCTTAGATGGAACAATGAGGTGGAAATGTGTGTGACTTGTGATAGGTATGCCCCATATTATACCTACAATTGTTAACGCACGGTTGATTTTCATCGCGTCTCTAATATACCTACAATTATTCGAACATGGTTGATTTTCTTCCCTCTTCTATTTCACTTTTATCGAGCATTTACACAAGTATAAATGATATCAACGGCTGTTCATTGTTATATTACATGTTACCCACCAATGTTCGTCATGAAAACAGATGACTAAGTTTTAAAGCAAGTCTATACGTTTTGATAGAGTGGAGATTCACAGTCAAAACAAACAGACAAACTGACGAAGGCCATTTTATTCCTTCGGGCAATATATAATTATTGAGAAAATAAGTAAAGGTTTGTTGCAAGTCACATTGAAACTTGAAGGCCCAAGGATATGTTCATGAGCCCTAATTTGTTCATCCCTCGTCATGCCAATAGTAGCTCTCACCTCATAACCTTCATTCCTAATGGTGAATCGAAACTCAAAATCATTTAGAAAGAAAAGCGTCCCTTGCAACACGCAGCTTTCCATTCATATTTCATCGTTTCGAAGCGTATCTGTAGAATCAGTCCTACCTACAAAGCTAGGAACATAAAACGAAGCATTGGAGAATGGCATGCTCATATAGAACAGATCGCAGACATGAAGTGAAGTTGTGCTCGCATATAGGTCACCTATTTGACCTTTGCATAACTTTGAACGGTGAATGTAGAGTAAAGTACATGCGCCGCAAGAGCCCACTGACAGCAGAACATATTTTGGTCTACTGTATCAACTTCCACCCTCAACGGGTGACTTATGTCTTATGTGAACTCAATTAGGATTTTTTTTATGACGTACCACCAGAATAAATCTTGCACTTTTTAAAATGCCTTATATTAAGACTGACAATATATTTAGGCTGTAATTTTACTGTAGAAATATCTTTTTATTTTGTATGCTTTGTAAAGCCTTTTAACAACTCAGACTTTTATCCTCAGTCGTACATGTTAACGTGTATTTGGTATACTTTATCTTTTAAAGCTTCTGGCAGTTTTGTTATCGTTTAATTTTAAGAAGATATCATCTTTTTGCCATACAGAACCACCAGACAATGGGACTGTTTGTGACTAGTAGGTCTGTTCTGTTCCCTTCATCTAAAGTCACCACTTACTCCATCTGAGCATTTATTTAATGTTATTAGATCGTCCTGCTGGTTGTGGTTTTCACAGTTTGTAAATGAGTGCGCTTAATGCAAGCTTAAATACTCCTATACTGTAGGAGTTGTAAAAGTACATTTAAAAGTTTATGTATATGATTGGGTGTATATCACACTAGAAGTTGTTACGATTCTACGGTCACACATTTAAGTATCAAAAAAGAACCGAAACCATCAAGTGTTGTAAAGCTTAACAAACAATTTAATTATTAAAGAGGTAAATGAAAAATGTTATAGGAACGTATGGTATAATGAGGTGAATCCAAATTTGTCCTTAAATTTACCGATGCGTCTTTGGAAGTTAATATTTAGTAGATAATATACGCCCATGACTGTGATAACGTGCCTTTAATCTACATACATACATATATACATACAAACATACATACATACACGGAATAGTCATGCTTACATGCATCTACGGAGTGTAAATGTATATACAAGCATCTGGCAATGCTTCAGAAGATTAAATTGCCCAATAAAGATCAAATCTCTACAAAATGTACTTACCATTCATTAGGCCAGGGCTTAATTATGCGTGCGTGGTCTTGGATAATCGCTTTGAATTTAAACAACAAATATTCACCTCTTGTTTACCGACAGCAGATAATGTAATTGAAACATACTGTTAGATCATTTATTCCTGTGTCTACCTTTAAACTTTTAAGTGGCATCATTGATTATTCAACTACCAAAAATGACTATCTTGCAACAAACTAAAATGCACATTCGGAAAACTCAAAGATTCTTTATGCACCTTTTATATTTATTTGTTTGCTGCATGCTCTTGGTCAATATAAATTTCTTTTCCCCGTCACGCATTTTCGAATCAATTATTCTTTCCTGTTATTCTTATTCAGTTTGTTTATAAACATTTGTGTCATTTAAAAACATTTGTAATATGGTCTTTGTTTCCGGTCTCTTGTACATAATAATTCTTGTAAGAGTGATAACTCTTGGAAACCTGTGGTCTAATACCATTGCTCTTTTTGTATGTAAGCTCGCTACAATGTTTCATACGAAACATCTACCGTCTTGAAGCACAGTCGAGTTCTGCTGTTAAAGTGACAGTGAAATAGACAGGTGTAATTTCTGGATTTTATGCCTTGCGTAAAAAATGGCATAACATTTTCATTTTCAGCGACATCTGTATTAATTATATGGATTTGTTTTGATACTAGTCCATGAATTAGTGTATTAGTGGGTTTTCTAAGAGCAATAAGTTTGATAATTCATATTTGATTGAAGTCAAGACATAACACTGTCTCAATGATACGAGTACTGTGCAAGCCAAATATTTTCGTCTGCCGCTCGATCCGAAAAGTTTGATCCAAGATGCTACGAATTATGTCCCCACTTTATACGTAAGCGGTTGTGGCCTTGTGAGATTGTTTGGAAAGTATGTAACATTATCGATATATTTTATTAAATTGTAAAATAGGATGTAATTACGAACTTTCTATGGCTGCTGGGAACAAGCAGTCACGAAATAATTTTTTGCCTGTCTTCTAGCGCCCGTTTTATATGTTCTCACAAGGGTATTCCACATAGGTCCTCAAAAGTATGTGAGCAGCTGTTTAGTGCAATACACCCCAAACAAAGGATCTATACCTATATCGGTCTTGTTTCTTGATATAAAAACAATTTACAAGTTCTCCTCGAAAAAGATCGGGAAGAAACAAGAATATATTAAACTCAGACAATTCTGATTAGACGTGTTTTAACCCTATAATTGTTTAATAATACAACCTATGAAAATAGCATGCAAACTTTGAATGCAAAATTAAGTATGCTACCAAGAATGCCTCAAGGAGAATATATCTTCTAAAGACTGGAAAATTACTTGCTGGTGATGACCGTCTTCTTTAATGAGGGCAGTGAAAGTTCAAGGTGATTTTGCTCTTATTTCTTAGATGAAATGGATAGAAAGTAAAGACCATTTCAAACATTAAACAATTCGCTTAATCGTTCTTTCCATTGAAAAGTATCTCATCAGCAACATGTAGCAAAAAAGAGAACGATGCCAAAAATGGGCTCTGCGTATCTTTATTCGAATACCATGATTTTCTAATGTCAAACCACATTAGGTTTTTAAAAATATTAACCAAATCGCGGTGCAGTCAAGTTCATCATCGACTGATATGGAATTAGTTTGTGGCCTATTCCTGTGTCAAATGTACAAGTTTTAGTCATAATGAATATTTGACATTTTTATGTGCTTTTCTTTTGCGTCTGGCCAAGACTGCATATATTTGCTTTCCATCTCGTGCTTCTCTCTCACTGTCTGCATTTGTCGACGTTAATCCGTCCGTGTATATTTTGACCTACCTACTTATATATCGTCATTGTAAATCCGTCAGAAGGAAGAGGAGGGTCAGAATATATATATGTCTTTGTCAAGGAGGATGCCCTACATTTTGTCCGTGTTTACTTTTTTATATGGCTGATTTATATTCCGACGATTTTGTGAGCGTTTACACAAATATACTGATACAGACTGCTCTTCCTTGGCATGGTACAGTAACCACTAAGCTTGTGTATATGTAACAAGAACGAAATTTAAGCTTCTGAAATTCAATATAAAAAACACTTATGACAACGCATGCCTACTGAATAATATGTCAGTGTGTACAAAACTTCCTGATTTACTGGTTTGTTCAGGTTAATTGGATGGGAAATTGCATGGAAATTAGAAATAAGAGCCGTTTAAATAATTTAGGTAGGTTTTTACCTATCAAAATAATTTGGTGCGATATAAAATGTTCCCAATTTTCCCATTATTCACCTTATATTTGGGTGGTGTTCTTTGTTTTCGCGATTTGGCAAATTTTCTGGTTTAATTATTTTAATCCAAGAAGTTGAAACAATACGATTTGAGAACAGGTTCTGAAGATGTGATAATTAGGTTAGCCGGGCATTAGTTTATATACAGCATTTTGTCCTTAATTTGAGGCATATATTGTAGTGCAACTTTCACAGATAAAATAAACAGGTTGGCTATCGTAGATGATTGCATACTCAAAATCCGAGGGACCGCTCTCGTGGCCTAAGTACTTAGAGCATTGGTTGTGGATGCGGGAGGTCGCGGTTTCGAACCTAGGCCGAGTCATTTCAAAGACTTATAAATATGGTAATGGCAGCTGCCTCGCAAAGCCCTCAGCATTAAGAAGTTAGTGTTAGGACTGGTCGGCCTGTTGTCAGGATAATGTGACTGAGAGACATGATGATACATGTCTGCGGCTTGATGCTCCAGTGCTAGACATCTCAGTAAACTACCAAACTGCAGACATCGTAGCCATACAATTGTTAAAGCCACACACACACACAGAGTTTAAGTGATTGAGAGATGAGATAAGCTATATCAGTTGATAGATATTTGAAAAATATACTTCTACCTATGGCATCCTTTGGCATTCTGCTAAGATAAGCACCTGCAGACGAAAATATTAAAACGAATGTGTCTACTTACATCATGAATAAGGATGGCGATGCATTATTTACACGCAGCGGTGGTACAAAAGTGCCACAAAAACAACTTTCTTCCCAGTTCACCATCCCTTCCCACCCACGAAAATAAACGCGAAAAAAAACAACAAAACAAGAAAGAAGGAAAAAAAGTTACATCACTGAACTGAATCATCACAAGTAACATAGACAGAGCGGTTCACGACAGAGTGCGGTGTACAATGTTTTGACATATATATTGATTCATAAGTAGCGGGAGGGGCCCCGGTTGGCCTAGCGGACTAAAGCGCCCACCTTTACCGATCACTGCCATTTCACCTTTGTCCGCGTGGGCTCCAGTCTCGTGTACGGCCAATGTGGGTATGGGAGAAAGTTTCGTGAGAACATGGTTCTTGTCGGGGTTTACCTTGGATTTTCCTCCACCAGCTGTACTGGCAGCCATATATGTTCATCCTTGCATCTGAACAACAGCCTTACATCCCAAACATAGCGAAATCAAGTTGGTTACTTATTCCTTATTCCCGATTCAATAAGGAATAAGTAACCAGTTACCGATTCAATAAGGAATAAGTAACCAGTTACTTATTCCCGATTCAAATATTTTCACATACATTTTAATACTTATTCCTTATTCACACGTTTTTTTTTAAATATTTTTTTATTCATTATTCCCAATTCACTGCGTAATTGGTTACCACGTAGTTAATGCAGATGATAGCTTTTTAGGGCATGCGGTGGTGTAATTCTAACCTGATCGGAGAGTGCTACATGAAGCTAAATATAGACAGATCACTGACTACATGTAGGAATCGTTTAGGATATTGATAGGAATACGTGTTTTGTAATTTGATATAGGATTAATAAGTTGTGTTAGGCATTTGGGTCGTTTCTTGTGTTGCATAGCGTTAAGTATTAGTATTCGGGTTCGAAAAGCTTACTAATGACTCAAGAAAAAGGGAAACCACAACAAAAAAAAACCATACAAGTGTGAACTTAGATTTCTCGTGTGTGGTCGTCATGTCCTTAGAGGAGGATTGTGTGATGTATTTACGAGTTTCAGTTGACTTGAATATTGTCTTGAAGTCCTTGGAACTGGGGAACTTAGCATACTTGTAACCGATTTCCAGAAACTGGGGTTATAAAGGGGAGTGGAGGGCAGGTAAAGCACATGACGCAAGAAGATGCTATCTTACTTATACAGTTTGGTCGTTATGTATCATCTTTAAAGAGAGTTGACGAGGACCCTTCATGAGATGTTATCTCTAGAAGATAGTGTAGTAACGAAAGTCCCGAGAAATTTCGTTGAGCCGATTTCGAGAAATCAGCTAGATGACGGAGGTCTCGTACGACAAGATTATAACATAGAACCTTCTTTGACATTTTATCTCTAGGGGATAGAGATCCGTCCACAAAAATGTCCTAACGAATTTCGTAGAGAGGAAACAGCATAATAAGGGACGCCCTATGGGTATCTGGTATTACCCCACCCCCACCCCCGAAAAAAACCCAACAAAAACAACACGCAGATATTAATATACTGCATCGATAGTTTGTACTAATTTAACACCTGCTAAGAGGATTTTGATTTCCTTCCAACTAGGTACACGTTCTAAAAGCTTTTTTTTATATATAATAATAATCGTCGAGACGACTACGAGAAATCTACTGCTTGATGAAGGTCGAGTAAGACACATGCCGTGAGAACATTATATCTTTATACCGTTTTGACATGGAACCTTCTTTTATATTTTATCTCTAGGGGATCGAGTCAACTCTCGAACGAAGTCCTGGTGAATTTCGTCGATAGCAAACCGCGATATAAGGTGCGTCCGACGGGTACCAGGTATGAAAAACACGCACAGATTAATAGACTGAATCAAAGTGTTTGTACTAACTAAACTTCTGATTAGAGGATTTTGATCTCAACGCCTGTTGAACAGTACGAAAGTAGTGATCCGTCCTAACAGTATGAAAATTAGAAAGAAAAAAAACAACTTTTCCAGCCTATTTCTAGAACATCGCGGCTAGATAAAGCAATCAGAACTCTTTAGATGCTGTAAGATTATATCTTACGTTTCCATTTGAGCCATTACGTCCCCTCTTTTAGGTTTTTACATGGACCCTTCTTTGATATTTTAATCCTAGGGTATAAAGTCCACTAACCAAGGACGTCCTGACATTTCGTCGAAAGAAAACAGCGAAATAAGGGCGCACCATGGTGTAACAAGATAACCGGGTGGGATTTTCGGATTCACAACACAACACTTTTGACGATGATATAACTACTAGGTTTAATAATGGATGACTTGCATGAGCAATTAATTAATAATAATTAATTATGAATATGTGCGTGTATATATAATCCGAATATTGGATTTAATTAACATAAGAACGCACAGACTTGATGAAAAATAAAAAAATTAATTTAGCAAATACAAAGACAAGAGGTGAATGGTTCACAACCATTTGGCAATGAAACGATGGATATAGTTTACTCGGGTAGTAAACGATGTAAAATTTTACTCAAGTAGTAAAATGCATTCATTCGGGTAGCGAAATTATGGTGATAAAAAAGAGGGACAGATATACAACTTATCTGTACAGTCCCTAAAGATACGCTTTGTTTTACGAACCCCAAAATTAGCCAACGTCTAACGAATTACATGTATGGAGACACTCCGTCATCAGTACACTTTGTTTCAGCTCCACGGCTGCTACAGTTCAGCTTCACAGCTGCTACAGACTCTGGACACTCGGAACACTTCGAAACACTCGGAACACTCCGAACATTAGACCCTCCGGACATGCCGGACATCAGACACTCCGGTCACCCCGGACATTATAGACACTCCGGTCACTCCAGACACAGACACTCCGGTCACATGCACAGACACACACTTCGGTCACAGACGTTCCAGTCACAGACAGCTGAAAATATATCCAATACCGTATACTATACATGACATGGGCATAATAACGTAATAACGTTATACACGGTAAGTTATATAGATTACATTATCAGCACAATAATTACAAAATGACAGGTTAAAAAACCTAATCTTGCTCGATAAGAATCGTACTATATTAAACAGGTTTTTTTTGAGAAAATGTAGCTTTTCATTACTAATATAAATCCCTTGTTAAGTAGAAAACGAGAATAGAAATATGTGCATTATGGGAGCAGGACATTACATCCTGTCAATTACCCCCTCCCCCCCGCAACTACCCCCCCTGCCATTACCCCCCCCATCAATTACCCCCCCCCGTATATTACCCCCCCGCCATTACCCCCCTATCAATTGCCCCCCCCCTTTACCTCCTGCCATTAGCATCATTTAGACATACAGATACAAAATCGAACTAATGCAAATACGACGAATTTAAAGTGTACAAAAACACAATCTGATAATCCGTGCTCAATCTATACTATTGTTTTGTCTTCAGCTCACTGAATACAATTCGAGCAGAAATGGTTTCTAATTAAGTGTACACAAACACAATCTGATTAGAGTATTGGCTTCACAACAATAAAAATGATTTTAGCAGTTTAATCTGTGGTCCATCTATACAATTGTGTTGGCTTCACCTCACTGAATATACTTCGAGCAGAAATGGTTTCTAATTAAGTGTACACAAATACAATCTGATAAGGGTATTGGCTTCACCTCATTGAATATACTTCAAGCAAAAATTATTTCTATGCGCATGCTCCAGAAAAACTATAATATATATACATACACGTTCTTTAAAATATATATCACCAGAAATATTTTTACCATGGATAAAGTTCAGAGTGTACGTGGAAAGCAATCCACTGATACTCCTTCTTGAGAAGTACAGTGTGTGTTGTTTTATCGTCTGAAAATGGCAAGGACAAAGCAAACTGTATGTAGTAGAGAGAGGTAAAAGTGTTTTCATACTAACAACTTGATATTTACTTTTGTTGATTTAGTTTTTTTTTTATAACACTTTAACTTATTCTGTATTGCTACACAAGATTAATCCCGGCTGGGATTAGGTGCAGCAGAACGGAGTGAGTGATATTCAGCATATATATAAATAGTGGCAAGATTTGTTTTTGCTGGTTTATATTTTGCATAGTTGCTAAATAGGATATTCAATAGATTTAGTATATATAAATTGAGCATTGACCGGCTCCCAAGCATTGAAATCCCATTTAGAAAAACTGGAATAGGAATAATAGTAGTGTGCGACCCAATCTCGGCTGTACACACACAAAACAAAATGGAAACGGATCGAGAGGGACAAGATGGCCCAGGCGGATTTAAAATCAAACAATATTTCCAGACCATAATAGAAGACAACAAAATGATAGTCAACCATCCGGCCGGGTGCCAGACTATAGACTTTGATGGGGCGGAGAGTACACCAAGGCAAAGCGAGGTACTTATGGCACTACACACCGCTGGGATCGACATAGGCAAGAGAGGCAATGCAGAACGGGGGACTAAATAAATACGTAATATACCCCAAAAGGAATGAACCGCTGCTAGAAGGGGATGAGATAAACATAAAACGAATGGTGGCGAGAGTATACAGGACAGTGCCCTTCATTAGAAACATAGAACCGCGAGCGACGGAGGTCCACGTTATGGGACTGCCGCTGGAAGTGAGCACCAATGAGCTGGTTGAAAAGTTACAGAAGAAAATGGGAGTAAAGACCATCACTCATAAAATGGCAACTATATGGGGGTTTGCCCCAATCAAGTCGGGCAATGGACTGATATGTGAGCAAAGCAGACGCCAAGAAAATACCCATATTTTTCTATGTATTAGGGTTTCGAGTCAAAACCTGGTACCGGGGGTCCGAGCACGACAGAGCGTGCCCTTTGTGCCACTATACCGGACATGGTCCCAGAGACTGTCCCGGGGCAAAGGAAGCAAGAAGACCACAAGGTGAAGCAGCGAGTCAAGAAACCCAGCAAGAAAAACCACCACCACCACCACCACCACCACAACAGGCGGAGGAGATAATGAACCTGATAAAAACTGTTAGGGAGAGAGAAGAAACTATCCATACCCTCCAACTGGACATCACAAAAATTGAGGCCCATAAGACCCTAGATTGGGAGGGATATTTAAGCCCCAACAAAACCGGCAAATCAGAAATACAAGTAGAGGAAGGCATGCCCATAAGGAATAGATTTGAAACCCTGGAGGTAGAGCCTAGCCAGCAAGAGGATAACACTCCACAATTAACCTCAACACCCATGCCGAAGAGAGGGAGGCGAAAAAGAAAAACTGATACAATCTCACCCCAGGAAAGATAGTCATCGAAAAGGAAACAAAACAAAGAAGAGGGAAAGCATATAGAAACGGAGTCCTGTGAAGAAAAAACAGACCTGGACAGTCAAAGTGAGGATGAAGAAAAGGGGCCAATGGAATCGGAAGAAAATGAAACAGGACAGTGGAGAAAAGAGAAAAGATTTGGAAAGGGACACGGACACAGATACAGGGACCAAAGAATCAACTCAAATGAGTAACACAGACAGCTCAATGCAACACACAAGCAATAATACGGCCGAGAGTGGAAGCACTATGGTCTCAGTACAGGGGGGTGGGGAGACCAGTGCCCCCTCCAGTGAATATTCACAATAAAATAAATAAATTATAATTGATAAATAACCAGTAAGAAATGAAAAGCAACACCCTGATATGTGACAGGAATGGAAGGAAAAAACTTACAGCTCCTGTCAATAAATGTAAATGGTATAAGTAAAGAAAAATTGTTAAAATTTCCAGAAGACTTAAACTATGATGTGCTATTAATACAGGAAACTCATAATGGGTTTAAAGATAATATGAAATCATTAATGGAGGGCAGACTAAACGGAATCTTAATAACTAGCGATTATGTACACACAGATGTAAAAGGGGGTGGGGGTGGCAATACTATTTAAAAACAAAAAGGGCCTAGTATGGGATAGAATTGAAGTAGGAGAGTTTTTTAAGGGGAGGTTGATACACGTGGTAATTGATGAAATACATATAATTAACATTTACATGCCAGCAAATAGGGAACAAAAGAAAATATATTTAGAACATTTAAATACATATATGGCGAAATTTGCCACAGAAAACATTATTATAGGGGGTGATTTTAATTGGGTGGGAGATAATATAGACCAAACGATATTAGAATAAAACCGGATATGGATTACTTTATTAAAAAATACAAATTGATAGATGTGTATAGAAGGCAGAATTTATTACGAAAACAATATACGTATGAATATAAAACAAACAAAGGGAGTCGTATAGATAAATTTTATTGTAATAATTATGACAAAGATGTATATAAAGAAACTAACATTATTGATTTTAAAATATCAGATCATAAACTTATTAATATGACTAATAATCAAATCTAGAGAAATATGGGGAAAAGGTAGATGGATGTTAAATAACTCAATTTTAAAAGATGAAGATTTTATACAAACTACAAAAAAAGAAATAAATAAGCTTAAAAGTAGGGAAAATGCAGATATAATTATAGAGTGGGAGAAACTTAAAGGCAAAATTAAGGAAATAGCGATTGAGCACTGCAATAAAAAAGTAGGAAATTAAAAATGGAAAGGGAAGCGATTAGATATCAAATGCAAAAACTGAATAACACCCATAATACAGAAACTAGATTAAAAAAACAGATTGGAAGAAATAAATAAATTAGAAAACAGGGGTAGAGAAATTAGGGCAGGGAAATATACGGGGATTTACAAAAAAGCTGAGGGGTTATATAAAAGGGAGGGAAAAAGAATGGGGGGAGATAAAACTATGAATAAAATCAAAATTAATACAACAACAACAACAATCACAGGGAAAGAGGAAGTTATGAAACACATTAAGAATTATTATACTACACTTTACGAATCTCAGAAAATAGCAGATAATGAAATTGATAACTACTTAAACCAAATACCTTGTGATAAAATTAAATTCGATTTTAAAATTATGCGATGACTTTATCTCGCAAGAGGAAATTTTAGAGAGTATAAACTTAATGAATAAGGGGAAATCACCAGGAGGAGATGGACTCTCTGCAGAGTTCTACATGAACTTCTGCGGAGAGTTGTTGCCCATTCTCGAATGGTTATATAACATATTTTTACGGAATAAGGAAATGACAGAAACGATGAAGGAGGGGATAATTATTTTAATATACAAGGGGAAGGGGGATAGGGAAGATTTGAAAAACTGGAGGCCCATCTCCCTCCTCAACACAGACTACAAGATACTGAGTAGAATATTAAGTAATAGAATAAAAAAGGGGATAGGGGATATAATAAATATAAATCAAACATGTGGGCCAAAAAAATAGGGACATACAACATAATATTCTAAATATAAGCACAATAATCGAATATCTACAAAATAAGGGACAAAAAGCTGCTATGGTACTTTTTGACCAGGAAAAAGTCTTTGATAGAATAGAGCATAATTATATACAAAAAGTCCTGGAAAAATCTGGATTCGGAGAGCCCTTCCGAAAATGGACTAAGATACTAAAAAATAACATAACTTCTAGAGTACAAAATAACGGAGCAATGACAGAACAATTCGACATAAAACGATCAGTGCGGCAAGGGTGCCCACTATCCATGCTATTATACGTAATAGCAATTGAAATGCTGAGCATTAGCATAAAACTAAACAAAGAAATTAAAGGTATAAAAGTTCCAAATATTACAGATGAAGTGAAAATGCTACAACATGCAGATGATTGCACCAACTTTATAGATGATCCAAAATCCTTTGAACACCTAATAAAGGAACATGAGAAATTTGGACAAGCGTCCGGATCAAAAATAAAGACAAAACGGAAATATTAGAGATAGGCAACTGGTGTGGTAGGCACTCAAGCATACCTGCCCATGTATTCAAAGATACCGTTAAAGCAATCGGGGTGTGCTTTGGCAAAAACGGAGAAAGAAAACTGTAAAAAAATGGAAAGTGAGATTAAACGGAATGTTGATATCTGGGCACTTACGCCTTTATGCTTAATGGAACGAGCCCAAGTGGCCAAAACTTATATGTACAGTAACCTTAACTATATAATGAAATCAACTAACATAAATAATGTAACATTGAATAATATAGACAAACCTATAATTAATTATATATGGGACTTTAAATTACACTACGTAATAAAAGAAATTTTGAATAAAACGAGAGATTTGGGGGGATTAGGTATTGTCACGGAATGGTGTAAATGTTGTTAATTAAATACATGTACTCGGGTTTCGTTTCTTTTCTCTGTACAACGATACCCGAGGGTGATTTTAATATGGTCTATGTATTTCGAAATCGTGAGTACGATTCGTCCTGTGCCACACGTGCAAGGTGCCTTTGATAAAGAATAACGAAAATTCTAAAAGTATAAATACGTTACTACATGTAAAGGACCTTTACAATACTAATGGTTTTGTCAGCAAGCGGCCTGCTAAAAGGAATCGCACAACTCCAGCTGTAGGGGTAGGTAATGTTTTGGGTTTTAAGTGATAACTAGTGTATTACCATATTTACCTTTGCATGTTTGTTATAGTTTTCTTTACATACCATAATGCGTGCATTTTTTTATTCTTGTTGCGACGTAGTGCAGGATTTATATTGGTAATGTAAAGCTACATTTTTTAAAAGAATTGTTTACTATTGTCTTATCAAGCAGGGTTAGGTTTACTATTGAACCTCTGTTTTGTAATTGCCATAATAATATAATCTTTTTAACTTACCATGTATAACGTCCTTACGTTATGTCTGTATCAAGTGTAGTACACTGTATCGGGTATATTTTCAGCTGAGTGAGTGTTTTGATGGTAGGAATATCCGGGGTGTCCGGTGTTGTCAGAGGGTAGAAACGTCCGTGTGTCCGGAGCGTTTAAGGTGCCGGAGCGTCTAATGTCTAGCGTCCGGAATGTCAAGAGTGACTAAGGTGACCCAGTTGTAGAGCCGTCAAAGGACCAGGGGGTCCGGAGGGTCTAATATTTCAAGTGTCCGGAGGGTCTAATGTTTCAAGTGATCATAGTATTCCGAGGGTCCGGAGTCTATATTGGTTGTGAAATTGATTCGGAGGAGCTGTGGAGCGGATATGGTGCACGGGTGACGGAGTGCATCTCCACACATGTATTTTTAGCTGTATGCTAATTTTGGGTTAGTAAGACCCAGTGTATTATTCAGGACTGGAAGGATAGATTGTATATCCGTTCTTGTTTAGTGACATAATTTCGCTACCTGAGCGAATACATTTTTTTTACTATGTGTAAAGACTTACATTGTTTACTATTTGAGTGAACTATATTCATCTTTCCATTACAAAATCATTTGTGAAATCATTTATCCTGTATTTTAGGGTTACTGAACTAATTTATTTGTATATTTTTTCCATCTTTGAAACTGTGCGTTTTTTATGTTAAATAGATCCAATATTTGGATTATAAATACGCACACATCTTCATAATCCACTATTCATATAAATCGCCACATTAAATCATATATATATGTGTCGTCATTACGTGTTCTGTTGTTAATCCGAGATATCCCACCCGGTTATCTTGTTACAGGTATACCAAGCCCATTAATTTTAAAAACTACTAATATACTAAATAGATTTAAACGACTGAGCGACGATCCAAAATTACCATGGGAAGGGATATATATATATATATTGGTTTGGGTTCGTGTTACGGAATAGGGAGGGGATATACAAAAATAATAATGTCATGAAATTACTGGAAGCACCGAGAAAATATAAAAGTATAAAGGACTTATTAATGAAATATAGAGATAAAAAAGAATTTTGGGACTTAGACGAAAAACTCTCATAATTGGATTAGAAATGACATGACCAAAAATATAATAATTAAAGTAGAAAGAGAAAACTTATATGTGAACTGGAAGAAAGCATGGGGGCACTGGTCTAGATTAGGGTCCCTGAAAATGGCACGGGAGTAGTTGCAGGGGGGTAATATACCGGGGGGTAATTTCCTAGACCCGTGCATTATACTGCGTAAACCAAAGCTACATAGCAAAGATTAAAAAATAAAGGTGGTAGTACAGTAGTTATAGGTTTTAAACTAGAAATTAATAAACTTACATACCTCGACGGCTGAAGATGTGCAAGTTTTTGGAGCAGACTGCCGGCTGACAAGACTATTCCGTATTGTAAAGAATATTACGTACGGTGAAGTATTTATACACATAGTCCGTGCATTATATGCATTAGTTCGTCCCATCGAGAGCACTTCGCACGTGCAGCATGGGATGAACCGAACTCACTATTTCGAAATACGACACAATATACATAAATCATCCTCGGGTATCGTTGTAACAAAAAACGAAACCCGAGTACATGTATTCAATAAATAAAAGAATTTAATTCCGTGACAATACTTCTCACCTAAAAAAAAGTGCTAACACTTTTAGAAAAATCACGGAATGTGAACATAAACAATTGTTAAAACTTCCAATTTGAATACTGAACGAAAATGATCTTCTAATTACACCTTACTTAAAAAATCAGCACCCACATTTTCCGATCCTCGAATCGCTTCGATCCGGAAACTATACGATTACAAAGACAACGCCCAACGCACCAATCTTGCATTGGTGACCTTTGCTTTGTTCAAGTATAAGAGCGACTGATGGTCCGTTTGTAAGGTAAACTCTCTCCCGAAAAGGTACGTATGGAATTTTCCTATCCCCTATTCTAAGGCTAGGCACTCCTTCTCAATCACGGAGTAGTTTTGCTCCCTAGGGAGCAATTTCCTGCTTGCATAAGCAATGGGCAATTTTATCCCCTCTTGCTCCTGTAGTAAAACAGCCCCAAGACCCGTATCGGACGCATTAGTCCTCAGCACAAAAGTTTTGTTCAATTCTGGTAACTTTAAGATTGGTGCACTTACCAGTTTCTGTTTTAAAGCATTAAATGCTTTTCCCTGGCACACCCCCCAGGGAACTTTATTCGGTTGCCCATTCCTAGTCAAGTCTGTTAATGGGCTGGCAATAGCCGCAAAATTGGGGACACATTTCCTGTAAAACCCAGTCAAACCTAGGAAAGATCGTACTTGTTTTTTAGTTTCTGGTCTAGGTGTATCTTTAATTGCTCCTATTTTATCTGGGTCAGGTTTCAACTGACCGAATCCACTCACGAGATGTTCCAAACACTCTAGGCTAAAATACCCTATACTACATTTGGTGGGCTTAGCTGTAAGATTTGCAGTGTGAAGTCTATCGAACAGATCCCGTAATACCTTAACATGTTCATACATGGGTATGTGTATAAACAAAGATATCATCTACAAAACTGTCGACGTTTTCCATACCGTTTCGCAGTTTGCGCATGAGACGAACGCATGACGCACCGGCGTTGACTAAACCGAAAGGCATAACTTTAAATTGATAAAGACCTTTCGGATTCGCGAATGCCGTTAATTCGCGGGCATTACAGCGATTGGTATCTGCCAATATCCCTTGGTATGGTCTAATTTGGGAATGTATTTATGACCTGCCAAGTTCGAAAAAAATCTTTCCATATCTGGCATTGGTTCTGCGTCGAACACGGTGATTTTGTTCTATTGCCGAAAATCAATGCAGAAACGGTTATTCCCGTCCTTTTTTCTGACTAACACAACAGGGGACGAGTACGGAGAACTGGAAGGTTCGATCACTTCCTTGTCTAACATTTTCCCCACTTCTTCGTTGATTGTCTCCCGCGCATTAAAGGGTATTGGATATCCTTTAATCCTGATCGGCTCAGAGGTATTCAACTTGATCTCGTGTTGAATCAATCCAGTACGGCCCGGTTTGTCCGTAAACACGTCAGGGTATTGGGACAAAACCTCCAATATCTGTGTATGCTGACCCACTGATAAATTCGGGCATACATTGATCTGGTCAATACCTTCTTTCCCTACGTCAGTGGGGTATTCAAGGGGCATTTCTGTACTGGAGACGATTCCGATTCGTCACACGACTTATCCTGTATCACCGCTATGCATACTACATTCAAGACCCCTTTATCTATTGTTTGTCTAGGCCTTTCTATGTAGAGTTTAAGCATATTGGCGTGAAATATATTGGACTTACCCTCCACGTCAATGATTTAGTCCATTTCGCCTTTCACCTGTTTGACTTCCATTGGAATAGCAGCTTATTTTTATTTGGCGGGAGAAGCACGAACACTTGATTGCCTACATCAAACGTTTTACTCCGCGTTCCTCGGTTGTAGTACTTCGCGTACCTACGACTAGATTTCGCTAGTTTGTCTTGCGTCATTCGACTTCTTCGTCCGCGACTTCGTTTGACCACAGTTCGCGTAAAATGCGCATAGGACCACGAACTGTCCTACCGTACAATAGTTAAACGCGCAGAAGCCAAAGCTTTTATGAGGAACCTCACGATACGCGAACAGAATTGCGTTCAGATACCTATCCCAATCCTTAGGTCTTTCCACATACATACTACTACTACTACTAATAAGGACTTTGTATAGCGCCTAATCTTTACAACATTAGACAACACCTACAATATAAAAAAAACATATATAATGATAACATTACGAACACAAACACCATGAAATTAAAAAACATAGAAGAAACAAAAACATGCTGAGTTTATTTAAGGTAGGAAACATTATTAGGTCTTTAAGTTTTTTCCGTCGCAACATTTGCTTCAACGTCCCGTTGAATTTCTCGACCAACCCATTGCACATATGGTGGTAGGGTGTCGTTCGCAACTGTTTAAGGGACAACAACCTTCTAATTTCTGCCATGAGATCTGAGGTGAACTGAGCTCCATAATCCGTAAGAACCTCTTCGGGCACTCCGACCCTGCTGAACATGTCATCGAGCGCTTCGGATACACGTTTGGTTTCAATCGATGGCAAAGCTATGGCTTCGGGGTATCTGGTAGCGCATTCTACCAGCGTCAAGATGTGTCGGTTTTTCCGATTTGTATTTGGACATATAGGTCCCACAATGTCAACGGCCACTCTTTTAAACGGAGTATCTATCAATGGCATTTGACTTAACGGTACTCTAGTTAACCTGCCCTTAGAGACAGGTTTCTGACAAACTTCGCACAAGCGACAGAACCGCGCTACGTCGATATTGACACCAGACCAATACAATTCTCTTAATACCCTCTCTGTTGTTTTCTTCATGCCTAAATGACCCGCCATACTCGACTCCTCCGTGACCTCGAGTACATGCGACCTGGATTTATGGGGGACCACTAGTTGCAAGAACTTCCTATCAAGTGTAGAGTATTCCCTATACATTAAACATTTTCAAGTAAGGAATTTAGAGGAACGCCCGTTCTTACACTTCCTCACGGTACCCGATAATGCTTTCTTCGCGTTTGCACGTAGAGACGCGTCACATTTTTGCTCATTCTGAAATCTGCGCGGCAGATATCTGTAATGGCTTCCGGTAATTTTAATTTACGTAAAGGTTTGTTATCTTCCTTTACCTGAACCCTAGCTTACAAAGCTTGGATGATCGGGAATCGGAAGTCTGACAGGTCGGAAGCCTAGATCCTTGTACATTGCCAATCGTAAGTTCATAGATCGGAATGGCTATGCACAACGTTTCGACGTTTTTGCTCTCTCTCTCTCTCTCTCTCTCTCTCTCTCTCTCTCTCTCTCTCTCTCTCTCATATTGTAACTGCATTTGTTCTTTCTTGTAACTGCATTTGTCCTTCTTTCTCTTTTTCCCGCTTGTATTTGCGTTTGTTTTGTCTTTCTTCTTTCTGAAGCTCCAACTTCCTGAACTCCAATTCCATATTGTACTTTAATTCTAATTCCTTCACTTTTATTTCGACCGCTCCGGTGGCCTAGTGGTTAGAGCGTCCGCCTTGGATGCGGGAGCTCGTGGGTTCGATCCCCGGCTGAGTCATACCAAAGACTTACAAAAATGGTACTAACAGCTGCCTCGCTTGGCGCTCAGCATTAAGAGGTTAGTGTTAGGACTGGTCGGCCCGGTGTCAGGATAATGTGACTGGGTGGGACATCATGCTACATGTCTGCGGCATGATGCCCCAGTGCTAGACATCACTATAAACTGCCACATTGCAGACATCGTAGCGATATGACTGAAAAATTGTTAAAGCTACGTTAAAAATCAAAATCACATCACATCACATCACATCACTTTTATTTCGGAGTCAGATACAGACTTACTGATCGAAAGCAAAGCATTTTTATCCAAAAAATTCTTTTGTGCCAAAAGCTGAACCAAAATATTTCTTATTTCTTGTTTCGTTAAGGAAGCCTTTACCTCAGAAATATCGTATTTTCTGGAAAGTTGAATCAATTCATTTTATTTAAAAAGATCTTATTGTTCCTGGGTAGGATTTGAAAAAAAAGATTTCCACTTTTGTTGACGTTGTAGAAAATGTTTGTCAATTTCACTAAGACTTCAAAAACATAGGGAATTCAAATAAAAAAGACAACAAAGTTTTCTTAAATATTTTAGCCAAAATTCAAAATCCCGGATGAGCCCCCAATTCTTATGTTACATGTTTCGTCTCGAATAAACAGCATCGCAAGAAAGAATGAAAACAACAAACTTTGACAAATTTAACAAATAATTTATTTCCCTGGGAAAATGCTGTAAAAATAAAAGAATAAGAACTTACGGTTTTAAGAATCAAAGCCAAAAAACAAACTCCAAGAATAATCCACGAATAAAAGTTTAGAAGTCGTAATACTAAAATGTTTGGGGCCCCGAGTGGCCGAGTGGTCTAAAGCGCTCTCCGTTACGGATCACTGCCATCTCACCTCTGTCTGCGTGGGTTCGAGTCTAGGATTCGGCTAATGTGGGTATGTGAGAAAGCTAGCCAGTAGCTTCTCGTGGGTCGGTGGTTCTTCCCGAGGTTTTCCCGGGTTCTTCCTCCACCATTAATACTGGCCGCCATGCATAGCCTATCGTGTGCTGAAAAATGGCGTTAAACCCCACAACAACAACAACAACTAAAATGTTTTGATGATTTCAAGTTCGAGTCCCGACGAAGAATCCAAGATGGAAGGCGATGACGTATGCTGAATCCTGTTCATTGTTGTTGTCTACAGTTCCTTGTAGAAACAAAAAATAATCCTCCGGTTTTTGATAACCCAAAATTATTTTTACGAAATGTCTTATTTCAAGAATTCTGTATGAGCACAACAAATATTTCCAGAGAAACGAATTAATCTTTAAGAATCCAAATAATCTGAAGAAAAATTAACATAGAATTAAAAAACTGGCTACAACAGAAGGAAACGACTTGACATCAAGCGTTTTTAAGCCCAGACTGTGAGATCGATCTCTAAACATCACTATTTAATCTAAGTAATGCGCAATTTCGGAAATGTCTAATTGCAAAATAGAGGATCACGTGATCATGTTTATATATAAAATATCACGTAGCCCCTGTATCCTTATTACTCTGAGAATAAAAGTTGTTTACTTCACTAAAAGCTATTTACAAGTCGAGGGTCATATATCCAAAACAGCCACGATCTCAACCTTATTATTCCCACAATAAAAATACAAAATAACTTGTTCACGTGACTGTTACTAATTTTGAATTAAGGTCAAGAAACAGGCCAGCTTTATGTTTACAAAAATGAAGAGTCAGGGTCAAAATATTTTCTGGAAAAAATATTATTTCCTAGTAAACCAAACTACATTATTTTGACATATAATGACATTAAAAAATAAAAAGATTTTAAAGCTGACAAATAAATAAGATATAAATTAAGTCAAATATAAACAACAGTGCTCCAACAGTGGGAAAATGTTATAGAAAACTAGTCGAGCCAATTCTGAGAAACGTTTGGCTGTATAACGGATTAGGGTACACTGCCTGCCGTAAGAAAATTATATTTTACGTATACAGTTGGGACATTACGTTCACTCTTTGAAGAGTTTTTAAAGGGACCCTTCCTTACGATTTTAACTCTGTTGGATAGAAGCAACCTAAGAAAGACATCCTGACGAATTTCGTCGATAAGAATCAGCGAAATTAGCGGGTTCCTATGGTTATTGGGTATGAAAACTCACGCACAATGTGGACAGATTCGTGAAATATTTGTAATATTTAAACCCCTTCTAAAAGGAATTTAATTTCAACGCATCTTCAGCTATATCTAACCCGGTATCGTTTCCAACATGAGGAAAAGTTTTAAAAAAGTCGACAGCCGATGTTGAGATTTTCTCGGTTTGAAAAAGAAGTTCGGTATCACACATGCCGTATATATATATATATATATATATATATATATATATATATATATATATATATATATATATATATACCAACTTATGCTTAAGATTTTACATTACGTATACAATTGGGAAATTATGTACCCCCATTATAGAGTTTTGACATGGACCCTTCATTGATATTTTATCTCTAGGAAATAGAGCCCACCTACAAAGGAAGCCCTGACGAATTTCGTGAAGACGAAATAGCAAAATAATGGGCGCCTTAAGGGGTACCGGGTATTAATAACACGCAAATGTGTATAAACTATATCTATGGTTTGTACTTATGGGACCCTTACTTAGAGGATGTTGATTTCAACGCCTCTTATACTGTTTCGAAATAAGACCCCTTTCTAACAGCAGAAAAAGGGTAAAGAAAATTAGTCAAGCAGATTTCGAGAAACTAAAGAAAGGAAGTCGAGCAGATCACATGCCGTTAAGATTATATACATGTGGGCCACATTACATCCACTCTTTAGACAGTCTTGACATGAACCCTCCATGGATATTTTATCTCTAGGAGATCGAGTCCACCTGCGAAGGAAGTCCTGACGAATTTCGTGGAGATGAAACTGCGAATGAAGGGGCGCCTTAGGATGTACCATCTGTGAAAAACGCAAAATGTGGATCAAATTGAGCTAAAACTTGATCTAACTATAAAATGACTTAGAGGACTTTGATTTCATCTAGTTTGGAATCAGTTCCCACAGTAGGAAAAGTTTGTAGAGAATTTGTCGCATACAACACATACGGTTGGAAGATTTTATTCGATGCATACAGTTGAGACATTACGTCCTACCCTATTTACAATGGAGGAAGTCTACCTACCAAGGAAGTCCTAATAAATTTCGTGAAGAGGAATTGGTGAAATAAGGATCATCTTGCGGGTGCAAGTATGAGAAACACGCATCAATTGTATCAATATATGTTTACTAACTGAACTTCTACTTATAAACTATTTATTTCAACGTCTCTTCGGGAATGCCTAACTATGTATCCATTTTAACTGTAGGAAAGGTCTGATTAATATTTATTGAACCGATTTCACGAAATTGTCCGCTAGATCAAGGGGTTGGATACAATGCATTTATTAAGAAGATTTTTTAAATAAATTTTTTACATAGACACTTTTTTGACACTTATTCTCTATGGGGCAGCGTCGGCCCACGACGAATTTGTTTGAGAGGAATCAGCGAATTAAGGGGCACTCTGTGAGTACCTCGTTTGAAAAACACGCTCAATATACATCTAATACAGGGATCTCAAACTCTAACCACCATGATGGCCGCATTAGGGGATTTTTGATGGCCCAAGGGCTGCACCGTTTTTGTTATCTCTCATGACACCTTGTGACACCAATCATTTTGCGGGGCACAGGATACGGCCTTGCGGGTAGCGTGTTTGACAACCCTGATCTAATATATCTATAATTTGTAGTAATTTGACGACTACTTAGGGGATTTTGATTTCAACTCCTCTTGGACAGTACCTAGCTCGGGATCTGTTCCAACAGTAGGAAAACATAAAAATAATTTGTCGAGCCGCTGTCAAGAAATTCTCGGCTAGAGAAATGTGGCCGGTACAGCACATGCCGTTAGAATGTCTTATTTTACGTATCAAGTTGGGCCCTTACGTCCCCTCTTTAAGCATCTTTGACATGGGCCCTTCTTTGACACACACGCACATAAATAGATGGATAGATAGATAGATAGATATATAGATAGACAGATAGATGTAGAATCGACCCACGAAGTATGCATTAACAAATTTCTTCGAGGCGAATCAGAAAAATAAGAGGCGCTTTTTCGGTACTAAAGGTGAAGCACCCACCTTGAGCATAGAGTATCTCAATACTGTACTAATTGTACCCTTACTTAGAGGATTTTGGTTTCGGTGTCTGTTGGACAGTATCTAGTTAGGGACCCATTTTAACAGTAGAAAACATTTAAATGAGAATTTTCGAGCTGATTACGATAAATAAGGAGCTCATTGTTGTTGTTGGCATCCGTTAGTCTCGAGAGACGATGGAACTGCGACCATGAGAGATGTCCAGGTTGGTGGTTGTGCAGCGTCTGATGTGGCTAAGTAGTCCAATGCGCGAGTGGCAGTCCCTGCCGCACTTGCTCCACTTGAAGGTTGAGTCTGGTGTTGGTTGGAGCTGCTTCTTCTTCCTCTGTGATCGTCTTTCATCAGCTAGCAAGCGTTGCTTTCCTCTCCGGCTTTCAGACCAGTGATCAGAGCATGTCGCCAGCTTGATCTGTCTAGAGCGAGCTCTTCCCAGGTGTTGACATCGATATCAAGGGCTTTCATGTCATGCTTACAGGCATCCTTGAAGCGGCGATGTGGCCGTCCGATCGACCTTTTGCTAGAGGCGAGTTCCGAATAAAGAATGTCTTTGGGGATCCGTCCGTCATCCATCCGACGTACATGGCCCAGCCATCTGATGCGGCGTTGGCAGAGGAGTGTGATCATGCTGAGTATCTTGGCACGCTCGAGCACCTCGTTTTTTGTTACTCGATCGCTCCAGGTGATCCCGAGTATGCGTCGTAGGCATCGCATGTGAAAGGCGCTCAGTCTTTTCTCTTGTGAGGAGTACAGAGTCCAGGTTTCACTGGGGTACATGAAAGTGCTTAGCACGCACGCACGGTACACGGTAATCTTAGTGTTCATGGTCAGCGTGCTGTTGTTCCACACTCTCTGCGACAACCTGGAGCGAGAGGCTGTTGGTGATGGTAGAGCCGAGGTATATGAACTGACTCACCACCTCAAGTTTGTAGCTGTTGATGATGATGCTTGGGGGGTCCGCGTCCTGAACCATCACGTTAGTTTCCTATAGGTTTATGGTTAACCCAAACTCATCGCATGCTTTAGCAAAGCGGGTAATCAGGCGCTAAAGCTCAGCTTCTGTGTGGGTGGCTAGAGCAGCATCGTCTAATAAGAGTATGTCCCTGATGGTTACCCCACGCACTTTGCTCTTTGCCTTCAGTCTTGCAAGGTTGAACAATCTGCCGTCTGATCGTGTGTGCAGGTAAATCCCTTCTGTGGACGTCCCAAGGGCGTGCTTGGGCAGAACTGCGAAGAAGATGCCGAAGAGCGTGGGGGCAAGGACACAGCCCTGTTTAACTCCACTGCGGACGTCTAAGGGGTCGGATGTTGAGCCATCATACTGCACTGTGCCTTTCATGTGATCGTGGAAGGACTGAATCATGCTTAGCAGCTTTGGAGGGCAACCAATTCTCGCCAGGATTGTGAAGAGTCCGTCTATAAAGGCCAGGAAGAGGGGTCTGTGTTGTTCTCTGCATTTTTCCTGCAGTAGCCTGACAGAGAAGATCATGTAGATTGTGGACCTCTCTGCGCGGAATCCGCACTGCGACTCTGGGTAAACTGTGTCAGCAAGCGTCTGCAGTCTGTTCAGGATGACGCGTGCGAAACCTTTACCCACGATGCTGAATAGTGATATGCCCCTGTAGTTGTTGCAGTCGCTTCTGTCGCCCTTGTTCTTGTACAGGGTTATGATGTTAGCGTCTCAAATGTCCTGAGGCACTGCATCTTCGTCCCGCACTGGCAGAGGAGGAGGTAGTGCAGGTGTGTGAGCAGCACGCTACATCCGCACTTGATGAGTTCTGCTGTGATTTCATCCTTCCCTGGAGCTTTACCTAGGAACAGTTTCTCTAAGGCCTTCTTTAGTTCGTCTACAGATGGTTTCTCGTCCAGTTCGGCCATGAGAGGGACATTTTCAATGGCGTTGAGAGCATCATTGGTTACGTGGTTCTCTTTGGAGTATAATTCGGAGTAGTAATCCACCCAACGCTCCATCTGCTTGCCGTTGTTGTGGATGATACCGCCTGTGTCAGACTTCAGTGGTGCTGTCAGTTTCTTCGTGGGACCCATTGCTTTCTTTATGCCATCGTACATGCCTCTGATGTTTCCAATATATGCTGCTGACTGGACACTCTGACAGAGCTGAAGCCAATATTCATTGGCACACTGCCGTGCTAATCTCTGCACTTTGCTTCTGGTAGACCTGTATGCCTGTAGTCTCTTCTGGCAGGGGGATCGCTTGTATTGCAAGTGAGCACTGCGACACTCTTATATGGCTGGCATGAGTGTGGCAGAGTTAGCCTCAAACCAGTCATTGTTCTTTGATTTCTTCTTACCAAAGATCCATGTGGCTGTGATGTATACAGTCTCTCTGATGTGATCCCATCTTTCTTTGGCACTGCCGTTGGGGGGTTCTGAGTCAAACGTCTTGGAAAGAGCATAGGTGAATTCTTCAGCCTTGTCTGGATTTGATGTCTTGCTGACATCAATGCTTGGTTGACCCTCTTGCCTAGAGCGGTGGATCTTCTTTGGCTGAAGCTTCATTTTGCAGCACACCAGGGAGTGGTCGGTGTCGCAGTCAGCACTGTGGAAGGTACGGGTAAGAAGCACACCCTTCATGGCTGACCGTCTTGTAATGATCAAGTCCAGCTGGTGTCAGTGTTTAGACCGGGGATGCCTCCATGACACTTTGTGCTGTGGCTTTGTCTGAAAGAATGAATTGGTGATGCTGAGTTCGTGGGACGAGCACATCTCTAGAAGGTGCTGCCCTTTGTCATTCATCTTCCCAACGCCAAACTTGCCAAGACAGGAGGGCGAAGAGTCATGGTCGGCACCCACCCTAGCATTGAAGTCGCTCAGCAAAATCAAGTTCTCTTTCTTGGGAATTTTGTCGATGAGCGAGTTTAACTCATCATAAAACTCATCCTTGGTATCTGTGGAGGATCTTAGTGTGGGAGCGTAAACGCTGATCACGTTGACAGGCCCATTTGTGGTGTGGAGGCAAAGGGATAGCAGTCTTCCATTTTCTTGTTGGCAGGGTTCTATCATCCACAGCAGAGGGTTCCTGACAGCGAATCCAACACCAAACTCTCCGGCTTCATCTGCGCTCTTTCCTTGCCAGAAGAATGTGTAGTTCTTTTCTCTGAGGGACCCAGAATCTGGTAGTCGTGTCTCCTGTAGTGAGGCAATGTCGACCTGGAGCCTTGCAAGTTCGTCATTGATGACTGAAGTCTTACGAACATCACTGGTTGTCTGGAGATCATCTGAAAGCCCAGTCAGCATGGTCCGGACATTCCAGGTACCATGCTTGAGGACTGAAGTCTTCTTTTTTATTTTTATTTTGTTATTTCTTGGTGAAATAGTTACAGTCCGCTTGCCAGGTACTCGCGTACCTTAAGCCTTACGCACCCAGCAAGGCATGCAAACTGTGGCATGACGGCACCTTATTGGATGGGGGCTGCCCAGTTTGAGGCGGGCGGTAGCTGTCCAGTAAAACATGTTGGTCTCTCCCACCGTCAGAAGCAACCCCTGGCATCTGGCTCTTAGCTAAATGAGCGGTGACTTATAACCGGTAAACTGCTGGTTCCCGTGTTGTGTCGACGCTGTGGAGTGAAGTTGAAGTGTCCTCTCCAGGGCGGAAGCCTGGGGAGGGTGATATGGAGAATCAACTGTTGCCCATGCAGCTGATCTCCCCTCTCCACGCAGCTGATGGATCCAAGGGAAAGGACAAGCCGATACGTCATGGCACCAGCTGCGTCGCAGGAGTTGCCGAGATGACACTGAAATCAATGCCAAGTCGCCTTAGGGACTCCGTCTCTGGATTTTCTGTTGGGGTAACTCCCTTAGCCTTTCCCATGAGAGGGTATAGTCGCAAGGCAGCGAAGATTTGAAATCGGAGTTTACCTTCTCCTAGATGGGTGACCACCCAAGGTTAACGAGCCCCATCTGCCCGAAGCATCTGGTTTTGAGGCGCTAGAAGTTCGCCTGTCATCCCTTCTCCAGTCAGTTTAAACAGGTTCCGCCACTTGTGAAGGCCTGGAGCTGGATTTGGTTGTCAGAGGCTCTATCAGATGCAAGCCATTGGGAGATTTCTAAAGGAAGTGGGTGCTTATCTCCCACATCCGCCCCCGGCGATGACAACCCTTCAAACCCAAGGAGCTCATTATACGATCGTTATAACAATGACCACTAGGATATTGCCTCTTCTATCCTTATCTAGATCCTACGTTTCTCGCCTAAATGACCCCGTGATCGATCTTTCTTTTGAAAGATTGTACATATGGATACGTTTGACTCCTACAAGATATATTAACTGCATTAATCGAGAACAAAGTGATTACTGGGAAAGTCGTTATGGATACCACAGTAGTGGAGTGTTACAGTCCTTTAGCAGATTTTAGTAACACTTTTCGAAAAAGGTGTCTGATTAAATCGAATATATATACATAATCCCATTAATACCTCTTTACAGAGTTTTACATTGGCCATTCTTGGGTTTTTATGGCTGGTAATATGTAGAAACCACGAAATAAATCTTGACGAAGTGAGAGAAATCACTGAAATGGGGGGGGGATTTCTGGGTATCGGATATGAAAAACACGTTCTATGGCTGTCGATTGTATGAATATTTTGTGCCTACAAATACTGTACAGCGAGAAGTTTGATATCAGCGCCTCTTGGAGAATTTCTGTCTATGGATCTGCTCCATCACTTGAAAAATTTATTGAAAATTTATGGGGCCGATTTCTAGAGATATGGGTTTCAATATATGTTATGTATAACAAAGAACAAATGGAGATCACAACTTCAGTCCTTCTTTTGCGGTGGAGAACTAAAAACTATTTTTCAATCTTCCGCAGCAAAAATGATTTGATGTCCACCCATGACACATACATGCATGAGATACCCAACAAAAAGAAATTTTGAAGTCCTCATCCTCTAACATATGGAGAAGCTCGCAACCTAGAAAATTGGCCACGGATATTCGCATACGGGTGTCCAACAAAGCAAATTTCCTTGCCGTCTTAAATCACAAAGAAGTCGGTATCTTTTTCGATTTCCAAATTTGCTTGTCTCACGTCATTGACTATTGCTGAAAGGGCGGCGGTGACCGCGGTGCAATTAGCTACAATCATGTCCGCCACTAGGCGTTTTAGCTGGTGTGGCCCTAAAGTTCATCAACCGCCTGGGGAGACGGCGAGCACCATCACCAGCTTTAAACGGCTCCGAAACTCCCATCCGGAAAACACCTATCCGGCCACTTCGTGAGTAACGAACTGGAACATCTGCCATGCTGAGGTGTACAAAGGTCGGCACTGTCAACCTTGTCAACTGGCAAAATATAAAGGATGGTTATGGATCTTAGGGATAGTCGCGTACCACCGCCTTGCCCACGGTGTCGGCTACTACACCCTATTCAGAAAATTCTGAAGGGCCGATAAGGATAACAATGCGCTCGATAACGACCTGAAGTCAGGTGCGCTGATGACGACGGATTTGTTTCTGCGAGGCTGTTTATTGACACAGGTCGGATTAAGGAATGTAGGCCATTCCGATGACCAGCTTCAACGCCACGAGAGATACACACAACGACCTCCTGAGCGCATTGGCGAACATAAACCAGTACGTCAGAAATGTCGAGCTACTGAATTGCAAAAAAAAAATGACTACGTCATATACCTGAATCACATTACGTGTTAACTATCACCGCCGCTTGACCAAAATTATCTGACGTAAATTTATTCAACCCAACTGAGGATTAACGAAATGGTTTAGCCACGACAGTATAATGTGGGGACACAATGGCTCACATGTATATTATCTTACGGCATGTGATCTGCTCGACTTCCTTTATTTAGTCGCGAGTTTCTCGAAATCGGCTCGACGAATTTTCTTTAAATTTTTTCTGCTGTTAGAAAAGGGCCTTATTTCGAAACAGTATAAGTGGCATTGAAATCAAAATTCTCTAAGTAAGGTTCCCATGAGTACAAACTATTGATACCGTTTATTAATATTTGCTTGTTTTTCATACCTGGTACCCCCTATGGCGCCCCTTATTTTGCTGTTTTCGCGAAAACTTCACAGCTGCACTGTTTCTGCTGATTCCATTTCCGCAAAGTATCGATAGTTTTTCACGCAATGAAAATATACAACTCTATCACCTAGACAGGGAACTATTTTACCTGCGCCTCCTCAGGCCTGTCAAATTAAACTTTTAGGCCACATTTCACCTATAACATTCCACCATGTCTACCATTTTAACATCAACACAAGACGTCTCCAGACAACGGAACAGTCCCCTCTGAATTACTCTATTGCACAATTTGCATGTCATCCATCACGAATACTGCACATGCACTCACATAATTGTTAGATATGGTTAGGTTTTAATAGGGACTACTCATCTCCAGGGACACTTATGGTACTCTGGCCTTCACTCACTTTGAAATATAACCATCCATCCTGGAATCTCATCAACACTGCAGTCTGTGATGTTTTGCCCTAGCAATTGGCTAATTAGTCGGGCTGAGGACACCGACTTCCCAAAATCAACTATGTGATCACTTAAATCTATGAAATCCTTAACATTTAGAGCAAATTGTTGATGCTCAATTTATTACATTATCAAGGATAGGTCTGTGTAAAAACTGTATCTGGAGGAGACGTATTAGCTCAAATGTAAGCGTAATAAAAGGGTTTACGTCATGTGTTGTGCTAACTTTATCTAGCCGAGAATTTATCGAAATTGGCTCGACGTATTTTCTTCCACTTTTTCTTTTTGTTATTTACATAATATTCAAGAGGCGTTGTAATCAAAATGTTATTAGTAGAGGTTCAGTTAACGCAAATGTTGGATACAATCTATGAATATGTTAGTGTTTTTTTATACCTGGTACCCATCATTGTTTTCTATCGACGATATTCGTCAGGACTTCCTTCGTGGATGGACTCGCACAGAGATAAAATATCAAGGAAGGTCCATTGTCAGAACTCTCTAAAGAGGAGACGTAGAGGCCCGCCCAACTATATACGTAAGTTATAATATTCTGATCGCATGTGTTGTCCTCGATCTCTTTTATTTAACCACGAATTCGTTGAAATCGTCTCGACTAATTTTCTTTAGAATCTATTGTACAATAATAAATGTCAACGTCGTTTTATTGGTGTACTGTAGGAACCAGATATGGACTGAAGAGGTAATCTGCTAATGGACTTTGTTACAACTATCATATATTCATCTCCGGATTCCAAAAATCGGGTCGACGAATTTTCTTTAAACTTTTCATACAGTTGGAAGAGATCTCTAACTAGATATTCTCAGAGAGGCGTTGAAATCGATATATTCTAGTTAGGCGTTCAATAATAACAATCTTTTCAATCGATCCAGATTGTGCGTCTTTTTCATACCCGGTGCCCATAGATTGTCCCTTTTTTTTGCTGATTCCTCTCAATTAGATTCATCAGGACTTATTTCGTGGTTGGACAAAATGTCAGTGAAAAGTCCATGTCAAAACTCTTTCAAGAGGAGACGTATTGGTCCACTTGTATAATTAAGATATCATATGCTTGCCGCATATGGGGACGTCCATTAATTATGTCAACAATTTTTAGGCAATTTTTTACCCCCCTCCCCCTCCCCTTGTCAACAACTGTCAAACTTTCAGTAACCCCCCTAATAAAAGTCTACCCCCCCCACACACAAACTAACAATATTTCATAAGGCTGGCTTTTATGCTAAAAATAGAATTATGGAAATTAAAAGGTCTACAAATAAATTTTAATACATTTTTTTTTTACTTGTTTAACATATTTCAAATTGACTCTAACACTTTGAATTCATGAAAAAATCGAGAGTTTATATTCTAGCTTCTATCATCTTCCCATAGGGAAGCCAAATGTTCTTCAGTTGCTATAATGGGCATAGTGGCTGATTTTTTGTAAAAAATAACATTGTTGACGTCAATTTATCTTGAATTCCCCCCTCCCCCATGTCAACAATTGTCAAACTTCTTCAAAACCCCTCCCCCTATTTTGTTGACATAATTAATGGACGACCCTATGCAGTACCCACCCACCCCCTTTATGTAGCTCCAGTTTCTGGAAATAGGTTAAACAAATTCTTTCAGTGACTTTGGCTTATGTTGGAACAGATTCCTGAATAGAAACTGTTCACCAGAAGTTGCATTCGAAATCGTTTAGGTTCGGGTTTAATTCGCACTAAGTATTATTAGATTTGCCTCACACAGAGCGTGTTTCATACACCTACCCGTATGTTTGTTTACCCGGTTCCAAGGACTTCAAGATAACATTCGATGTCAACTGAGGGCTTCCTAATCCCGTAGATACTTGAAATAATTCGTCTCTAAGCACATTATGACCACATAAAAGAAATCTCCAATTTCACACTTGTATGGCTTTTTGTAGTTTCACGTTTACTTGAGCCATTAGTAAGCTTTCGAACACAAATACTAGTATTTCGCGCCATGCAAAACAGGACGCGACCCCAACATCTAAAACAACTAATTAATCCTATTTCAAATTAGTACTTATGTATGCCTATCAATATCTTAACCCCTTCCTCCACATAGTCCGCGATTTGTTTCTAGTCAGCTATATATAGCTGGCACCAAAGAACACTCTTATTTCTCTAACTGGGTTAGAATAACACTAATACATGCCTGAAGGGCTTTTAATCTTCAAGAAGTTATATCCAGTTAGTTACGGAACTATAAAAAAAAACAATGAATACCCAGCTGGATGTGAATAAGGAATCAGTAACCAAATGTATTTATAAATAGTTGAATCGGGAATAAGTAACTGGTTACTTATTCCTTATTCAATCGGTAACTGGTTACTTATTCTTTATTGAATCGGGAATAAGGAATAAGGAATAAGTAACCAACTTGACGTCAATAAACAACATAATCAGCTGGCTAATCTTTCTCTGTGTTGAACACTCATCAGTTGCTAATCTTTCTCTGTGTTGAACAGTCATCAGTTGCGCGTATACTACTAGGCATTACAGCAAATAAATATGTTTTCATTTATTTATTTTTAATTTAAAGCATTTTACCGTTTGAGTGTCTATATCTATTAATTACAAAAATCCGAGATAGATTAGGTTCCACACATGTAGCACTGCTCCATATAATCCACGCGTCTTGTGTCATGGTGTTAGACAATCTCGCCCATTTATATTCAGTTTGGGATAAAGGAAGCAGAGTCCAAATCTGGAAGCATAACTTGAAGCTATATGCTCCAGGCCTTGAAGTTACGTGTCCCGGCCTAACTTCAACGTTGCACGACGATTTAATCGAGCTGGTCAAAGGGGACGTCCATTAATTATGTCAACAATTTTTAGGCAATTTTTTACCCCCCCACCCCCCTTGTCAACAACTGTCAAACTTTCAGTGACCCCCCTAATAAAATTTTACCCCCCCCCCAAACTAACAATATTTTATACGGCTGGTTTTTATGCTAAAAATATGCTAAAAATAGAATTATGGAAATTAAAAGGTCTACAAATAAATTTTAATACATTTTTTAAACTTGTTTAACAGATTTCAAATTGACTATAGCACTTTGAATTCATGAAAAAATCGAGAGTTATATTCTAGCTTCTATCATCATCCCATAGGGAAGCCAAATGTTCCTCAATTGTTATAATGGGCATAGTGGCTGATTTTTTGTAAAAAATAACATTGTTGACGTCAATTTATCTTGAACTCCCCCCTCCCCATGTCAACAATTGTCAAACTTCTTCAAACCCCCCTCCCCCCATTGTGTTGACATAATTAATGGACGACCCCAAATGGACCTAAACCCTTAAAGACATCCAAAAGAGATAAAGAGTGAAATACAATTGAAAGTATGTAAAAATGAAGCGGGGAGATTTGTTTCTTCATAAACCTGTTTTGTCTGTCATACACAAAGATTAACTCTCGTCACTGGGCAAGGCAGCTCACACTGTTTTGGCGCCATATAATCAACTTGTGGTGCATTACCGTAAACCAAACCAATTCCCCATACACCTTGATTTATGTTTAGCTTTGCATTACCAATACGAAGTATTCCAACGTGTGAAAAGAAGTTAAATAGCATATGACCTAGGTAAATTAAATCAGTATCATACACAAATATGCAATTGTAGAAATACCTACCAAACTAAACAAAAATAAAATAAAAATAAAAATAAAATCAAACAGGGAAAATATACTAGCCTAAGCGCATTCGATTCTCATTGAGTCTTGATCAAATGAATTACAAAGCAGAGACAAGCAAGATAAACCATGCACAAACAATGGTAAAGGAACACCTTAGTCTGAACATTTTCCGGTATGAAAATAATATGACCGAATTATATTCTTCAACGTTTGATGAAATATTTCTCAAGCTATTTGCCTTTAAGTGTAATTGGCAGAAGATTTAAACTGGCCGATACCTAATACACGAATAGCGTGCTGAAAATTCTAGACACAAAATTTGACTTTTGATCGGATTGGTCAGGTGTGTTAAGGCCAAATTATTGTAAAAAAAAAAAACCAACACATCATAGCTTTTGCTGTGGTTTTAGTCTTTTTCTTCCTCAAAGGAATTGTCTTTGGAAATCTTGTCGACAAGTATTGGTTGCCTGACTTGGTCTTAGGTATGAGACCGACACAGTCTAACGTTATTCTACTAAATGGTTCGTCAAATGCAGGAATAGGCCGCAGATGATCCTCATATATCCTCTGATTGGGGATTCCTACAATTTAACAAGTGTAACAAGATCTACATATGTACAAATATCACGTTTAATTTTCGGTGTATAAAACTAATCTTGTGATAAGTCTTATTGACTCATAAATTACCCGCCAAAGGAGATTCATGGGCTAGACTAAGAATGTCTTGTTGATATAACTTAGGAACCTTAATTTGATAGTTCACTGACCACAAGTCCCTAGCAGGTACCACAGGTGCTCTATGTTTTCTCATAAGGACCCCGTGTTTCACAAAATAACAAACTGTAACTTCTGTGGCTTCAGTTTTGCTAAGAGCCATCTGAAACAAACAGATGTCAGGATCTTGTTCCTGCTCGACGCTTATGCATATTTATTTGTATTTGTTAGTTTTTTTCCCTCCAGAATTATATTATATTATGTTCAAGTTCAAGATCTATGTGACCGGTAACTTTGATTTAGTATAATACATAACTAATACTTTCTTTTTACAAAATTTGTTGGGTTTTGCTCTTTTCTATTAATTAGTTTAAGAGCATAAAGTAAAAATAGAACATATGAGTGATTGTCTTTTGTTATCCCGATTATAACAGGAATTAAGTAGTAGAAAGAGGATCACTGTGGTAATACCTCTTGAACTGATGAATACCAGACGTACTCCAAAAACTGACCGATAAATGTACCTAGCTAAAGGAATGTTTCATGGTGACTATTATTCATAAGAGCTGTTTTTGCCATAGCTCTAGTAACTGCACAAACTGGGCATAATCGGAGATTTTGAATCTCAACAGGATCGACATTCTGATCCAAACAAGTCTCTTCAGTTACAAGTGGGTTAATTGCAACCCGATCTCCAACCAGATCATTGTCTAATAATACACGAATACCTTACCTTCAATGGGTTAAGAAGTCGCTGTTACAACTGTTAGGATCCTGAGACTATGTCTGATAACACATTTATAAAATGGAGAGAAACATGACCAATGTCGCACTCTACTACTTGAATATGAACACTTTTACTAGACGAAGACTTCTCAGAAAAAGGAAAAGCACTCAGAGAAGATTATTTGTCCCTTAGAAGTTCAATACTTATAGGCTTGGAAGAATAACTAATAAGTGATGTAGAACCATTCGACATGAATGGTTGATAATTCTCCACAATTAAACCAGACTGATGTTTTCTTGAGCAAGCACATTTTGTTTTCTTTTTTATGTATTAATATAACCTTGATCTCTTAGAAAAAAAGACGTTTTAAATTGCGCTGTCTTTAATTCGTTGATTATGTTTCAATCTGAAGTAATAAGAAATACCGTGCCATTTATTCTTTCAGCAAGTGCACGTAGGAAGCGATAAGTATTTTCAGGGGTTTGATTATTAAAAGTTGTGTTCGAGATTTAGAAGTGCTCATATGAGACTAAGATGTTTCTCTTTGTACCCAAAAATCTCCAGAAAGGAAAGGGGCCCCGAGTGGCCGAGTGGTCTAAAGCGCTTTCCGTTACGGATCACTGCCATCTCATCTCTGTCGGCGTGGGTTCGAGTCTCACATTCAGCCAATGTGGGTATGTGAGAAAGCTTGCCAGTAGCTTCTCGTGGGTCGGTGTTTCTTTTTGGGGTTTTCCCGGTTTCTTCCTCCACCACTAATACTGGCCGCCATGTATAGCGGATCGTGTGCTGAAAAATGGCTTTAAACCCCACAACATCATCAACAACAACCAGAAAGGAAAACTTATTTACAAATGAAACTGGGTCAAATAATAGTCATCAGCAGCATTTCCCAAAATTTCTACCTTTTCGTTCATCACGGTAGGTCTTGTGGTCAGTATCGACAGAATTTCTAAACTCTTCGTGTTTTCCGATGTTATCGTAATGTTGATCAACCTTCTTGACTGAGTACCACTTATCAAATAGTTATTCTTCTTTCCTTGCAAATTCGACATGGATATGTCCTAAACCTGTCGATATGCCTTAGGTATCAACTTATAACCCTTAAACATTCTTTAACCACACCATATTCAGTACAATGCTGTAACGATAGTAAGTGTAGAATTCAGAAGCGTTGCCAATAAACACACTTTGTAATAATAACGTCTTTATTCTCTTGACCATTGCAAATTTTCAGCAATTTTCTCAGAATGAGGAAAGTATTTGTCTACTTTCTCTGAAAGGAGGGTACTAGCCTACGCTTTATAGTAACATCAAAACCTAAACTTGTGTGTCATTGGGTGGAGTGGGGTGCTTTCTACCTGCCAGTTCCAATTATTTTAATCTGAATTGCATTTCCTTTTCTTCTCTCTGCATCTGTATTTCCCTATCTTCTTTTTTCTTTTTGCAGTTTTCTTTCTTCTGTTTCTTCTTTCTGTTTTTGAATGTGCATCGCATTTCTCTCTTTTTTCTTCTTTTTTTTCTTTCCCGTTTTGAATTTGCGTTTGCTTGTCTTTCTCTCTTCCTGTCCTCGTATTGATTTTGGATGATTTAGATTTTTTGTTTTTAAAGCCGAAGCTCTATTTCCATCTGTTTTTTTTTTATTTCAATTCTTTTAATTTAATTTCAGAGCGAGATAGCCGTACTAATGAAACCCAAAGCACCTTGACCCTAAAAATCATTTTCTACCGATCATTGAACCAAAATATTATTTATCTTTTACTTCGTTGAAAAAGACTTCGCTTCAGAATGATCATATTGTTTGGCAAGTACAAGTAACTCGTTCTTTTTCAACCCTTCCTTCCTAGGATATAAGACAAAGTTCTCCAGTTTAGATGGCACTATGAAAGCTTGTTGGTTTACATAAATATTTCTGAAATATTTAAAATAAAAAAACCAGTGACTAAGACGAAATAAAGTTAATTTACATTTCAAAGGCAATTTTAATTTATCTGCAATTATTTTCCATATATTTTTATGCCAGACGAGTCGCCAATTCTCTATTCCGATTATATGGTCATAATCAAGTAACTTATAAAAATGCGAAAAGCAACAGGTTGTGTAACATTCGACAAATTATTTATTTTTAGGAATACAAATTGAAAATTTAAAAAGAACTTTTAGTCTTGTGAAGTAAATCCCAATAGTGTCCCGCATCGTTTCCGATGGGTTTCCAAATGAATTACAAACTTGAATGTGCTGATGTGCCAATAGTCTTAAATGTGCTGATGTTCTAACAATCTTGATGTATCACAATGATATATTCCAGAATATCCATGAATGAAATAAGAATAATTCCAAAAGAGTGATTTAGTGCAAAAGTATCAATGGGTATGCTGTAATTCCAATGAATAATGTAAATAAATAAATCCTTTCAGAACCCAATAAAAAGACAGATTCCAGTACGAATGTTACGAAAAGTATGAATAATTCTTCTGTGAACAATGTTAATGTAGAAAACTATGACACAATAAGAGGTACACCTTGCAAGGTCTAAATACCATTTAAATATATTTACAACAAATGGCATAATCTTAAAGTACAAAAACACAACCAAAAGCAAAGATTAGCTATGTAACATTTTGTTTGCAAAATAACTCTTACAATCTACTCTCATGGACAAAAAACAAACACACAATATATACATACATAATAGCATTACCTTTCCCTCTTCTTGTCGTACAACGACGATCACCGACACCGCCATCACTACTGCTACTTCAATACTACAAGAAAACGTTTCAAAATAAATTGAGGTTATTTCTTGTTTTCTGCTAAACTTAATTATGCTTAATATTTTAGTAGTTATATTACAATTTAAAACATATGCAAAACAACTAGAAGGAACTATAAAGTTACTTATCCACTGTTGATAGTTTTCTCCTCTTTTAGTTAGTTGTGTCCGCCATATTTTCGTGTATGCGTCCACCAATGCGAAAACGGGTCTACACAGGGTTGAACAACAGACGAAGCAACACAGCTAACCTTGGTCTGACAATCGTACTCTCAAAGAATTCTTATCGTACGATCTTTATCTAAGTGGCGTATCTATACGGATTCAAACTTAACCCACCTCTTATTGCGTTCAGAATATTCCGGATTATATGGTCTAATTCAATACACGCAATGTCTAATAGGCTCAAGGTTGCACCATAACAGCAATCAGGGTGTAAGCTTAATGTTGACATCAAGAAACGCCATAATATATAATATGGTATCAATGATTCTGTTTGTACACGTTAGTTGTGCAGATCTGCAAAATCTTTGAAGATCTAAATTTTCTTTGACTTCAGGTACATATTGGTAATAATCAATTGATATAATTAAATCCTTTACCCACGAATACAACTTATCTATTGGTGATAAAGCTATTATGTTAAAACCTTTCACAGATTTTCGTGTATTCATGTGGGTAAATGAAACTGTCTTGGAGTCCCTTAAATGTTTATACAAATGTTCTATACATTTGCACACGAATATAAAGCTATGTAGAGTCCTTTTTGACCTTCTTTTATTTATTTACCATCCTTTATGAGCCTATCAACTATACAATACCCGATAATTATATGGCATTTATCGTCGTTGTTCGGTGTCATTCGTAAACGGAATCAACTTCTACCAGGCATCCGGATGAATAGGTAAATGTCATCACAGGAACAAGTATAAACGAACAATGATATCTAGTCTTGGTTTTTGGAGGTTAAAGTTTTTTCTTTTCTTTTCCTTTTCTTGTTTTTCCTTTTGTTTTTCTCCTCGATGTCGCGAACGTGGTTATTAAATATTTCCCTCTCACTGATGCGAAATGTGTTTGCTACTTTAAAAATTGTCATTTTTCGACTGAATGTAATTGGAAAAATGATTAGCATATAAATCGTTTCGATAGCCTCTCTTTTTTGTGTGGTTATTTCATATTAATTCAAAGACATTTAGACAGTGTATTATTCGCATATTACATTGATACAATCTTACTTTCTTTTAACAAGTATTTTGATTTGTTGTTCTTAATTGATATTATAGATGTACAACGTCAAACATTTAATCACATCGAACACCTAATTTGCACGTTTGCTTTAATACTATTTAAATTTTCGATGTATAATTTCAATAAAACCTTCAATGTCTTAATACCGTACTTAGGTAACACAGACATTTCTCTACCCTTTCACTTTCTTCATTCCGTCAATTTTTCAAGTCTGATCTGTATACTTGAAAACTAAAAATTACAACGGAGAAGGGATGTTTGCTAGCGTCCTCTCCAGTGCGGGTTTCTATAGGCAGCACTTTATGCATATTCTGGTTTCTACGCCACTTATTAATTGTGGCTGCTGTTGCTGTTTCCATTGGAGCCATTCATGAAATAACTCCAACTTATTTTGTTTGTTTTGCTATTGTTCGTGTTACTGATAGATTCCGGTGGTTTTCACCAGCCTCCTTTCTCCTGGAAATAGCTACAGTTTCTCTACCTGTTCTAACTAGATCAGTGCAATGGTTGATCCGCTACTAATACTTAAACTCATGGCTATTGTCTGCTCGACAATGAATGGTCAATAGATTGAAGGAAATCAAATTTTCACAAAAACCAAATACATTAGACGACCAAACATCCAAACATTAACTAAATAATAAATGTGAAATTTACAAGGTAAAAGCAAAATTTAAAAACCACATTTTAAAATAAGAAAAGCTAAATTGGAAAGACTAAAATGAAAAGAATTGTTGAAAACATTTAAAATAGAACTGAAAAGTTTAAAAGATACTATATTTATTAAATGTAAAATTTACAAAAGAAACGGAATGAGTCACGCGGATGTGAACGATAATATCGTTAAGGCTTTGTACGTTATGGTGAAGGAAACATAGTTGACAAGGCACTCGGACGTAAAGGAAAGCTTCGGCTGTAGAAAGTCAAGAATAATCTTAAAAAAGAAGGAAACATTCAAGAAGAAAAACAGAATTCATAAATGAAAACGCAAACAAAATAATGAACTATTTTGGTGTCAAACTCAACACTTTCATGTACCGGGTTCAACTAACCTAATAGCAAGAAATAAAGAGTGATGATTAGGCTTTCGTCTTAAAAGTTATCATTCATGCGGTGACATTCGTGAGTTCTTTCTTTCTATTTGTTATTACTTCCTCGCCTGTAATGTCGCAGACGAACATAATCACAAGGTTGTAGAATTATTTAAATATTTATTTCTTTAAATGAGAATGAGATATAACATATTAAATATGCTTTTATGCCTTTTTACATGTCCCCAGCTACATCCCGTATTATGAGAATTAATTTTAGAGGAGATAATACGACTAAAGACAAGATAAATGCATTCCTAATGACAGACAAAACCAATGTTAAAATTAACTAATATTTTGTTTTCTGGTCTACTTTACTGCTGTTATTTTTTCGAAACAAAGATACAAAGTTGTGAATTCGTCATAATGTGTATACATATCGAACGAGAATTTCAATTTAAAAATCGCTTAACAAAACATATTTCTTTTATTTAAAATTGTATATGAAGAACACGAAAAGTAACTGTACTCGTAAATCTATTTAACTGAGCAAACAGAAAAAACGGTAGATATTGTCTACGCAATCCTTTTTTTAGTATTGCTGTTTAAATAAATATACGTGGCGAGTGAATGAATGAAAAATAAACTAACATACAAAGGGAACAATTTTATTGTGTCATTCAAGCGAGTAAAAGAGAGAGAGAGAGAGCCGGGGTATTTTATGCTATGATGACAAACAGTATAATGATTAAAGTCCGCCATTCACGGCTACAAACAAAGTGTTCGTGCAAGCACTCAATGATACATAGACAAATACGAGTTTTGTGGAATATGGCCTTCTAGATCTTTTGGTAATTTGTCTTCGAACGCGTTCAATGGACTGGCGGAATCACCATAACCTATCAGAGTATCATCAATCGTGTGTTATCCACTCTTCCGCAAAAACGTTGGGGTAATTTGAAACGATTGGTTTCATATCGGATTGTGATTTACAGGGTAAGGTGTAACAGTGATGGGATCCAGACTATGGCACGGTGAATGTACCGTTTTTTTGTATAGTGGTAATGAACCATGAATTGATCTTGTGTCAGTTCATGAACGAATAAAATCGAACATCATTTGTCCATTGCAATGGTCAGAAACACATAATAGTACAAGCCCGTCAGTGGAAGAAGTTTGCGTTTGTTCGGGTTTTCGTAGTAGAGAATGTGTTCTACGTCGATGCGTTCTGTCACAATTTTGTCATGACGTGTTGGAAATAGTGTATATTTACAAGCCCAATGGTATAACAAAACACAATATACTTATTGGCTTTATCTGAGGTTCATCTTCCTCGCACATTAATAGTGTCGCACTGGTTTTTCTTCCTTCAAATTAACTGTCGGGATGATTCAATACTTCTATGTCTACCACATCATATTCTTCGTTTATGTATAGAAATTCCGGGACTGTTCGACCGTTCCCATATATCTACCACGCGGCATGCTTAAGCTTCCAAACTCTGGTGTCACTGGTGAGTTCGTCACACAGATTTTCCATGGCCAACCTTTTCTATGGATAATTTCAGTTTTCGGTCAGACATTCGTGTTGTAGGCATCTGTGAAATTTGTACACGGTTTACAGTTCATTCCCATGGATGGAATAAAAGCCAGTCTTTAATATCCACGGTTTCCGGCATGATTGTGTTCATTCGTCTTGAGTCTGGCACCAGAAATGTCACTCGGGCATGAAATTCTTTCAGTTCACCAGTTCACAGGCTTCGAGAATTACGGAGGCTTTCCGTCTCTGAAATTATTAGTAAAGAACAAATCCATGTGTCCAGTGAATATGGCTGCGAGAGAGAAAGAAGTTTCTATTTATGAACTGTACATTATAATAGCTAATATCCTTGAACGACTTTTATTGCTGTTTAAAAGTGCACCACTTGTTCATCTAAATTGTAATGCTAATATAGTTTAACTGGAGTCTATTCAATCCAGATTCTTTAATGCTCTGCATCGTAAATGTCATCAAAATACCTCGACAAAAACGACTGATACGGACTTTTAGCCTGGCACTAAATTGGGTTAAGATATCTCGAGGTCGATTCTAAAAAAACAACAGGGCAACACGAAACTTTTTCAACTCGCGCAGGTTTCATTGTGACATGACAGTGTGCGACATTCGCTCCTGTTTGTACTGGAGTACACCTTTAGGTTGACTTCGTTGATAAATGTCCACATACTTTAACATTTACTTGTGCTGTATGTATTTGTAAGGGTGTACAAAAATAATGATCTTGCAAATGAATATGACTATATGAGAATTGAAATAGAGTGAATAATCGCCCTTTAAAGGTACGTGTAATCAAATTATAATACATTACACCCATTACTCAAATAGACGATAATGAACGCATACCTGACCTGTATGACTTGTACTTTAGTTAGCGCAGAGACAATGGGAGGAATGTGCTTTGCTGACTTGTTCGCGATGATACCACGGTCTTCAATACAGACAGGGCGGGGGTAGGCAGGATTCCAAACAGTAGCCCACTTAATGTAGTCAAGCACTCCAGCCACTCGACCACCGCTAAAGATACAGTTAGGCGGTATCAATAAATTATGTACATATCCAATTTACTCTAACATTTGCATGACGTATGTCCTATAAAATACACGATGGTTGCAACAACATTAACCTCCAGGTATCATGTAACATTTAAGTAGTGCTCGCACTTCAGACCGACAACTATTTACAAGCACCATAATGAACCGTGTTTCAGTGAAATCACGTTAGGGGTACATCGTTTTAATTTTGCATACACAAACGAACACTACATTGTATTGTAATAGAATCATGGACGAACACTTCTGAACTACAACTGCACATCACGCGAACATCCAGTCCGTCAGGTTTACTTGACATTATTCAGTCAAACAATTTATACAAATTTACAAAGGGTATTCAAGGAAATAAATAAATACGACCTTCAGCATGGTGCTAATATGATTCCACTGTAATTTAGCGATGTTCGTTCTGTTAAACTATCCGATCAATTAAAATTCTTAGATTTGTTCTCGTAATTAAAGCAGTGTAGTTCATAGCGGCGAGATACATGACCAAAATAAAATGACACCCTTTTCGGTAGATGAACATATATTAAAAAAATAGCTATACATTTATACAAGTTAGCAATCGAATCATAATCAGGACGATACGAAACTTCATCAACTCCAATGTTCAGCAGTACGCTTTTTTAACGAAGTAATAAAAGGTAGAGATTTAAGAATTAATTTGAAACACGTATCTTTCAATTCTGGCGTTTCTCGCACTTCGATTAATCGTTTACAAGATTTTGATTTAGGAATTGATTCCTTTCATAAATGTTGGCACATCAGTATTTAGAAGGCATTGCTTTGGAACTTAGGTGATTCAGCAACAAGATTTCCCAATAATACTTCGACACACGCCATCTTGATGTTACTGTGCTTGAATGTTCTTAGCGCACGTTTCCATTAGTCAGAGTAACTTTCCAAAACTTAATTGTCTTTTCTCAGCTCTTTAGCTGAGTCGGGAATCTCGAAGGAAAACCCCAGCTTTTGTTGCATTTCCTTTTCATGCAATACTGGTCATGAAGGCATTGCTAATTGAACAATGAAGATGATATAATGTTCTCAGCAGTTTAACTAGCCTATTTTGTAGTACAACATTTTCAATCCAACAAAATGTTCCCCTGAATTGTGTCAAAAACTTCGCCTTGCACAAAGCGACATCGTGACATAATCAGAATTCGGATGGCCTCTTCAATCTTCATGTCTTTGTGTTAGTTTTCGACAGTTTTATAAAATAACGTTATCGTACAAGAATTAACGTCACATTTTTAACTAAGAGATCTGTGGATTAAACTTGTGGGATAACCAAATTTGCATATATATATATATATATATATATATATATATATATATATATATATATATATATATATATATATATAATTTTGTAGTAAGTTAAAATCTACCTGGACTGTCCATTTAGATGATGGAAGGAGTGTATGCATCGGTCTTTTTATGATTTGTTTCTTTCTGTCTGTTAGCTAGACATCCATTCATTCCGTTATATGATAACAGTACACATATAAGCACATATATGTATTAGTATCATTGTTTTATGAGTATTTCTCTATCCATCTGGTATATAACGCATGAATTGTTTGTGTATCTATATATGAATTAAATATTTAGACTTCAGTCTTGACTAATTATAATGTAGTAAAGGTAAATATCAAACCCCATCCCGATCTTCCACAAATACATGGAATGCACCTACTGATTCTAAAATCTAATACCTGCAGCATATTGCCATGCAAGACTACTTGAAAACAACATAATGAGGTTTCTATTGGTGGGATATGTTTTGACAACATGTACCTTTCTGTAAAAGGAATAAATATTCTTTGCTAAGAAAAGCCATAGCCTCTAATATTACGTTTGACCACTTTCGAACAGATATTGGAATTTTAGAGGAGTCAGTTTACACGAAACGTGTAACTGTAAGGTGCCGTTTTTCTTTAGGTTTATATCGAATATAATAAGACTACTGACCAGTTCAATTTATCCCTTTGAAAGACATACATGTTAAAAGTATCTTTATTTTTCCTTTTTCTCCTGTATGCATAGAGTGACCTCCTGCAAACTCTCTGTCACGTTTGACTGCCCGCGATTACGTAAGTCAGGAACAAAAGAATGTGTTAGCACAATGAGTATGTCGACCCTGCACTGTTACGGCGATTTTGTTTGTACAAGAACCCTTCGTTAGGTGTTATCGCTCGCATATAGATGTTAAAAGCTTTGTTCTAAGAACAAAGGACCCTCGATGCTATTGTAAATCTCTCCGCTTGACAGATGGCCTGAGGCTCTTCTGTTAAGTAGAACCGACTGGGGGTAGAATTAATATCCAATCAGAACTGAGGAAGGGGGGGGGGGGGCATCAATTCGAATCAGAACTTAACAGTCATTTGAACTAATAACGAATTAGTGATTTGTAAGCCGTCGTACTGGTAAAGCAGAATATACTCACTCCGTGGGAGCCACTCGTGATTTGGCGGGAAAACTCTTAGTACATTCTAAGGACAGAAAGCTTCGTAAAGGAAGCTTTTGGGGACAGAGTAGTGAAGTCCCGAGTCTCAGAGAGACAGGATAGAAATAGGCGGAGAACGCCGGAAGGAGAAATAGAGAATAGAATTAGGCGGGAAACAAGCCTCGTTGAAGGAAAGAGAGAAAGAAAAGGAGGAGGAGAAAGGAAGACGAAAGGGGAGGAGGAGAGGAAGAATCGGAGAACGCCGGAAGGAGGAAAGCAATTGGCGTAGTAAACTCAGATGAGTAGAAACCAAGTACAGGGGAAAGCCATCTCACACTAAAATCACGTGATGAAATAGGTTGTCACATGCTCGAGAGGAAGCAGATTGGTTGAGAACTTAATATCGTTTAATTTGTATTATGTATTAAATTGTTATTCTTTTGGATTTCACCCTTGTGTTCTTAATAATTTAATTGTCGGTATTGCTGACTGGGGGCTCGGAGCTTTACCTCTCTCTATCACTAATTTCACTTCTACAAAAACGAGCCAGGGTGGGAATTCCTCAGTAATTCAAATAAATATTGGGAGCATCCCACCCCTACGACTAACAGGGAGTCACACAGAACTTCACACTCTCCCCGTTTCAATAAGCTTACCGTACCCATCCACCCAGCAACAATAACAACACCATCCTCCATTGAGTTCTCTCTCTGCTTTTTCTTTATCCGAACTGTTGTACTTCAAAACAAAGTTTGTATCTTATGTCTGAAATGTTACTGCTGCAACCTGATCAAACAATGGCTGGAAATCTTCCAGGACGAACATCGATGAAAGGAGACAATGGCACACACACAGTGTAGATATGAAGAATGAAAAAAGCAGTTGTTCCCCTTCTTTTAAAACAGTAAATACTTCAACTTTAGGGTATATAGAACGTTAATAATAACTTTGAAAAATGTACAGTGAATTAACTTGTATCTATTTCTCTCCACATTTTACGCGCTCTGTTCATTTTCACAATAATTTTACCGGTATAAAATCGTAAAATAGCATGAAGATTTTGGGGAGATTGGGGATTTTAGGGAGACGGCTGGTTAGTAACAGATCATCAGCGTTCTGTTGTCCAATGAAACAGAACGTAAACAAGGTAAGAAGCTCTAAATTGTTTGTTAGAAATATCATTATATAATCTGGTATTAATATTAGAGGATCCCACGACAATTTTTATATTGAAAACTTTTGTTCCATATCCTCGACTTTCAATCGATAAATAAATAAATAAATAAATAAATAAAAGATTCAGATATGAAGAAAATGTTTTACAGAACACATCGAGAAATTATTTTATTCATGTTGGTTGTAAATGCTATCTCTGTTCATCCTTTGCAAATACATAATTTGAACAAGACATACCATGAGTCTTTTTGCCTGACCAGTTCAGAAACCTAAAATGGAAGTTTGGATCAGACCCGATCGTCATTAGTAGCCAGGCTGTTAGGAATGAAGAAGTTTGTAGAGAAACTAAATAGGATCGTGACATGTGTTGCTCAGGACACGGTGAATGTTCCGTTAATTGTAATTACTTTCAGTCTGGCTCATATTTTTGTGTATACTTACACACACACACACACACACACACACACACACACACACATACGTACATGCACACATGCATACAATGGACATTTACACTGTAAGATGATACCGTCTATAATGACTTTTTTCGCATAATCACGCTTCGCCCATAGATTATCAAAATTAGGTATGGACCGGTACTTCCAATTTTGCTTGCTACCTTATAATTCCGGGGTGAGCTATCCCTTTTGAAGTTTTCTTTCTCACAATATGGTGTGGCTTACATCTAACTGAAGAACTGATATTGGCCTTTTTGAATGAAAAAAAAATAAACTTAAGGAAGAAGTACTCGTTTTAAAAAAAAATCTGTTTGAAGAGTTTTTCTAGTAATTGTAGTTATCGTTATTAATTTGAAATATGGAATATTTATTATCTTAAATTTTAATCTCTATAATCTGCTAATTGCCAAAATGTTCGGGTGCATAAGAAACACGGTGAATAAAACCTATATTTGCTAATTTATAGGAAATTAAGTTTATATTTGTATTGACATTGAGAATAAGAATACAAATATGCTTTAAGCTTAATCAATCCTCGATTTGTCTTTCTGGACAGAAAAGTGAATACATGTCTGTAATTTCAAGCAAATGTATCTAATTTACAGAACAGAAGACTGAATAAATCTGCGGAGGACCATGATGTTTGATATATTTTCGTTGTTGATTGGATGTGCTAACATAAGACAAGCTGTCCACAAAATGTCTTTTGTTTTAATGTGTTGAGGTGACAACATTTATAACTAAATACTCATTTCTGTCCTCGCAGTGCCACGTTGGTTTTATATTCTGGTTTAGTATCATGTTACAACGGGTTATGCCGACTTTCCTCCTCAGACATTACAAGTTCTGACAGAATATAATACAAGGAGCAGGGAAAATAATTAGTTTATTTTTTAGCGTATTGAGAAAATTAATCTGGTTTTGTGGTGCATAGCAGTTTGACAAGTAGCTAGCTACCAAATAAATGAAATGGACGATTCATCTGCAGTGTTTTAAAATTGTAATATTGGTGCTAAAGACGTGAGAGAGGTAAATTTCCATACACCGCGCCTACTACAGTCAAGGAAGTTTAGTGTAATTAATATTTGTGCACAATTTCGAATAACGTTGGCTTTTAAGGTGACACTAACCAAGTTTTACCACACCTGTAAGTTAAATATAATGGCAAAAACTGCTGATATAAATTTGTCTCATGCATCTTTTACCTGGCGTCATTATAAGATATGCAAGCAAGATTTATCACTATGGAATTGATTATAAAACATGTTAGGTATTCAATAGCCTCTGCTTGATGATACAAATTTATATTTTGAGGTAGCTTCCTTCCATTTCACATATACTGCAGAGTGGAGATTAGGTAATTCACTACCGACTGGGATTGCTTGAAAGTGTATATTGACAAATATGCCAAACATATAACTGACTTCATAGTCTTGATATATGGCCAATATATTCCAAACAAATATGTTGAAGTTAAACCATCAGAGCCTCTATGGGTCACGCAAACGAAAAAGCCTTTTGAAAAGTCAAGCAAGCTAACCAGTCTCTGTAATTTGAGAAGACAAACAGATACATATTGAAAAATTAGCACAGAAGTTGAAATCATGCACTGTATCATATAAAGAGTGGTGGTCAGTCCTTATTGTATTCATCAGCCCTGACCGAACGCATTAAATAATATGCATTCAATATAGCGGAGCAAACTGTACTGGATGAAACAGGTTTAGATTTATATTTTTTTAACGTAGCTTTAACAATTTTCCTGTCATATCGCTACAATGTCTGCAGTGTGGCAGTTTAAAGTGATGTCCAGCACGGGTCATCATGCCGCAGACATGTAGCATGATGTCTCACCCAGTCACATTATTATGACACCAGGCCGACCAGTCCTAACACTAACCTCTTTGTGCTGAGCGCCTAGCGAGGCAGATGTTAGTACCATTTTTATGTCATTGATATGACTCAGCCGGGGTTCGAAATCACGGGGCGGACGCTCTAATCACTTGGCCAAGGAAGCGGTCTGCATAAAGTATTGCTGACGAAGCTGACGAGGAGGAATTATTGAAATAATTTTTTTTTTAATAGAGCAAACTGTACTAGATGAAACAAATGCTAACCATCTAGATATACACTTACATACAGACGTAAGCTTAAAATTCTACAGAACTAGTCCCTGATGAAGTACAAAATGTTATCAAAAGCCTTCCTATTGGTAAGGCTTCTGGTCCCTGTGGTCTAAATAATTGTTTTCTGCGTGAGCTGTGTAATGAAGTCACATCCGCATTGTTCACGTTTCAACCAGTCCCTTAAAGAATATACTTGTCCAAACATTTAGAAAGAAGCAAACAATTGCCCGATTTTAAAGATGGGCGATCCTACCATATTATATAATTACAGGCCAATATTGATTCTCAATACTGCTGGCAAAAGTTTTGAAAGACTGAGTTTTAAATATGTACTTAATTGATTCCGTGATAAAAAAAAATTATTACACTTTTTCAGTCTGGTTTTAATCCGTTCAATCCCACAGTTAATCAATTAACATACATTTGTGATACGATCTGCTTTGCAATATACTCTTGTAAGGAAATTAGAATTGTGTCACGAAATAAGTAAAGATTTTGACCGAGTGTGACATAAAGCACTCGTTTACAAAGTGAAACCTACTGGTATCACAAGAAGCATTAGAAAATGATTTTTCAGCAATATTAAGAGCAGAAGAGAAGGAGTGATACTTCCGATGTTGTCTTCAGAGTGGAGATGTATTAGAGCTGGTGTGCCCCAAGGACTCATTCTAGGTCCCTTACTTTTCTTTATGTTCCTAAATGACATTGTATACGATATACACTCCCATACATATTCAATTGCAGACGATATGAATGTCATTCTAATCGTAGATAACTTCATAGTTACTACTCATAACCTCACCTCTGATATGGAAATAATTTTTCAGTGGGCAAATAATTGGCTTGCATCTTTCAACCATCCTAAACGCGAATCATTGATAATTTCTAGGAAAATTAATAAACCCTTCCATCCAACACTAGATGTGCTTAAGCAACGAAATAAGGAAGTTGACGATTACAAACATCTTGGAATTTTACTCTCAGATGACTGCTCATGGCACAAACAAATAGACTATGGAAAGTTAACGGCATTGTCGAGAATCAATATAATACTTAGATTCAAATTACAACTTGACATGAAATCTTTAAAAATTACATTTACATGTTTTATACAACCCATTCAGCAAAATGATAAATGTAGTTTGGGACGGCCTCACGACTTCACATTAATCGAGAAAAGATGACTCGAAGAAATACAGAGTGAGACAATCAGTATTGTAACTTTGCAACAAAATTAGTATTTATTAAGATGGGAATGTCTTGAATCCAGACGACAAAAACACAGACTTGCACTCTCATATAAAATGACAACTTGTTTAAGTCCTCCCTATCTCACATATCCCATTCCATCAGCTGTTAATGATATCACGCTATGACTTAACGTAATGTAAACAATTTGCAATAAGTACATGCTATTCAATTATTTATGTCCAATTGAGGATAAATTGTAGTTCACAGAAGCAACACTTATTTTTACAAAGAATATAATGGAATCACCGTTTTGCAGATGTGAAATCTGAGAAAGTACTCATCACTACTTCTTATCTATCGTTTGTTACTTCTTACATTGTATCCAACTATTTCAATCTTTTACGCCATACGATAATTTAACTTTAATTTTCATACTTTTGTGGTAATAGAGCGTTTCCGTATGAAGCAAGCATTTGTGTTTGTGATGCCGTTCATAAATTAATTTTAAAGTCAAAGTGGTTTACTTATGTGCACATGTTACGACCACGCATGCATGTGCAAACAGCAATTTCCAAAAAATTTACAAATAATTCGCCACGCCTTTGCAACGTTTCAATCTTGAAGGAAAAACGTTTCATTTTAATCCAGTTTACACAATGCTGACACATTTAAATTACAATTTCTCATTGTATCTTCTTTCTTTTCCTTTTCCTCGTCTTCCACCTACTCCCTCGTTGTTCATTCTCCATCTTTTAAATACCTTGGCTAAATGCTAATGTCTAACCAAGATGCACTTCAGTTGGGTATTACAAATTAAGTGTCTGTCATTAAAACTGAATATCAGTCTCCATATATTCAAATGTCTTGACAATGTTTGTGCCGTAAAAGGAAAAGAAAATGATAAGCCATTGGCATCCGTTCTAATCCTTTACTTTCCATATTGTACCTCTTGTCATCCAATTACAATTTTATATAATAATATATGCTTAAACAAAGCTAATATATGCAATCTGGAAACATTATATTTCATGAGGTCTAACCCGATTTGTCTGGATACTTCTATTACAGTATAATCGTTGTAGGGCAGCATAAAGTTTGGAATATTAATAAACCTTTTCAAATTTATTCACGAATACTGCTCTATTGTGGAGTTCAACATGTTGTGCCAAGAACGATGTGTTGTGTGTTTATATTTTGTTTTGTCTTTTGGAGTTGGGTGGGTGGGTTCTTATTGTTCTTTTTGTTTAGGGCATAACGCCATTTTCAGCACATGATATATGTGCTATATATGGCAGCCAGTATAGATAGTGGAGGAGCCCGAGAAAACAGCGGGATGAACCATCGACGCACGGGATGCTACTGACAGCTTTCTCACATAGCCATATTGGCCGAGCCGAGACTCGAACTAACACGGACAGAGGTTTGATGGCAGTTATCGGTAAAGGCGTGCGCTTTAGAGCACTGGACCACCCGAGACCAATACTACAGAGAGTTACATTCCAAAAAGATTTAAACAAGCTCTTATATTGGGAAAAGGTTTACAAGCACTATATATCATTCATAGTACATTCTTTTGTCCCTCCACTTCAAACTCTACACGCGATCAGATGATACAGGACTGGGACTGGCCTATGCTACTGGTTACGTCACCATCCTTGAAAAACGCTGTTGAGCACTATTTGGATATATCTTTTTGGAGTGTCCAGATACTTAGGTTTGAGATGTCAGAGTTCAATATGCAACCTAGAGTCTCTAGTGGAACAACACCTGTGCTATCAAATCACTTACACGTTATTCCATCCTAAAGTCGTTTTCGAATAAAGAGTTATATCTGGAGTGAGGATGTTGTTCAAGCTCACATTATAAGAATACTTACTAGCTGTCTTTGTTGGCTTCCACAACCGTGTATGCACTAAACGTCATTAAATGTGCATCATTTCCTTCCTATGTTAATGCCCCGTATAGGCCATATAAACCTAAGCCAGTGTCTCGGACATCAGGAGCCTGCAAGCTTTATATTACGCTATCTGCAGCAGAGTAACAAGGCTTAACCACATGACTGACTTGACATCTTGACATATGCAAATTATTTCCTAAAGAAAATAAGTTTAACATGTGTAGTCGTTGATTCTCTCACCATATCATGCGATAAAGACTTAAAATAATGAGTGTCTGGTCGATGCTATAAAGATTTAAATTTCTCAGGTTTTTCAAGGGGTGTTTCATGACCGGCTACAAGATTAAGTTACCATACTAAGAAATTGGATGAAATATACACATGTACATGCTGGGTAACTGCATACAACAGGTCCCACTGGTAGGTAAATCATTGAAAATTGCTTGGATTTAGTCATGCGTTTCACAAGGCAGCGTCACGGGTCAACGAACTTTTTACTCTGCAATAATGATCATATATAATGCAACACGCATGAGTTTACATAAATGTTGATCAAGAACCATACTAGTAAGTCAATGGAAGACTTCCATGTGCCTAAAATAAAACCTGGGCAGACTACAACAGAGAGAGAGAGAGCCCACAATAGTACAAGGTACTTAACAACTCGTTCCTAAACATGTCCTACACGAGAAAATGTATCTAAAGAACATATAAGACCCACAATCATTCTTCAGAAGAGATAGAAGAAACAAACTGTCTGATCTTTATTTCCTAAACTGTAATTGTCATAACGATAGAAATGCTAATAGCTAACTGCAAAGAACCATCCTGCTATGCAATTTCAATCATTATACAGAAACAACGAATTTGTTCTACAGGAGCCTAGTGCCATCAATATGTTGGTAGAGAAATGGAGCTAGTATATTCATCATTTTTTGCCAGTCAGTGGTGCTTATCAAAGATTAAGTAATGTCATACAAATACAATGGCCCGCTCTGAAAGCCAAAATGTAATTTTGGTCTGTATATGACACATGGTTTGGTCAATATTCTAAAGGAGACCATGAATTTAACCATCCCATTGCATAACCACTATGCACGAATTCTGGTGTCCTTACTTGGGTACTTCCTTAAATAATACTGACATTAACGAAGGACCAGTCGAAACACAACACACTATGTACTAGTTTTTTGGTCTTCCTAAATGATATTTCTTTTTAACAATTTGAAAACAAAAAAAAAAAAAGAAGAAAAAGAAGAAAAAAAAAGAATGAGAATTAACATTGGCCCCAAGCACACCATATGCATGTGACACCATCATGATTATTTGGTGGCAAACAAGTTAAAAATAATATTCAAATATTAGTATAATCAAATTTCGTTATCGATAATTATAGAACTAGTTTTATAATATTGCAGTATAAAATATGTAAATATTAAATGCAATACATTCATTGCATCAGTGTTACTTTACTTTGTTCACTATTTCCTCAGGTGAAGATTCGATCTTAATGTTTTCCATTACATGCGTTTCTGTCTGTCCATCTGTCTGACTCTATGTACTTACATTCGTACATTTGTCCATCTCTATATCGTCTTTTCTAGAAGCACTGAAGACCCGTAGATGGAATGTCACTCTGAAGGGAAATACCCCATATGTCCCTATATTTATACATGCATTATGTTGGTTTTCTTTCCTATTGTATTACATAAGTATAAATTATATAAACGTGCCATGCTATAAATGCAGTAATTTACTTGGGAGGTATTATACCTGCTGCCATGACAACATCATGACTTAGTTTTAAAGCAAGGTTACAAGTTTATTGGAGACTTACAGTGCAAAGAAACAAACGGATAAAGCTCATTTTATAGATTCAGCAAACATATAATAATGGCGAAAATAAGTAATCATGCATCGCAAGTCATAAGGAAGCTTGATAACTCATGCCAAGGTGTATGCTCCCGAGCCTTTATTTGTTCAATACCCTTCATGCATACCAGTAACTTTCTCCACATAATCGTCAGCTGTAAGGGTTAGCTAAAATACTACATCATTTAAAAAAAGAGCATCCCCTGTCCTAGTGCGCTTTCGATTAATATTTCTTTGCGTTGTGGATTAAATCTTGTGTCAATATTGCACATACTTACGAAACTTGCTAGAAGTATGAAATCAAGCATCAAAGAGTGGCATCCCCATACAAAACAAATCGCAGACATGAGGTGAAGTTGTGCTGGAATATAGCACACATGCCTTACCTATGCAAAACTCTGAATGCTGAACCTCGAACAAAGTGGATACCTTGCCAGTGACCACTGACAGTATAAAATATTTTGATCGAATATATTTAATTCCACCATCAGAGACTGTTTTGTGTTTCATGTGAACTCAAATAGGAAAACGGTTTATGACGTACCAACAGAGCAAACCTTGCACATTAAAAAATGCTTTGTAAAACATCTCTGACAACAAAATTAATAACTACCCTCAGGCTCTCTGCTATACTTATATAAAGATATATGTATAGATCTCTGATTATGTAAGCACTCACATTCTGATATTATATTTTTCTTTGATTTAATGCATATAATTTATATCACTTTTAAATGAATTGACTCTTATGACAAGGAGAGTTAACACATGAAAAGAAAATTACTACACATTAGTAGGTATTTCACTAAGTTATCTCCCTTCATCCAACATATATTTTCAAGAAATAAAAAGTTACATTTTCAGTACGTTTAATGTCAATAATGAGAAGATTAATATACAATATTACAAGATCACTAAATAATTAGGCAAATTACAGTAAAACTGCTTTCATAATTTGTCAGAGCAAAGCTTACTGTTTGTTTGTTGTTTTTTTAACAATTATTCTTCATTGGTTTAATTGAAGCCAAATAATATTAACTTAGTGTGTATAATCAATACAAATTGCATGTGTCGGATTGCTTTAAATTAGTTACCCTTTTATTTCAGATGGATATGCACACTGTTCCACCTGAAGTTTTGATGCAGGTAGGGGGCGTAACAGTACCGGTGCCAATGGATTTTCATGGTTATGCTTTGGTACAGGCTCCACATGGAATCGGTTCACAATTAATACTTCCAGTTCAGTACCCACGAATGTAGTTCTAGTCTATTTTTAGAACATTTTTTCCTCTCTCATTTTGGTGGTGATAGAAGAGTTTTATTTATGCATCTTTGGTAGGGATTTAAAGGTAACTGTTTATTCTTGATAATATGAGCTCAGGGTGTTGTTGTATGTGTGTATTTCGGCGACAGTGCACAGTGAGTAATAAGGCCTTGGTGATGCTCCGGAAGTGAAATCTGTGTTCTGTTTACATGGTGATGTGTTGACAGTTCAGCATCTAAAAAAAGAGCAGGTCAACCTTTGACGAGAACTTCACCGTGAAGTCATCTTTGAAGGTATTTTAGATTAGCATATGATTTGTATTGATTGTCACACAGTGGAAAGGTCAGTACTGAGAAACCAATGTAGATAACATATAGTAAAATTAATTGTGTCCTATGTCCACATCCTGATCCCATGTGAGTCTAATAAACTTTATATTCTCTGTTTTCAGTTCATTGTTGTTTTCATATATGAATCATTTATTGTATGGTACATGTTCCTTATGGAAACACACTGTCCTCCTGTTTTTAACTCCCTTGGATTTGCAAGGCTTAGTACTTTTTCTTGGCATTTTTCTGTTCTTGATTCCCCAAAATTATTCAAAATTCCAAGACAAAGTTCTTACAAGTTGTACTGTATACAGTATGATCATAGAGTAGCTAATTGCATGAATATTAGTCACTATTTAAGGGAGAAAAGTTTGTTGCTTAAGTTACAGAAGGGATGGGGGAGGCTGAACTGGGTGAAAGGACTGGGATTAGTGACCTTATTCATTTAGAGACAGTGAAAGTTGTTGATAGCCTAGACATTTTTTAATTAAAGATCGGGTGATGTCCACCTGTCCCTGATGTTAAGTTCTGTGTTTACGAACCAAATATAAAGTCCTTTATTTTAGATCAAAATGTCGTTTTAAGAGTAGAACAGGTACATGCTAACTAGTGCATTGACCTTTGACCCTGCTATTACATAATATGACATAATGTGATTTGTCCCATATCGTCAAAGTAAAGTTAGATAAGTGCTGATATGAATAAGACACAACTCATAGATAAAAGAATTCATTTCAAAAGATGATTTTGCTAATGAAGCAAAAGTGTGAAAAGAAGAGTTCAAACAGCTCAATAACATTTCTATACACATTCATATAAGACATATCTTAGTATCTCATAAAATTGTTTTTCACAAGTGAGACTAAGTATATTTGTTACTTATACAGTCCCGAACTATTTCACAGATTATTGGAAACATTAAGGTTTGCTATAGGTATAACGGTACCAATTGCGCAAGTCCAGGTGGGTGGAGCTTAAGGTGTGATTGGTGCATTATGTAAGAGTTCTACTTTCTGTTAGGCTTAAGAAAAACGTTGAGCCTCTTGGCAAAATGCGAGTTTATGTTAATTCCTATCTTGATGATATTTTGTATTTTTTATGATGTTTTTAAAATGTGGTACACATGGGGCTGACAATGTGCCTGTATTGACTAGATAACTCTTACCCCTGTCTAGTTCCAGTAGCGTTATCTCTCTTAAATGCAACGGAGTACATGGTTCTGTCATCGTCGAATTGACAATATAACACTGCTCTCTAGAAAAGTGTGTGACACAGCACGCTAAAGTTGGATAGAAAACATCTTTATTTCCCCAAACATTAGCATTAAGGTCTATAGAAAAAGAATTGGTACCGTAATACCTTAAGAAAAGAAATCGTTTCAAATATCAGACAAAATACAGATTTGTAAAAGAAGCCTCTAAGTACATCATGATTCCATACATATTTTACAGTTTATGTTCTTAAATATCTTTAAAAATGTCACCGAAATAAATCCATCAATGTGCCACACTCAACTCAATCGTGGTGCAGAGTTTATGTTAGGCCTCGGGCATATTCCTTTACGTTATGCTTCCAGGTTTGGACGCTACTTCCTTTATCCCAAACAGTTCAAAGAAAATCATATACACATGTGTGACATTTTGGCACAAGGCCCATGCCATTTATACAGCAGTTCTTTTAGACTGGTACCCAATCCATTATAGATTTAAAATTTACAGATATTCGAACGATTTAAGCTCTAAAAAATTTCATGTATTACCTGGTTATCTTAAAAAATATTCGTTTGTTTCGGTGTCCAGCAATATATGCTAAACTGATGAATATTGCATTCCAAGTGATATTTCCCCGCGTCTTGCAAATCAATACAGGTGTCACAATATTGCATGCCTAACACTGGTTTAAACTGCTCTAATTATTTTAATGGTACCTGTGTTGATTCAGTTGGCTGATTTAACTGTTTTGTTTGTTTTCTTTGGTTTTGTATTTGCTTGTTTGTTTGTATTTTTTCGCGGAGGGGAAGGAAGTTGTTGTTTGTTGCTTTCTTCTTTAACCACCTTTGCTCGTAAACGTTATGTCGACGAGACGACTCATGTTGACGGCAGACAGAAATTCATGTCAATTCATTCGTTGAATTGTAATAGAAAGGTAGTTTGCTTTTTGCCGTTATTATAACTCTGATTTGTGGATGGGATAAGCATGTGTATATATACCCACCTACACCGATTTACCTTCAAAATAAAATAGCTTTTAAAGTGTTGATATAAAAGAATTTGATATACTGTTGTATAACTTTCGTATATCCAATTGTGATTCGCCCATAGCGCATTAATCCACATAGATACTGGCATAAGGTAAGGAACTAAATTTTGTAGCGGACCACTGGACGAAGCTGTGCACAGTTAATTAATTCCGTTAATACTGCTACTTGTAGTCAATATTAACTGCGTTGGAAATGCGAGTATGTGTAATTGTGTGTCTATAATAAAATATATGTATTTTACTGTGTGGGGAAAATATGAACAAGTTTTTCTGAGCAATACTGCACGACCGTGGGAGTGAAGTATTACGCCGAAAAGAAACGAGTTCATATTTCCCATTTATTTATTAGCTGTGCCATTTCTGTACAATGTACACGTGATTTGAGCCGTGGTGCCGCACTAGAGGTACCAGTCTAGAATCGGCTGCATTGTTATTTCTTTTCTATCACGGATTGCTTGAAATAATATGGAAGAATATGAATTATTTCAAATGAAATTTCAAAACAACGCTTTAGAATAAAACGTTCATCTCATTTTTAATGAAGTAAGATAATTTGATTGCAGTTGGAAATACAGTTCAAATTGCAGTACAATTTCGCAGTGTGGATCACGTTGCGGAACTATTGACATATGTCATATAAATCGAATTTTCAGAACTAAAAAAGTGCATTTTGAGGAAATGTAAGATGCAAAAATGTAAATATATTTTGCTATTCATATTACCAACTAATGCTTTTTTACTTGCATGCTCTTTGTAGGGGCCTCTGCTATGTAATTGACCTCTATGACTTCTATCTCTAACCTTAATTTAAAACATTGTATACAATTTGAATACGTGGAAAATTGCATATCAGCTGCTTTATGACAGTCAATTTAGCTAGCTGAAATAAGAATTCTTTATTGGTTATGAAGCACTTACTACTTCCACCAAAATCTTCAGTTGCATTTCTTTCTCAAATTAAGTTCTTTGACTTATAAAATGGCACGTATCTGATAGATTTGCAAAAGCCTTTGGTCTCAACGCGCTTTGCTAAGCTCTTTTAACAAAACTCCCTGTGGGAGCACGGGTCATAGTCAGAACCATCCTATTTGCGAAAAGATCAGCTTCTATCACGTTTGTTGTGGACATTGCAAATATATTAATGCATCCAACAAGTTGCCATGAATGGAAGTGATTTTGTTTTCAAATACTCAGGCATCTATGAAAGGATATCATTTATCTCACTGTCACGCGTAAGGTATGATAATATGTAATTTTCTAAAACATGAGGCAATATAAGTTGTGTACCATTGCCGTTACATGCCGCAGAATGGAAAACATCTTTAATCAGATTTTGTATCCATAGATCCGTGCCTACAGTTGCTCAATTGGACAGGTCTTAACCAGGACAAACCATTATAATCCGGATCAAACCGGTTCAATCCAGTTCAAACCGGTTTATTATAGATCAAACCAGATGAAATATGTCTATTACGAGCTGATTTCCACTCATCAGACTGGATTGGACAGCTTTTAATCGGATCAATCAAGTTTTACGCTGGAACAGATCGGTTCAATCCGGTTCAAACTGGTGCAGTCTAATTTATCCTGGATGAAACCGTTTGAAACCAGTTCCTTACAAGCTTATTTTTAAGCATCAGTCTAGACTGTTGAGGGATTATCGATATCAAACCAGTTCACTCTGGATCAGACCGGTTCAAACAAATTTAGCCTGGATCAAATCAGCTGAATCCGGTTTATTGCGTGCTGATTTGTACGTATCAAACTGGATTGGACACGGTTTAACTGGATCAAACCAGTATAGTCCATATCAGACCGGTCAAATCCAGTTCAAACTGGGTTTTCTGGATCAAATTAAATCTATTACAAGCTACTTTTCTCGCATAGTACTGGATTAGACTGGTCATCACTGTATCAAGTCATTTCATTACAGATCATTGTCGGTACAATCTTGTTCCTGGATCACACCAGTTGAACCCGGTTTATTACAAGCCAATTTTACGGATCTGACTAGATTTGACAGTTTATAACCGTATCAAACTAGTTTACTCGAAATAGACTGTTTCAAACTAGTTTATCCTGGACTAAACCAGTTGAAACCGGTTTTGTAAAGCCGTTTGATACGGCTATAAGCCGTAAAATCCAGTTTGTTGCGTAAAAATCACCTTGTAAGAATTCCGATCAAGCTGGTGATGAACGGTTTGATCCAGTTTGAACCGGATTAAACAGGTCTCATTCGGGCTAACTGGTTTAGTCCTGTTGAACAATGTACCACTTGAAACAGGTTTAAACATGTCCAATGGCGTCTTAAGCAATAAAATCGGTCCGTAATAAACCTGTGTGAACTGATCTTGAACCAGGATCAACTGGTTTTAAGTGGTTGGAACCAGTTTGAACCAGATTGAACCGGTTTAAACTACTTAAAACCGGTCAAAACCTGTCCACTCTATTCTTAAGCCATACCATTGGCTTGTAATAAACCGGTTGGAACTGTTTCTGAACAATGATAAACTAGATAGTTCTAGTTTGAAACGAATGGAAAGGATCTGAACCGGATTGAACCGATTGACCCGCTTATAACCGGTTGAAGCCTGTCCATAAAATCGGCTTCTAATAAACCAGTTTGAACTGGTTTTGAATCAGAAAAAAAATGGTGTGAGCTGGTTTGATCTGGTTTGAAACGGATGAAACCGCCTGGAACCGGATTGAACCGCCTAAAACCGGATAAAACCTGTCAAATCAAGACTTAAGCCATACATTTGGCTTAGAATAAATCGGCTTGAAACCGGTCAAAATCCGTGAAATTGAGACCTTTTGTATAAAATCTGCATGGAATAAACCGGCTTGAACCGTTTTGTGAGAACTCAGACAGTAAATAAATTTGTGCAGTTATTCGTAAACTTTCTTAACTGTCACTGAATCGTCGAGGGAATTCTGATACTGTCAGATGCGATATGATATCCAGACCCTTCTGGTCCCACGCTGATGATTTGGTTTAATTTATGTCTTCAGGCCGGTTTAGCTTCGTTTTTATTGACCACCGCAAAAGTTTACCGCGTAGGGAGCAGATGACGAAGTTTAGTATGGGTTCATGTTCGTGTTTGAATTTCTTTTATTCTGTACCAGTCTATAAAATCCTCTGTCGAATCTCTTCATTGATCGATGCCATTTTATCTTCCCAAGTTGTACAACCATCCATGAAAAGTACAAATGAGTTATTCTCGGGAAGACTACTGAGAGGATGTGCTCGCAAAAATCGTTTGTCTCGGGAATTACATTAATATGTTCGTGCCAACCGATAATTGTTTTCACGGAAGACTGTCTATAACCTGCGTACGGTGAAGATATAATCGAAACGACTGGACCGAATATACGTTCAATTTTATGTTTGAAAAGTTGAGGTTTTGTGTCAGTCTGTAACAATATTTTGCCGTCGAATGTATTCATTGATTGATTCAATGTTTTACGTGCCCCAGCGTAGTTCAACGTGTACAATCATCCATCAAAAGCACAACCGATTAATTTGCGAAAATACCACTGTTAAGTTCCTCATCCGATATATGGCAAACTGAAATACTCGCGCAAAGACATCATTCAATAGGTGTACGAGATCAGATCTTTTATACTCAGGAATAAAATTATTGCGGATTGATTTAGTGTTCAAGCAGCACATTGTCGTAAAGAACAAGATTATTTTGACTTGAAACAAGATCGTCAATGGAAGGGGCTGAATCAAGGGCGGATGAGTTCCTTCTCAACGAAGTCTGAACCGCTGATATAAATATGTGAAATGCCTTTTGTTCGCGAGGATATTTATATACATGTCAAGTCAAAGATTTGTATTCACAATCACTGCTAGAATATCTTTAACCTTTTTCATGTTCTTCCTAGATCCTATGGATCAACAGATGGGAATTAAGGTTCATACCACATTCGAACACATTTTAGAGAGCAGCATTCGTCTTTTAATTTTCCAGTGACATTTATTTTTGTTGTTGCTACAAAACAACGGGGGTTCTTTTGGACTCTCACTGTTGTAAAATAGACATCGTTGGTGATTATAATCATCAGCAAGGAGTTGGTGTCAGTATCTAGCATCTAACCACAATCCTGGTAAAACGGTTTTATTTTGTCGTAATAAAACGTCTACACGAGTATCTTCTACAAGTCTAGCACAGATGCATCAACATTGATAGGTCTTTTTTTAGCTTCAGTTTGGATTGTTTTACTATATGTGACAATAACTCCACCAGAGAATAGGGACTGAGATGCTGTATCAGCAAAAAGCCTTTAGAACTCGTCTTGTTCACTATCCTGAAAAGGTTCAACTTAAATTCGCTTTCGCAATTTCTCCATTGTTTTTGAGAACATGGAACAATTCATAAGTTTGAAGCAGTTTTTCTCAAACTCATTGTTAGCATCCGATGTCAGATATGTGTTCATCTGGATATAAGAGAGCATCGAAGCTTGCTGGCGAAATCCATGTACCCGATGCACTTTGCTTGCACACATTCCCAATCGCAAATGTAATTGTGGGTTTCGTACGTGCACTTTATAGTTGATTTTGGTCCGAAGATTTTTACAAGCGTTGAGCATTTCGTTAACAATTCCACATTGATCAGGTGGCAACCAATCACGGGGAACTGCCATTACTTTTAATTTATACCGAAACGCCACAGTCATTAGGTAATAAATCGTTAATGTATTCACATTACAAGTCGCATATGACATGGAAGCCATTCCTGGGAATCAGTCCATCAGGAATGATAACATTTGTGTCCGACTTATGGTCAGGAAGCATCAGTGATAAACAATTAGTTACTAAATCAGGACTTCTGGACTTGTGCCAGTTTGGTGATGCTATTATTGCTGATAAGGGCTTTCTGATATCTGACCTTACAAGTCCAAGGGGCATTCATCTTATAATTCCATCATTAAAAAATAAAAGATTTAACCGCCGTCAAGTTGAGGAAACAAAGAGAATTGCCAGTCTCAGGATTGATGTGGAAAGGGCAATATAAAGAGCAAAATACTATCGTATTCTTCAAGGTCTTATGCCAATTACTCTTTCACAAGCTTCAAAAATTTTAAAAATATGTGTTGGACTGTCAAATCTTCTACAATCACTAATCCATGATGGTGATGAGAACTGAACTTTGCTGATGAGAAATATTATTATAATAGTATGTGGTTATTTTTCAAATGATTGCCAGATTTGGGTGCTTTTAATTTAATTATGCACCAGGTTGTTCTATGAAACTTATCACATAAGGCATTGTTGTATAAAGCAATGAGTATTAAAAAGTGTAAATACGTGTTGATAATATATTTCAGGTTAATAAATATATTCTTGGTCAGACTGTATTGTTTCCTTTCTTTCTATTTCGTTCATTTACTTAACTATTTGTGTGGATGGACAAGTTGGGTTTTTGGCCTATTGATAGTATGTCAGAAACTGACAACCGGTTATGTCTAAAGATTGCTGTAAATGAAACAGATGGTTGTACAACTTGGGTTTTAAGGCCAATGGGCAATATTTCAGTCATTTATAGCCAGTTAGCTTAAATCTGAGACAAAATTTATGTCACAACAGAATTTGAACTCTGGCCTTCCAATCCAGAGGCAAGGACCTAAACCACTAGACCACCATATCTCACAAACTCAATGTATATTATATGAGACTGATGGGGGATTGTGGCAGTTGACAGTCAATTTCATCTAGCAAAACTTTTCACCTGGAACTGGAAACAAGGATCTTCTGATCCAAAAGCAATCACCTTCACCACTGGTCAACAACTGCCCAAAACAAACAACATTAAAAACATACATAAACTTTTTGTGTGCAAACGCACCCCCCCACCCCGCAAACATGTACACTCACTCGCTCTCAAGTGTCATAGATCATCATCCAGTGTCTCACCAATTGTACGCTGATGACACCCAAATATACAAATCTAGCCACCCAACTGAAGTTGATGCTACCATCCAAGGTGTAGAGAGGTGCATTTCTGATGTGAAATCATGGATGACATGGAACAAGCTGCAGATGAATGATGATAAAACTGAGGCCATTCTGATCAAAACATGGGGCCTCGAGTGGCCGAGTGGTCTAAAGCGCTCACCGTTCCGGATCAATGCCATCTCACCTCTGTCTGCGTGGGTTCGAGTCCAAGGCTCGGCTAGCGTGGGTATGTGGGAAAGCCTGTCAGTAGCTTCTCGTGGGTCGGTGGTTCTTCCCTGGGTTTTCCAGAGTTCTTCCTCCACCAGTTGTACTGGCCGCCATGTATAGCCTATCTTGTGCTGAAAAATGGCGTTAAACCCTTGAACAACAACAATTGATCACAACACAAAGACTTTCTCATTCGCATCCTTTACCTCAAACAATAAATATCAGTAACACCAACATTAAATTCACACAATCAGTACGAAACCTAGGTGTTACTCTGGACAGTACTCTCACATTGCACCAACATGTCATGAACATATGCAAGGCTGCATATCTTGAGCTGAGACGCATCAGATCAATTCGCAAATATCTTTCAGCTGATGCCACTAAAACACTTGTGTGTTCATTAGTACTTTCAAGACTGGACTGCTGTAACTCAATTCTGTCTGGTTCATCTCAATATCTGCTCCAGAAACTTCAAAAAGTTCAAAACACAGCTGCTTGGATCATACTTAGAGTAACACAATCAGAGCACACCTCCCCGCTGCTATGTACCCTACACTGGCTATCCATTCGATCGAGAATCAAACACAAAATTTGTTCTCTGTACTATGTTTCACTGTCGGACTCTAGTCCAACATACCTATCCGACCTCCCCCATAAGTACACACCAGCAAGATACTTACGCTCCTCTTGTGACAATCGTATACTCATTATTCCCACTATGAAAACTAAGTCATATGGACAGCGTTCTTGTGCATACCAGGACCCAGCAACGTGGAATGAATTGCCCACTGAACTTAGACATAAAGACACAGTGATCACATTCAAGAGGGCTCTCAAAACTCACTTATTTCGACTGCAAGAACAAACTTAAGGACCTAATAATGATTTCCTACCTTAAATATTCTCAGCATGTTTTTTAATGTTTTCTAATTTCATGGTGTTTGTTTTTCTAATCATATCATTATATGTTTTTTATCTTATAGGTGTTGTCTAATGTTGTAAAGCGTTTAGAGCTTCTTAAGATTAGGCGCTATACAAAGTCCTCATTATTATTATTATTATTATTTGATTTATTGTATAATTTTGAAAGATAGAATGTTTATATTCTTCAGTTTTATTCTCTATACTTATACTGAAAAAAATGCAATATTTGCTGGCACATGCGAAACAAAATACAAAAACGTACTTGCTAATTTAATGGAAGCACAGCTTAGAACTGTATGGCCACTGAGGGTTTAACGAGTACAGATATGTCGTAAGCTTAATCATTCCTCCGATTCTCTTTCAGGAAGTGAAAGTGAACTTTTGTTTCTAATTTCAAGTAAATGTTTGTATTTTACAGACAAGAAGGCGGAGGAAATCTGCGGTGGAACAGAAGGTTTGATTATGTTTCCTTGTATATTGAATGCGCTAAAATGAGACACAAGCTCTCCATCCAGTGTTTGTTATTTTTTGCTGAGGTGCCGTCATATCTACCTACCTACCTACCTACCTACATACATACATGTATGCATGCATGCATGCATACGTACTTTATGCTAACTTTCCTCCTCAAACATTATATGATTATTGGGTAATCCATGGTGTTATGTATATTTAATTTAATGTTTGTTTGTTAGTTTTATTTTTTTTTTTTATATTTCATTACATGCTATTGTAATGTAAAAGTGTATGTTGGCCTACACATTGTCCAAAATTGAATTCATTTCTGCTTGACCTAAATGGCTTTCTAAAACATAAATTTATTTCATTTTATCTCAGTAACTAATACATAGCTAAATGATTCTCTGTCTCTATGAGCTTACTATCAGGATTATTATTCAGGTAAACAAGGTATAATAAATATGATTATTTGGGTCGGGTTTTTGAAATTGTCAAAGTGAATTCTACAGGTTATTGTGTTGTAAGTAAACATGGCTCATTAGATCATTTTAGAAGGGTTATTTTTTGGTATTTTTCTTAGAAAATACTAAGTGTGACTTAAGGTCAAGTAGAGAACTATATATCTTGTAACTGTGAGGATTTTACCAGTCGTGCTTTAACATCTAGCACCTTCAAGTTGTGTTGATCAGTTTGGGCTGAATTGTATTTTTTTTCCTTCAAATTATTGAATTCAAATGATTATTTTCTCTGGCAATACAAAGGTGCTTTGATAAAATGCTTGGATAAAGATATTCACTGGAATTTATAATATATTCGTACCTGAAATTATATTACTGTGATTCAACAAAAGACCTAGGCACATCAGCTTCCCATGCGCTATAACAGACACGTCATCGCCTTCAGTTTTCGATCACTTCGGAACTTGTACTAAGTTTTATTCAAGACTTTTTTATTATTAGGACTTGTGTCTGTAATTCTTGGATTTTTGGGGTATTTAATTCGCGATACCATAAGTTTTTTTCTTCTTCTCATTTTCACTTTGCATTCTAGGGAAATTAATTATTTGTTCGATTTTACAAAGCCTTTTGTGTTTCACTCTTTTCTGTTACTTTTTTAAGAGCATATACTCGTATCACGTGGCTAAATCTACGTCATGAATAATAAAAAAGAATTTTAGGGCTGTCTAATTGTATACAGAGATCTAATAATATGTGATTGTGGTGCATGCAGTTGCTACAACAGGTGAATGCCAAGTTAATGAGACGTGTGATTTAGCTGCTCTGTTTTATGATTTAGGTATTAGTGCTAATAGGCGAAAGTAATACAGCTTCCAAACACTTTTATGTAACTAATTACCTTGCATATTCGAGTAAATAAATACGGCATATGTATCGCCGAGGTAACTAAAATCTGGGACATTTAGCTGAGCGTATATTTGTGCGGAGTTTGAAATAACGTTTGCTCAGTAAACACTAACCATATTTTACCGCTTCGCTTGGTTAAAAAAATTGGTAGATGATGTCGATATAATTACGTGTCATGCTTGTTGTATCTGGTATCATAAATATAATGTAATCCAGAGTTGAAAAATATCTATAACATATGTTAAATAGTCATATGCTTTCCTTGATAATAAACATTTGTTTACTGCGGAAGGTTAGTTTCATTTTACATGCAAGGCCGAGTGAACGTTTGATAAATGACCCACGACAACTATTGACTGTAGCATGACCAATTGCAATATTGACATATACAGATCCAGAAATTAATCTGGCCTACCGGACATACAATGTCAGCAGATAACTTTCCTCCAATATATTAGTAAAACAATGTTTAACTTAGATCAAAATTAGTTCAGTTGCTTGAAGTCTCAACATTTATTTATTCCAACTAAACAATCAATATTCTCTTTTTGTTTTAATCCCATAGGCTCCGCTGAGACGACGGGAATTCCTTGGTGGTCATATCTTATACTTGTGATCTTCATTATTAGTATCATCATCAATATTTTCTTTGTAATCCTAAGATTGCTCAATCGGAAAAAACATTCGTCGAAAAAGATACGAAAATCTGATTTCGAGGAGTCGGGAAAACATGAGAGTTCGAAAATGTTATCGAATTCTCAAGAAAACATACCCCAAGTGAGCATTCCGAGACAGTGGACGACATTATCAAAGGAACCTTCAGCTTCCCCATATACAGATGAACAACCGAATTCGATAACACAAGTTCAGACACATGAGACGGAAAAGAGACGACAATCTGATAAGAAGGAGTCGGAAAAGGATCCAAAATTTGCCAATTTGGACCCTGTTCCCGCAGGCGCAGATGTAGAACAGGATCAAAAAACAAAAGATCATGAAAGCCTAGACACCGTTCTAATAGGAAAGAATATCCCTTTGAAGAAAGAAACATCAGGGATGATCAACGAGAAATGCAGCTTAGATAATTAGTTGTTTTCTTTAAAGTATATCATATTGTTTTATCTAAGTCCTTTCCAGAAACATACGAAAATGATCCAACGATATGATTGATTCGACACATATTTGAATGTATCTGAAAACAAGGTCAAACACTGCATACAATTCCAGAGCAAAACAAACAAAAAGCCACATTTAAAATATAGTTAGAAAAATAAGCAATTAATGAGAGATATAGGGAGAGACGATGGGAGAAAAGACATTGCACAGGTTACATTCGCTGTTGTCCTTTTCATTTATATACGTTTTAGTGTTTCGAATATAACTAAACGTATTATAAACAGTACGTTTCCTGGATATATAGCACTTGTGTAAGGGGATTTCTGATCCAAACCCCCATTTTGTATTGGGACGAAAACACAGTCTCACCGTATAGACCCAAGGTAATCAAAACATACTAGAATTCAATTAGTTGAGACAACAAAATGGATTTCTTAGTCGTTTACCACCTAAAGACCACCATGGAAAGCATCATCGTCGTCGCACAAAATGGGATTTTTGACTCAGAAACAACCCATTATATACAACTATTGCGCTGTTTTGGGGTTTCTATTTTATATTTCACACAAACTTTTACACATCGCTGTTAGTCATAAAGTTTATTATATTTTTTCACACATAAATTTACATAACAATTTTTCGAGATATTTTCACGTCTCTGCATTTGCCATTTTATAAGACTCATCGTCATGACAAAATAAATATAAATTAATCTTTCCACGGATAAGAGAACCAGATTCCAACATCTTGATGAAATTTCCATCGAGTCTCGTTTTATCGACATAACATTTTTTAAAATTCGTTATGAGCTATGATGGTTGTGTATTGTATGCCCTGGTGGACATAACTCATACCCAGAAAGATGGTTTAAATGCATCAACGTCTACAAAATGCAAATGGAACCAACCCCGGAAAAGGAAACTCAGTCCTAAGAAATCTCAAAATATTGTGTTTAAGAAACTAAAATATGGTGACTTACCTGAAAACATTTATGAAGCGCAAAATTGAAAATTTGGAACCAATAAATCTGAGCATATTTAATGAGAGGCTTAAGAAAGTTGCTCCACGTGCTGCAATTCTTTTAAGCTGTGGTGATAACGGCTTAGACAAATAGCAGGACATGCTAGTTTTGCATAATATAAAAGTAGTAAATGGGGGCACCCTAGCCTCAATGGGAATTAGCATTACAGACAGGGTCCCGGCACTCTAGCCTCAATGAAAATTTAACATGGGGAATACAAACCCGGCACCCTAGCCTCAATGGGAATTAGCATTACAGACAGGGTCCCGGCACTCTAGCCTCAATTTAAATTTAACATGGGGAATACAAGCCCGGCACTCTAGCCTCAAGGGGAATTTAACATGGGAAAAAGTCTTGGGCAACTCTAGCCTCAAGGGGAATTTAACATATGGAAATTGAACATGGTGGGTCTGTATAGCGTCAAGGAGAATTGAACATGGTGGGACTGTCTAGGGACAATGATGGTAGAGGATCAAGCACAACAGAGACAGAGACATACATACACTAGTACAAGCGTGAGATTTATATATAAAGCATTACCAAGACCTGAAATCTTGCTGGGGTGTTCAATAATTTGCATAATTGTAATGATGCTATAATTAGCTATAATCAAGGAAATGCTCAACGACAAAATGGATGTGACTAAAAGTAACTCTAAAATGACGAAATTGTCCCAGAATTTAAAGGAAAATAAACATATCCCCGAAAATTAAGTTACAATGGTTTAGACTAAAATGGATAAAATTAGTAACTACTTACAATATCAACTTGTGTGACGATCGTGGATAAACACCCATGTATCTATTTATAGCTATAATCAGCTAAAATTCCTATGAAATCCCACTATCTATTTATGCTACAACTTGTGGGTTATTCCTTTGGAAAACCCCACTATCTTTTTATAGCCTCAGCTTGAGTGACGTTCCTGTTTATGAACTCTAGTAAATATGTATAGCTACAACCTGTGGAAATCCCCAAGTCCATATTTATAGTCTCGAAATTTCCAGCGTCAGTGACGTCACTGTACTGAACACAAGGGGATAAATGTCAACAGTGTTGCAAGTGGCTGACCTGAATACACGCTACTGCAGGTAGGTAGGAAGAGTGTATCTGATAGGGATAAAGTGAGTTTTATAGGGACAAACAGAGACCAAAACACACACACACACACACACACACACACACACACACACACACACACACACAGAAGAGGAAAAAACAAACCCCAAATATACTATCAACACAGAAGGGAGATAATACAAACCCCAAATAAACTATCCACACAAAAGTACGCTTACGCATAAAAACCCCAAATATACTATCCACACTCGGGAGGAAGAAGAAAAATTAAAACAACCAAATATACGATCTACACAACGTACGCGAACACACACACACACACACACACACACACACACACACACACACAGGGAAGAGGAGAAAACAAACCCCAAATAAACTATCCACACAGACGTACGCGAACGCATAGAAACCCCAAATATATTATCCACACAAACGTACGCAAACGCATACAAACCCCAAATATACTATCCACACAAACTTACGCGAACGCATACAAACCCCAAATATACTATCCATACAAACGTACGCGAACGCATACAAACCCCAAATATACTATCCATACAAACGTACGCGAACGCATACAAACCCCAAATATACCTTCCATACAAACGTACCCGGACGCATACAATTCCCAAATATACTATCCACACAACGTCGTTAACGCATACAAACCCCAAATATACTATCCACACAACGTCGCTAACACGTACAAACCCGAAATATACTATCCACACAAACGTACGCGAACGCATAAAAACCCCAAATATACTATCCACACAACGTCGCTAACGCATACAAACCCCAAATATACTATCCACACAACGTCGCTAACTCATACAAACCCCAAATATACTATACACACAACGTCGCTAACGCATACAAACCCCAAATATACTATCCACACAAACGTACGCGAACGCATACAAACCCCAAATATACTTTCCATACAAACGTACGCGAAGGCATACAAACCCCAAATATACTTTCCATACAAACGTACCCGAACGCATACATTTCGCAAATATACTATCCACACAACGTCGCTAACGCATACAAACCCCAAATATGCTATCCACACAACGTTACTAACACGTACAATCCCGAAATGTACTATCCACACAAACGTACGCGAACGCATAAAAACCCCAAATATACTATTCACACAACGTCGCTAATGCATACAAACCCCAAATATACTATCCACACAACGTCGCTAACTCATACAAAACCCAAATATGCTATCCACACAACGTCGCTAACGCATACAAACCCCAAATATACTATCCACACTCGGGAGGAAGAATTGTATGGCTCTTATACACTGTCTTGCTTTGTTGACGTCATACAATGCTTGATCTAGCCCCATTTCGGTGTACTTCTCAACGAGGGTCAGCGTCCCCCTCCTCCTCCTCAACCGCCTCTATTTCCTCTTCTGGTTCTGATACTAATTCTTCAGTTGAGGTAGATAGTTTCAAATCCGCTGCTATGGTGTCTGTCGCTGTTATTGTTGTTGTGGTTGTTATTTCAGCTGGGATTGCCTGTAGTATCGGAGTGAGAGAAGAACGTAGTGCCTCCGATAATTGAGTCTGAGTTTGCCATATCGTTTGTCTAACATAATTGACCCTTTGTTCTGCCACCACTCTTTCCGGGGTGGGTTGCTTGTTAGGTATAGTCGGCTGTTGACTAGATGTTATTTGTGGTCTCGAGGTGGGTGGAGTGCTAACTGGCAGAAACCGTAAAGTGGGCAAACGACGTGTCAAAGAAGTCAAAGTACGTTGGAAAGGATATCCGACAAGTTATCATTCTTGGATCGACGTTTCGCACGTCATCGACTATAAAAAGAAGTGACCATCATTCCCTTTCACACAGATTCAGCTACTGCGATCACTCCTTCACCCAATTCTTCTCTGCAAGATTTACAAAAACAACCCTTGTGGGTGAGGTATAGAGAACGTGTGCCTAAAACACAAATCGTCTTTTTCTGTCAAATCTTCGTGGTGTATTGTGTCATCGGGGCAGCCATCGCCAATTTGAGTTTGCAACAAGGAGACAAACAATTGTGGACCATTGTATTGAGCAGTTACATCGGTTACCTGCTTCCTAATCCCTCCCTGAAATTCTCCTCGAACGAGAACAACGGGAACCTTGTGTCCAGTGTCAGTGCCAGCCACCACTCCAACAACAAATCCATTTTGGGCGGAGACACTCCTCTGACTTCCAGTATCGCCTCGGAGAGCCACAAAACTCTGGAATTATGGGCAATTACAACCAATTTTACTTAACCTTACCCAGTGACAGTTCCATGGAGGTGTTTCCCAACAACACGTTGTGCTGTTACACGGTCAAATTACCTCAGACCATCCAGTTCGATCACGAAGCCCATTGGGAAGTGGCTTTAGTGGAAATCATTCACCCAACACAAATCAAAAACATCACCGAAAAGCAAAACACTTTCGAGGTGGAAATCCTGAATACCCAATTGGAGGAAGAAATCAACAAAATCGGGTTTTTAGGGGACACAAGAGCAGCCAGCAATCCAGCCTTCATTATCTACACCTTGAAAATTCCTTCAGGTTATTATTTTAGTGATGAACATTTGGTGGACACTATTGCGGACAGGTTCAACTTAGCCTTTGGCAAAGCACTGAACAGAGCCAAAAAAAGTGTGAAGATTGAGTACCATAAAGTGGCTCATCGTCTCGTGATCAAATTTCAAGATACGGACATATTGTCCCTCAGGTTCAATGGTAGTTTGTTTGAAATTTTGGGTGGACATGCAGAAATGGTCGCAAACAATATGAGCCCCAAGATCAAAAGTAATATGGATTTTTACAGAGCTTTTGGAAACCCGGTAGAACTGAACCAAGGACTTAATTTGATCTTTGTGTATTCCGATGTGGTGGAGTACAACGTGGTGGGACACACCTCTGTGCCGTTACTGCGTGTCATTCCTTTCTAAGTGGATAGTACCACAAACAATGACCAGGAAGGTGCAAACACCTATCACGTACACCGTGAATTTGTACATCCTCACTATTTACCCGTCAGTAAGTCGTATTTAGACACTGTCAACATTGCTATAAAAGGAGATCTGGGACAAAATATTCCCTTCTCCAAAGGGAAAGTTACAGTGAAACTCCATTTTCGAAAACGGTTCTCTAACGAATTGTAAGTCAAGACAGCTACGAGTGACATTTTCACCCTATAAAATCCGGCCAGATGCGTGTGGAATTTCAGTTTGCAGAAAATCTACGCGCAGATAATACGGTGAACGTCCTCCTGTATGCTGAATTGGACAATACGATATAAACCAACAGTTTGAGAGAAGTCAGTCTACACTATTAGAAGTCATGGAAGACTTTTATCAATGTTTATATAGTAGGGATTCTTTGGACATGGAATGTGAAGATCCTGAGGAAGGAGAACCCCAAGACAAAGACGAAGAAGTCATCATGATGAAGTCTAGATGGCCAGAACAAGAATCACATATAGTTTCCTGTTATGCTATAGTCTTGACAGAAAAAAAATTAAGGAATTGATCAAGAAAGATTGCTATGGATGTCATAACGATCATCCCAGTCAAATTCAACACGATAAATGCCTAATGCTGAGTCAAGAAGAAAAATTGGACGAATATCTGGTCGAAGCTTGGAGTCTCATCTCGGAGGAAGACGTGTTACAACAGTGGTATAAAGGCTTGCGTGAACATTATTGTCCTCCATTAACAACTCAAGAGATCCATCGCATCGAAGCTCTGTTGGATTAGAGTTGGAGACAAGGCGAAGAAAACGGTTACTTGTCAGACATTTTCAAGCAGAAAGTCAGGATCGAATTGATGACTTAAGAAAAAAACAAAAAATGGATACCTGAGAACTTTATTACCTTTTGAACCACAGTTCGTACACTGCTTCTTGGAATCCTGTCGTCTGTGCTAAAGATGAACTCCCTCATCGCAAACCTCAAAACCATCAAGCTTACGTGATCAACACGGACGACAGGAATCCACTGGGTAGCCGTTTACTTTCCTCAAGAAGGATGTGTGAAATATTTCGATTCGTACGGATTGCCCCCTTTGGAAGACGATATCATTGACTTTATGAGAAGAAATGCTTAGACCACCCGATTCAATAATGTGAAATTACAAGGCACAGATTCCTTGGTGTGTGAAACATACTGTGTGTATTTTCTGTATCATCGCAGCCTGGGCTATTCCTTAGAACATTTAGTGACTCATTTTGATCCTCGTTCTTCTTCACGAAACGATGTGAAAGTAGATCGATGGTTTTGTGACCAGTATGCTTATCTTTTGTCTCTAACCAGGAAACGTAGTGTCCATCAATGGCCTAATGACTTCCAACAGTGGAAATCACAATTTCATTCACAACGTTGTCAGCCCTGTTTAAAGTAGAGTGTGAATTGAAAAAAAATGTTTGGTATTTGAAAAAAATGTTTGATGTTATAGTGTTGGATTATTGTTAAAAAAATGTTAGAGTTGTTTGTTAGTATGAATAAAAAATGTTGTGTTTTGAAGAGAAAAAATGCCTTTGTGGTTTGTTTGGCTATAGGAATCTTGATTCATGCTCTTTGACTTCTCTCTATCCCTCCCTAACACTATTTGAAAGTTCCGGCTCGAAAACCGTGTAGTAATGTTTTCCTTCACGTCCGCGCTTTGACCATAAAAACGGGGCAGTCTTCAGTCTGCCCATCCATTGTTAACTTATCTTCCTACGAAGATGTGCTCAAGATTAGCCAAGTTGAACGAAGCCTATGTGAATTTGCATAGGGTCATGACAAGTCTGATACCGAGACCTGAAGAGATAGACAATATCATAATGTTGAAAGTCACTGAAGACCTGAAAGAAGATCTCTTCAAGGAGGAATTCAAGAAGGAGAAAGAAGAATGGATGGAGAAGTACAGACTTCATAAACGGCAGAGAGAGCAGCAACAGCAGCAGCATGAACCTGACAGAGGCTTTGTCGATTGTCGTATCGACACCAAAGAGTTCTTCTTCTCTTTTCCGAATGAGCAGACCTTATCCTGTGAGAAAGCCTGTCATCAGAGGAGGCCGCCATCTTATAACCTAAGCGATCGCCATAGCGTCAAGTTCCCAAAAAAATAATTCAGGGCTACCCCATACTCTCGAAAAGAAATAACATTCCATTGCCTATGATATGTTAGTCAGTTAGAAGAAAAATACAGAAGTGAGTCTATCAGCACATGATTTCTTTATCTTGGTTAGAAAGTGTGACTCTAAGTTGTTCGTTTCCGTCGCTTATCATAATTTTACAAATAGTAATGTTCTGTAAAAAAGTGAGTGAGTGTTTCTTTTAGGTCTGTGCGTTTTTTTTTTTTTGTTGGTAATAATATGGATAATGTAAGTTCGGGTACAACTAAATTAAAAGAATTAAGCCCAGAACTCGGTGTGGAGGGAAGAAATATACGCAACAGCAGCGGGAGCAAGAAATGCAGACCTAGCCAGTTAGCATTGAGGCATTCTGCGTTTGACAATGCCTTTGATGTCGTAGACGTCGTCTTTTTTTGGTGACACGACTTGATTTGAAATAAGTACGGGCTAGCGTTTTGGTGAGTACTTAACATCCATGGCTGTCTTGCTGAGCACCTTTCTTCCTCCTTTACCACGCTCGGACAGAAAAATGAGTGTGTGGTGAGACAATTCGCACTCATGTGTAAAGCCTTTCAGTCAGGTTGTTAAGGACTAGTTAGTCCTACACCTGAGCGGCTAAATTTAAAAATAGTCTGTGAGTACATAAAAGCCTGGGGGATGAGGCTCTCTTTCCTTCCCAGGAGTAATTAAAAATCACGCGGTGCGTTATTAAACCAGTGATACATGCTCCATTAGAGCGAAAATCACTTTAATTCAAGTAAGCAAGCAAGCAAGTTCGGGTACCGTCTCTAGCACTCTTGATGACACCAACTGTCTGGGTTATTTTCTTTCTTGCAAGCCCCTATGTTCCACTTCTGTTTGTGATAATAACTTGTGATACTTCACATTTCCTAAGTGGAAATCTTTACAAGCCGTACAAAATACAAAACTTATATGACTTTGGCTTTTGACACTTGCACAGACTCTTCACTTTATAAGTGTCACGAGAAAATTGTATATCCAAGTTTTACCATTTTCAAAAACACGCACACACTTGCAGCTTGACCAGAAATATGTACATCTTGTTTTGTGGATAAGTCACAGACAAGTCCAAGCATATATAGGTGGTTATGAACGTTAGGAATATCCCCTCATTTTTTCAGAAATATCAAAGCTTGTATGTGCATTTTCCCTTTTCCACTCTATATTAGTGCTTAGATTTGTTCCAAAAAAAGAAAAAAGAAAAAAAGAAACGAAATAATTTTGAAGAAAAAAAACCAACTGAATTTTGAATTCAGGTTTCTCTCTGTTTATAATTTTTTTCAAGTTGATGGTGCATGGCAGAGTACATTCGCCTACCTTTCCAAAGTGAGAGGCATTTCTTCACATGTCATTGCCTTTGTTAAATTCGGTTTCATTGGTTAGTTATCGTTAATCTTTAATTTTTTTCATGCATTTCTTTTTGATAGAAGATTTAAGGCTTTCTATTGTTGTAACGGTATTTATGTTGTTTAGTCTGTTGATGAAATTATCTATAGCAAAGTGCTTAAGATTTTTCAGTTTTTTTTATTATTTCAAGCCCTACAAAAGGAGACAAAGTTTGTCTTCAAAGACGATTGAAACTCTAAATTACACGGGCGTGAAGGAAAAAACATCGTTGTGTTTAATCTAATCATGCTTGCCGTATCTCTTTGTGTTTTAGAGGTCATATTTCTTCTTAAGTAAATACACGCATCAATAGACAGACAGATTGGGTCATCATCCTTGAGTTTCACTGTACTTTCGGTTCTTTACTTCATACAAACCCCAAATTTATTAGTTTGAAAAAAAAAGATAACATGCCCCTCAATACTGTAACACGTCTGTTCTGACTCTACCGATGTGAGTGTGAGTGTTTATGTCGAAATGTTTAAGTGAGATATAAAAAAAATGGCCAGCTTGAAAACGCGAACCAATACTGTGACGCTCAGTATTTTGATGTGGTAAGAGGAAATGGTACAACACACACACACAAAGAGGGCTTGTAAGTTCATATTTCAGTGTCTGCACTGTAATGGTAACAACGCAAGAACATAGGGATTATTATGCCACACAGTCCTAGAACAAAACAATGCATCACCCGTTGTAAGCCATTTCATTGGCTATACTTATTTTCTTACCGCGTTCGCTTCGAATTGACTTGAGTAGCTATTCAGACAGTGACGAGAATGGCCATGCTTTACTGGGTCTATCCTATAGGCGATTTATATAAAAAAATATTTTTAAAAATTAAACTAATGCACGAACAATCGTACCATGGGCGATCCCATGGAAATTGTGTCCGTCTTATTGCAAAATACATCAACATTTAATTTAACCGTGCAGATCGCTAGAACAAACCTCTGATCATACACATTTTGAAAAGTGTTGTGTGACACGGATCGCCATTGTCGTTTGGTGTCTGCTTTCTTCTTCGAAAAGAGATCGTTTCGTCTTGACTATAAAAATTTAATTTGACTAAGTTTTACGCACTACTTGAACTCATACATTTACGTTGTAGGTGTAAGCCGTCTTTCTCAGTTTTCTGGAAGTTCCTTTTTGCGTTTCTCAGATGTGATACTATTTTTTATGGACCGAACGAAATTTCTTTTGTCGTGAATCAGGACTCGTGGTTTTGTGGCATACTTGGAGAGCATTGATTAAAGCCCAGTTATGTCGTCTTCGAAATCGCTGACACGGATTTGAACTAACACTTCAGGTTTTGTGTGAGGCGATACGGTACATCATTGCCTTTTACTTCCTCAATGAAATCGTTTCATCTTATTGCAAAATTACATTTGACTAGGTTACATACGCGGCAGGTCTCTGTATATAAGGAGAGTGTCTTAGCGTCAGAGTATTCATTCCGCTCTCAAACGATCAAGAAGATGGAAGAGTCAGCACAGATCGACCTGCTGGTCAAATATTTGCTAAAGTCATACGAAAGCATAATTCACATGCGAAAGTGGCAACAAAACTTCCTCTTTTGGTCGTTGATTTGATGAGAGTCAAACGAAAGTGTGTAAGTGCTAATGAAGTTTGCTATATCTGCAAAGGTAAATGGGTATTTGTCTCCAGAATACCTGCTTCGTCTAAGAAAGAGAGACAAAAGTCAAGATACCTAATATCGTTGTCAGGAGAAAGGACACTGGAATTCAGAGTACCCTACGAGAAAAGAGAAGAAACAAAAACAAGACGAAACAGAGAAGAGGGATTCAGAAGAAGAAGAAATTGAAGATGATGAAGAACTTGTGCCAGTAAAGACATGGAAATGGAAAAAATTGACAATGTGAGCCGATGCGTTGGCCCTGATGTGAAATTTCATACTACCTTCTAAAAGAGAATAGACCAGAAAGAAAACGTAAGTGTCTCTTGGTCTTGACATTGTATAATAAGGATGGCGTGTTTTGTTTTTTACTCACACTTTATGAAATTGTGCTCTTTCACCTCTCTCTATCCCTCTGGATCATGTTTTAGTTAGAATTGAAATGGAAGAATGTTTTCCTTCACGCACGCTCTTTAGACATGCAAGTCGGTAAACAATAGTCAGTCTATTCATTCATCATTTTGTGTCTTGATGTTTCCTAAATCACACACTGATGCCATAAAATAACGGGTTAAATGGGTTTTGTAGTGTTGGGAGTGGGGGTGGGGAGAGGTGGGGTGTAGGTGTTTGGCAGAGTTGGTCATTGCAGGTGAGGGCTTAGGTGCTTTCAAAAAACTTTTTCTTCTTCACTCTGTGTTGATACTATATTTGGGGTTTGTATGCGTTCGCGTACGTTTGTGTGGATAGTTTATTTGGGGTTTGCATTATCTCCCTTCTGTGTTGATAGTATATTTGGGGTTTGTTTTTTCCTCTTCCCTCTGTGTGTGTGTGTGTGTGCGTGTGTGTGTGTGTGTGTGTGAGTGTGAGTGTGTCTGCGCGCGTATGTTGTGTGTGTGTGTGTATTGGTCTCTGTTTGTCCCTATAAAACTCACTTTATCCCTATCAGATACACTCTACCTACCTACCTACAGTAGCGCGTATTCAGGTCAGCCACTTGCAACACTGTTGCCATTTATCCCCTAGTGTTCAGTACAGTGACGTCACTGACGCTGGAAATTTTGAGACTATAAATATCGATTTGGGCATTTCCACATTTTGTAGCTATACATATATACTAGAATTCATAAACAAGAACGTCACTCAAGCTGAGGCTATAAAAAGATAGTGGGATTTTCCAAAGGAAAAACCCACAAGTTGGAGCTATAAATAGATAGTGGGATTTCATAGGAATTTCAGCTGATTATAGATACATAGGTATTTATCCACGATCGTCACAGAAGTTGATATTGTAAGTAGTTACTAATTTTATCCATTTTATAGTGTGTGTGTGTGTATGTGTGTGTGTGTGTGTGTGTGTGTGTGTGTGTGAGTGTGTGTGTGTGTGTGTGCGTGTATGTGTGTGTGAGTGTGAGTGTGTCTTCGCGCGTATGTTGTGTGTGTGTGTGTATTGGTCTCTGTTTGTCCCTATAAAACTCACTTTATCCCTATCAGATACACTCTACCTACCTACCTACAGTAGCGCGTATTCAGGTCAGCCACTTGCAACACTGTTGCCATTTAACCCCTTGTGTTCAGTACAGTGACGTCACTGGCGCTGGAAATTTTGAGACTATAAATATCGACTTGGGGATTTCCACATTTTGTAGCTATACATATATACTAGAATTCATAAACAGGAACGTCACTCAAGCTGAGGCTATAAAAAGATAGTGGGATTTTCCAAAGGAGAAACCCACAAGTTGGAGCTATAAATAGATAGTGGATTTCATAGGAATTTCAGCTGATTATAGATACATAGGTATTTATCCACGATCGTCACAGAAGTTGATATTGTAAGTAGTTACTAATTTTATCCATTTTATAGTGTGTGTGTGTGTGTGTGTGTGTTCGAGTACGTTGTGTAGATCGTATATTTGGTTGTTTTTTTCTTCCTCCCGAGTGTGGATAGTATATTTGGGGTTTGTTTTTTCCTCTTCCTTCTGTGTGTGTGTGTTTGTGTGTGTGTGTGTGTGTGTGTGTGTGTATTGGTCTCTGTTTGTCCCTATAAAACTCACTTTATCCCTATCAGATACACTCTACCTACCAGCCTACAGTAGCGCGTATTCAGGTCAGCCACTTGCAACACTGTTGCCATTTATCCCCTAGTGTTCAGTACAGTGACGTCACTGACGCTGGAAATTTTGAGACTATAAATATCGACTTGGGGATTTCCACATTTTGTAGCTATACATATATACTAGAATTCATAAACAGGAACGTCACTCACGCTGAGGCTATAAAAAGATAGTGGGATTTTCCAAAGGAAAAACCCACAAGTTGGAGCTATAAATAGATGGTGGGATTTCATAGGAATTTCAGCTGATTATAGATACATAGGTATTTATTCACGATCGTCACAGAAGTTGATATTGTAAGTATTTACTAATTTTATCCATTTTAGTCTAAACCATTGTAACTTAATTTTCGGGGATATGTTTATTTTCCTTGAAATTCTGGGACAATTTCGTCATTTTAGCGTTGCTTTTAGTCACATCCATTTTGTCGTTGAGCATTTCCTTGATTATAGCTATTTATAGCATCATTACAATTATGCAAATTTTTGAACACCCCAGCAAGATTTCAGGTCTTGGTAATGCTTTATATATAAATCTCACGCTTGTACTAGTGTATGTATGTTTCTGACTCTGTTGTGTTTGACCCTCTACCATCATTGTCCCTAGACAATCCCACCATGTTCAATTCCCCTTGACGCTATACAGACCCACCATGTTCAATTTCCATATGTTAAATTCCCCTAGTCCCTAGATAGACCCACACTCTATTCCCATGTTCAATTCCCCTTGACGCTCAACAGTCCCACGATTTTTCTCCATGTTCATTTCCCTTGTCGCTCAACAGTCCCACGATTTTTCTCCATGTTAATTTCCCTTGTCGCTATATGTTCCCACGATTTTTCTCCATGTTAAATTTCCCTTGTCGCTATATGTTCCCACGATTTTTCTCCATGTTAAATTTCCATTGTCGCTATATGTTCCCAAGGGGTCCTGTAATGCTAATTCCCATTGTCGCTATAATATCCCCCTTCACTACTAGTATTATCTATAACTTTGTATGAAAGTCTAGGGATAAAGAAGGCATCCATTTAATTTAAGCTACGAGCGTCGATCATTACTTTAGTTGCTATAATTGATTGATTTCTCTCGGTGAAACTTCTTGAAAAGTGAAATAAAACTTAGAATATTGAAAAGTTATTCGTGGAGAGGCTATTTTCAAAATCAATGTTATTCATTATATTTGATGGGTTTCGTACTCTAGTGCACCATACTGGCAACAACGACTATAAAACAAGTTCCTAGCAAATACATTATTCGAGAACCTGTTTTGAAGGGGAAACAACTGAATCATACCAATTCTAAACAATTGCAGTGATTGAAAAGTTACGATCCTTTAATGGCTACTTTACACTTTCATCATTTCTCTTTTACGATACATTGCAGGCGACCTTATGGTGTATTGCAGCGCTGTATGTAGGTTGGTGCAATACCATCCATGTTCCATACAAATGATTAATAACAGTGTAGATATGTCCGTATTTACGCATCAGCATTTAAAGTCACCTCAGTACAATAATAACTTTTGGTGCTAATTAAAACTAAAGTTCAAATAAAGTGAAAACGAAGGTCTGCACACCAACGTGTAGTTGAAAATAGATTACGGTTTATGTCAGTATGTCAGAATGTCCTATTCCTTATCGCATGAAAATGTAACTATATATTCACAAGTCATTAGGGAAAAAGAATCGTTAATATACGGTCCTACAACAAAGCACAAGGAACAGTTTAGTATGGGCACCTCCCTGTTGTAGTCCCAGGGTGGCCGAGTGGTCGAAAGCTCTCGCCGTTTCCGGTCATTGACATCTCACCTCTGTCCGCGTGGGTTCGAGTAACGGGCTCGGACAATGTAGGTATGTGAGAAAGCTTGCCAGTAATTTCCGTGGGTCGGTGGTTCTTACCAGGGTTTCCCCGTGTTCTTTCTCCATGTTTTTCTGGCCGTCATACATGGCCTATATTGCGCTGAAAAATGGCGTTAAAAATAAAAACAACAACCCTTTTATTGTCTGAACTTTTATATGTGTTCTGTCATGGCTGTTAAACTACTTACTATTTCTACTTTGATCGACACGAACTATACAAAAATCTCGATGGTCAGCGTTGCCCAATGTCCAAATTCTCATTGTTTTTTTTTTATCCTCATGGATCGTTCCTTTGTAGTACCAGCATAATCTATAATTGATCGCAGTATGATTGTGAACCTCAACTGTGTGCCTTTTTTTAGTGAGGATTGACAGAGGAACACATTCTCGTTTCGAGTATCTAATTCCACACTGTGAGTCATATTTGCTTTTATGGTTAACTCGACGAAGAAGCTTTCTGATGATGTACCACCATAGCTATTTTGCTTTTTCTATAAAATGCGATGTACCACCTTATTTTAAGAATCTTATTGTTTTTACTGATACCTTTTATAGCCTATATTTTTACAATAATTTTACGCCTTCATCTGCTACCTTTGATCTTAGAGAACTCCATGCCTATTGTGTACGGAAGTTTGTCTTTTTAAATATTTTAGAAATGTATGTACATACCTCATTGTTACTACCTAACCGTTACTTGGCACTATTGAATTACGATTTTACCTTTGAACCTATGCATGTATTCAGGTTATAACGTATGAACGCGGAGTATAGAGTACAAATTAACTGGGTTCGAGTCTAGAATTCGGCCAATGTGGGTATGTGAGAAAGCTTGCGAGTAGCTTCTCGTTGGTCGGTGGTTCTTCCCAGGGTTTTCCCGGGTTCTTCCTCCACCATTAATACTGGCCGCCATGCATAGCAGATCGTGTGCTGAAAAATGCTGTTAAACCCCACAACAACAACAAAATTAACTATTTACCTAGAGTGATAATCATGAGCTATCGTTTGTTTGATTTCCTTCTTTAAATCTATTGTTGCTATCATGATTATCATTGTGTTTATTGTTACTATTGTTGTTGGCGGTGGTGTATTTTGGTTGTCGTTCAAATACACTTTACTTACCTATGGTACCATGATTTTTTTTTTCATATGTCATCTTAAAACACGTATATTCTTCCAGAATAGTATTTACAAAAAAATTGACTTTAAGTTTATATTTATTTGTTTTGTTTAGAAGAAAAATCTTGATCCCGTGCGACAACTAATTTAACCTTCGCCTTGTCTACAGGAATCTGATAGAAGAAGTGATTTTGTTGTTGTGTTAATCTGTGCATGTTGTGTGTGTATGTGCGTGTGTGTGCATGTGTGTGTGCTTGTGTGTGTGTGTGTGCTTGTGTGTGTGTGTGTGTGTGTGTGGGGAGAGAGAGAGAACACATTTCTATTACAAGGGACATAACCTATTCAGTTTAGTACATACTTTGATAGCTACTCTTTTCCCAAGACGTCAGGAAACTGAAGTCTGAGGAACCAAGTAAAACAGTAGGAACCTGATGTCTCTCCAGAGCACTGTAAATGGTCAAAACATTTTTACTTTATGTACATTGCTTTTTCAGGTAGAATTTTTATGTCATGGCCCCCTCCCCCCATATTGCCTAGTGAAACAATGCTAAAAGTTAATGAAGCACAATTAGTACGGTAAAGTAAACTGATACGCCGTACATCTACTGATTATCATTTCGGTAAACATCTTTTTTTATTTTTATTAACCCCGTAATAGGTTGACTACTGGGTCGGGGAACCATCCCAAGGTCACCTTACAATCAAACATTTCTGGTTATCAGATAATCTAGGGATAATAAACATTTACAGAAAAAGAAAACACACACACACACACACACACACACACACACACACACACACACACATGGACTTTGTGATATTACAGTATTTTGTTCCTGTTTACCAACAAGTCAGAGACAAGTTACATGTTCATTACTGAGGTCCATTTTTGAAGAAATTTGTCTTCTTTTTTATTTACCTTAGCAGTGTATTTTTCAATGTTCTTATGCATTGCAACTGTTTGCTTAAAAGCAAAAACAGAAGGATTTTTCATATTGAATCTATAAATATAATACTTTGCCAAAATAAGCATGAAATTACACAAACTGTCCAGTTGTTCACTTCCTTAGAATGTTTCTTTTTTGGACAAATGTACAATATTTTGGCAAATAGGTGCAATAACTTCAATAAAACGGTACCAAAACTCTGAAGTAATACTGCAATCATAAAAGAGATGCTCAATACTTTCCTTTTCACTCTTACAGAAGGTACATTTGTAGTCATCTAATATGTTAATTCTACTCAGAAAATCATTAGTAGCGATGATTGTATGGATTCATTCAAAGTTAAAAGAGATCAACTTGGTATCCTTGGTACAGCATTTCGCTCGGCTATAAATCTCAGACCACTCCTCACTGCTTATATTTTTATTAAATACTTGCATCCAAGTTTCTTGCCTAGCACTGTGTTGTCTTTCAGCTTTTTAAAAAAAAGATCTTTGTAACCAAACTTGAGTGAATTTTGTTTTTTCAAGTTCATTATTTTATCCTCATGCTTATCAAAATCATTATTTACTAATTTTTTTTTTTAATGGCGTCTTACCATGCTTTTAGAATTTTGGATATTAAGAAGAGGTATTTCAAGAAATCATCGCTTCTAGTTTTTTGTTTTATTATTTCAAAAGGTATTAAATTACCGTGATCATCTACTAGATCATTCAGAATTTCAAAAGCGGCTTCTGTCCAGGATTTGTATTGATAGATCATTTTAGGGGAGCTGGACAAAATTTAAAATACTCATGGATAGATACTCGTTAGGACTTTGCGGTTCATCTTTTTAATTAGATACTGCCAAAATTACATCTCTCCAAAAACTGTTTTTATTGAACTTACTAAATTCTTCTAATTCCCTTCTCCCTAAATTCCAAATATCCTTTTTATTTCTGAGTATAGTTGTATTGGCTAAGTTCTGCCACTTTCCATTTTCCTTTTCCAGCAATCTTTTAACCCATCTTATCTTAATACCTAATGAATGAAAATATGTGTATCATAGTTAGTCCTCCCTCTTTTTTTTGGGGGGGGGGGAAAACTAGTATATCACGTTTTATTCTCTCTACTTTTCCACTCCATACAAACTTAAATAATGTGCGATTTAGTTCTGCTTCAACTTTTGCTGATGGGTTTGGAGGTGCTGAACAAAGATGTATGAATATGGGCAGAACCTGAGTTTTATAACGATTACTTTACCAACTATTGACAGATGTCTTTGACTTCAGCTTGCCAGAATTCATTTTGTCTATGTTAGTTTCTTCATATAACTAATTTCCACCATTTGTTGCAAATCTGGAGAAAATTCTATGCCAAATATAGTCAATATTTAAAAGTGATATAGGTCTCCAGTTTTAAACATATCTTCTGTCTTTTTCTTCCTTTGGTAGACATGTGATGACTCCTTGAGTCTGACAATCTGAAAGTTTTCCTACAGTGTATCTATAATTTATTGATCTACATATAAATCCTCCAAGAGACTTCCCAAAAGAATTTATAGAACTCTATAGTGAATCCATCTGAGCCAGGACTTTTTCCATTTTCCATCCGTGTTAGAGACATACCAAATTCATTAATTGTAAGCAGACCCTCACATGATTCTCTTTCCTCTTGACTAAGTTTAATATTGTGATTAAAAAATCTATTTCGAGTTTCTTGAGTAGCCTCATCATCAAGCTGAGCAATTCTACTTTCGTACAATTCCTTCAAAAACTGTTTTTGAGCTTCTAAAATATCTATTTGGTCAGATATATTTGTCCCATCATCTAAAATAACTTCCTTTATTGTCTTATTGACATAGTTTCTTTGTTTCAAGATTTAAAAAGTACTTTGTGCTTTTCCCCCCAAATTTATACCATCTAGATTTAGATCTTAATATAACACCTTCTATGTATTTTTTCCTAGATTCCTCTAATTCTGCTCTTTTTTCTCTCTAAATTATGCAGAGTTTCCCTAGCTATGTTATTCGACAGTCTCCCATGATTTTCTATTATTTCCTGCTCAATTTTCTTAAATTTTTCCCGTTTCTCTTTTGTTTTCCTCATAGAATAACATATAGTTTCAGATCTTATTTTCATTTTCAAAATTTCAAAGAAGATTTGATCATTACAGGAAAGAGAAACATGGAGAGAGTCATCTTTATTTCCCCCTACATAATCTTCATTTATAGTGTCAGTTTGGTTATTTTTGACCAAATCAGTATACTCAATGTTCCTCAACAGTTGGGCATTAAATTTCCAGTATCCTTTTCCCCTTGGACACGTTGAAAAAGTCAAACTCAAAACAATAGCTGAATGATCAGTTGTATACCCTGGTAAGATAACGCTTCAGCTGTATTCATATGAATGTCATCTGATACAAGAAAGTAATCTAATCTACATTGTTTCAAGGGGGAATTTTGCCTCTAGGTATACATCTTTAAGTCTTGATTGGAATTTCGCCAGGGATCAATTAATTCCAATTCGTTTTTCAGGTCTTGAATCGCTGCCCTAGACTGTTGGTGTTTGTCATGTAAAATATTATAAGTATCCAAATCTAAGTCTTGAACAGTGATCCAGTCTCCGCACATTATAATTGATAAGTTCTCAAAAAAAATAAGATCTCCTCCTTTAACTTTCTAAAAAAGCTAGGATTATCATCATTATAGCCATACAAATTAACGAGGGTTATTCTGTTGCCATTAATTGTAATATCTAAAATAATAAATCTCCCTTGACTGTCACATCTTTCTCTATGAATTATAAATTCAAAAGTATTTCTAAAAAATATTGCAACCCCAGCACTATTACTGGAGCAGTGGCTAAATATACATTTGTATCCCCATTCAGCTGCCCAATATATTTCATCGTTCTTTTTACTATGAGTTTCTTGCAAGCATGCTATAGATACATTCTTTTGTTTTATCCAGTGGAAAATGTCCCGTTTAAAGACTGAACCTTGCAGGCCTCTAACATTTATAGATGTAATTTTTATGTTATTATCCATGAAAACAGCAGAAATTTTACATATACCTGTTCTTGTACAGTATTGTATGAAATAATTATCACCTTGAGTTTATCATATCCATGGCTTTCACACTCACACTCACACAGAATACAAACAGCCATATTAAAATCATCCATGGTGTTACAGTACATGCTGTAGATTTGGCTGCAGGTAACATTGATACTGTATGCGATGGACAACAAGTGAAGCAAATCCATTTGCAATAACTCTTATACACCTCTGACAGACCTTTATGGAGCTAAGTAAACCAAATAGCACAGATTAATAAGAGTATAATTTACAAATTAATGAATGAAAGAAGGGGTAAAAAGGAAGAAAAAGAAAGCATGAATGAGGGCATACATAGAAGTGGTGGGTGATTGAATGAATGAGCAAGAATGGGAGACTGAAAAATTTAACGTGGAAGAGTAGTGTTGAAAAGATGAGTAAACGACTGAGTAAATGAATGTGTATATGAGTGTATATGAGTGACAGATGATTTATGAAGAAGTGAGTGAACTGATTAGGGAGAGATATGACACAGTGGAAGAGCGAATAAACAAATCTATTAATTAAGGACAAAACTGGTGAGGGAAAGTAGTGTCTTATAGAAAAATATTAAAACAAATTAGAGTAGAAAAAGGAGTATCAAACCGAAAGTTCACATACTTATTTGGTCAATTTCGTAAGTTCACAGAGTAGCACATTACACATATTCTAATTTTCTCATCAATTTCATCATAGATGCCAAATTTTATCCTTTTTCCTGATTTGGTTCTACCATATTCAGGTCCATTAAAGTACCATGCACTGTCAATTTCCTGATGTCTGGAAAATTATTTGATAAGTTCAGTATTCATCCTTGTCACATCATCTATTGCTTTTTCAGGTAGATTTTTATGTCATGGCGCCCTCCCCCCACATTACCTAGTGAAACAATACTAAAAGTTACTGAAGCGCAAATAGTACTGTAAAGTAAACTGATACGCCGTACATCTACTGATTATCATTTCGGTAAACATCTTCTGAATATGTGTGAACATGAAGAGTGTCTTGTTTTTGAAGAAAATGTAAACGTGGTTAGCATTATAATTACTCTCTCAAAACAAAACACCTTTACGCGCCATGCATGGCCATTTGTATAAGCTAATTAAAGCAATAGTTTGATGCAAACATGGCTTCGAATCAAATCGCATATATAACCTAATGGAATTAATTGAAATCTAATAGCAACATCTCCTCCTTTTATACAGATGATTGCACTTACTTTCATTAGTCATTAGTTATTAGTGAAAAAATTGCAGCAGGTAAATGAATAAGCAACACGTCAACATTCTAGCTCTCAGTAGTTTCAGTAACTGAAAATTACTAGACCAGTCAAACTGAAGAACAAAAATAATACCATGTAGTCTGCTAGGATTTTTGCAGGTAAATAAAGAAAATCAACTAATCACAGCAGGGAGTTTGAGGGTAATTCGTCCAGATTACCTTTGTGTTTCTCATCATAGTGAGACGTTTAGTTTATGCAAAACAAATAATAAAAAAATAAATTAAAAAAAAGAATGAAAGATTTATCGCTTCTGTCTGCAGCAAGAGTATTATTTTACAAAAATTAATGTTTGCAACAGAATTTGTATCAGTTAGCATGGCTTTATTCATTAGGTTAGGCGTCCTTCACAAAATTCTGTAGTTTTTGCTGAGATTCTAATCTGGTATATTTAGTAGCCGCGGATACAGAATGTGCCTTTTTTTCTTTACTAGTTCAAGCTACACCAGAGAGTCAAAAATAGAAAGGGATCTTTATGGAGCCAACTCCTTGTGATAACTGATTTGTAATCTTTCTAAAACAGATCATACAAATCTGGTTTTTAAAATAGAGGCAAACCATATTGATTTCAGAGAACGTACATAGGGACCTTACTTCTGAGGCATTTCCAGACAGGTCATTTGAAAATATTATTAGCTGCAACCACATAATCCAAGTGCATACCGCTGGATTTCATAAAAAAAATGCGACAATTAATAAGTCCCGCACACAGAAAAAAATATTCTTGCTCTGATTTAAGAAAACCTTCTCAATTATGGCTTCAACAATAGACTGTTGCTCAGATACTCTGACGATCGGTGATGAATTTCGACTAATTAATCATTCACTAAAAATGAAAATAGCGAGAAAAAAAATATTAATAATGTCCATTTTCTAAATGAATTAATCTTATTACGTAATTGCACCGAATCCCCTCTGGAGTAAAACTATACAAAAATCTTACGGTCAGTAGCAATGGCAAGAAAAGTACACTATTGACGTGGGTAGCGTACAACTAACATTAAATATTTGAATTACCTATTGTATGTCCTGTATTTAGTGTGAATTATTATTCAGGCGTTTCTATGTTACCATCCGTGCTTGAACGGCCAAGCTTTCACTATTCTGGGTGAAAGTCATGAAATATTTTTAAAGCCTTAATTTCTTCACTGAAGCCAACTTTCATGTTTAAATCCTATGTGACTATTTTAGTTATTGTAATGATACGAATGAAGAAAAGAAACAAAGTAACAATTTCCAAAAGGAGAGGGAATATCAAATATTAACTACAAAACTACATGTTGTTGTAGCGGACATACTGGGAGAGTTCACACCCTCTGTCAATACACAGTTCCTGTAGTCAGTCTCAGCTTAACTTGTATTCAGCACGTGACTGGTTATGACTGGTTATTCTTAACTGCAGTTATATCTGGTGGTGGAGAAAGAACACGGGAAAGCCTCGTGAAGGTATATAATAATAATAATAATAATAATAATAATAATAGTAATAATAATAATAATAATGAGGACTTTGTATAGCGCCTAATCTTTAGAAGCTCTAAGCGCTTTACAACATTAGACAACACCTATAAGATAAAAAACATATAATGATATGATTACAAAAAACAAACACCATGAAATTAGAAAACATAAAAAACATGCTGAAAATATTTAAGGTAGGAAACATTATTAGGTCTTAAAGTTTGTTCTTGCAGTCGAAATAAGTGAGTTTTAAGAGCACACTTGAATGTGATCACTGTGTCTTTGTGTCTAAGTTCAGTGGGCAATTCATTCCACATTGCTGGGCCCTGGTATGCAAAAGAATCCTGTCCATATGACTTTGTTTTCATAGTGGGAATAATGAGTATACGATTGCCAGAAGAGAAGCGTAAGTATCTTGCTGGTGTGTACACATAGGTGATGTCGGATAGGTATGTTGAACTGAAGTCCATCAGTGAAACGTAGCACAGAGAACACATTTTGTGCTTGATTCTGGATCGAATGGGTAGCCATTGTAGGGTACAGAGCAGCGGGAAGGTGTGCTCTGATCGTGGTACTCTAAGTATGATCCGAACCGCTGTGTTTTGAACTTTTTGAATTTTCTAGAGTAGATATCGAGATGAACCAGACAGAATTGAGTTACAATAGTCCAGTCTTGAAAGTACTAATGAACACACACGTGTTTTAGTGGCATCAACTGAAAGATATTTGCGAATGGAGAAGTGCGTCTCAGCTCAAGATATGCAGCCTTGCATATGTTCATGACATGTTGGTGCAATGTTAGAGTACTGTTCCCAGTAACACCTAGGCTTCGTATTGACTGTGTGAATTTAATGTTGGTGTTGCTGATATTTATTGTTTGAGCTAAAGGATGTGAATGAGAAAGTCTTTGTGTTGTGATCAGAATGGCCTCAGTTTTATCATCATTCATCTGCAGCTTGTTACATGTCATCTATGATTTCACATCAGAAACGCGCCTCTCTACACCTTGGATGGTAGCATCAACTTTAGTTGGGTGGCTATATTTGCATATTTTGGTGTCATCAGCGTACAATTGGTGAGACACTGGATGATGATCTATGACACTTGAGAGCGGCTGAGTGTATATAATGAAGATAACAGGTCCAAGAACATACCCCTGTGGAACACGACGACATAGATGAACTGGGCTGGAGTGTATTTCATTTGCAGACACAATTTGTGTCCTGTTAACCAAGTAGGACTTGAACCACAGTAAGGCTGTATCATGAATGCCAAATACATGCTGGAGACGGTAAAGTAATATATCATGGTCTATTGTGTCAGATGCTGCAGACATATCAAGGAGGATGAGGACTGTAATCTTTAAGCTATCCAAAGCAGAGAGAATGTCATTAACTACATTTAGGAGAGTATTTTCAGTACTGTGGTAAGGGCGATATGCAGACCGTTTGAATTCAGATGAGATAGAAGCTGGGATAGAACAAACTTTATAAGATTTTTTAAAAATATGAATGGGAGATTAGAAACTGGGCGGTAGTTCTTTAAATCGCTATGGTCTAATGTTGGTTTCTTCAGCAGAGGCTTTACAATGGCAGTTTTGAAAAATGATGGGAATTCCCCGGATGAGAGAGAGGTATTAATAACATCAGTTAGTGAAGGCAATACTAGATCTAAGCACTCAAGCAGCAGTGATGTTGGAATTGGATGAAGTTCACATGACTTTGGTGCACTCTTCATCAGGATTGTACGTTCAAAATCCATGGAGACAGGTTCAAATGCTGCTAAAGGTTGCCGCTCAAATTCTGTATCCCAACTGTATTGTGACGACGAGTCAATTGAAATTGTGGTGTCAAGCTTATCTCTAATGGTTTGTACTTTGTCACGGAAGAAATCTGCAAAATATATACGGGCCCTGAGTTGTCTAAAGCGCTCACCGTTACGGATCACTGCCGTCTCACCATTGTCTGCCTGTATTCCAGTCTCGGGAGAAAGCTTGCCAGTAGCTTCTCGTGTGTCGGTGGCTCTTTCCGGGGTTTTTGCGGTGTAGCAGGCCAAATTAACCCCTGCCCAGATTAAACCCGGGTATAGTTTGGCGCAGGCCAGAGTATACGCCGGGGGATAAAGTGTCCTAGGCTAAACTATGTCCGGGGGTGTAAAATAGCCTGGGCCAGACCATACCCCTTCAAGCCAGAATATGCCCCACTTGTATATTAAATTAATATTTACTTATCGTTCTGGTCTATACTTGTAGCAGGAAAACATGAACAACAATCATCACCGCCTTTTCTGAGTTGACTGAGGTATGTTTTAGCTTCAGGTTAAAGAAATAAGAATACCATTGTGATTTAAAAGCTAGAACATATTGATGTGAGTGTTGGAAATATAATCGTTAATCAATACAATTTGACTGGAAGAATGTGAGGTGGTATATATTGAATCAGGATTCTTGATTCCTTCTTCAAGTTTTCCACAAAAAGCCCAAATTGTTGTGCATTGACACTACCACAATAGTGCACCATATGATTAACACTGTCTCTGGACATGAAGACTATGTATGTATGCATATATATATATATATATATATATATATATATATATATATATATATATATATATATATATATATATATATATATATATATATATATATATAATCTTATCTTGTATGTATAAACCTTGACAGACTACGAGTACGACTGAAACATTTCACTTAACTTACCTGACAAAGCTGAATCCTCAATAAAATGTTTGAAAATTAAGTAATTCTTGTGTATATCGCTAAACACTATTGATATCATGGGGGTATAATTTGGCCTGAGGGGTATGAATTGGCCTAGGCCATAATATACCCCAGGGGTATAAATTGGCCCAGGCCATAATATACCCGGGTATAATCTAGCCAAGGCCGCTTTAACCCCAGGTATACTCCGGACTGGGGGTATACTATTGCCTGTTACACCGGTAAACCCTACAACAACAACGACTGAGAAGGTGTAATGAGGTGTCAACATAACGGAAAGGCATATATAGAATAAATTAACTAGAATTTGTCACTCTTAAAGAATTATTCAAAAGAAATTAAAAAAACCCATAAACAAAGAAGAAAACAAAAACCCCGAAAAAAATAAATAAATGAAATCGCAACATTACGGACGAAAATTGGCAATTCGGCAAGATATAAATAGCGCAAAAGTTTCTATTATACGGTAAACCTCTGCTTAAAATTGCTTACCTGAACTAACTCATTTTACATTTGACCAAGTAGCCAATCGGGATGAACCGTTTTTGTACCAGGAAGTTTCTGTACCCACTAGTGACACTGCTTTTAGATCCAATTACTGAAGTGTACAATATAACACGTGATCTCTTGCAATAAATACATATACTTTTATTGATGTTCAACATAAAGTTCAACGCGACAAAGGAACCCAACGTTTGAAAACAAGCAGATAGCGTCGGACCAAGGTAAACGAAGTCATTATACATTTCAAATACACTGATTCTTTGTTTCTAGAAAACACGGATGTATATTTTAACGAATTATACCATCATGTAAATATTCATATTTAATCAATCATTCTATCTCTGTCTCTGTCTGTATATGCCTCCCTCTCTCCCCCTCTCTCTCTCTCTCTTTACACACATTTTGTTGAATATGCAACGCCTTTTATTGTTCAAATAAAAGCTAATTTTGGCATTTACAAGAAATGTACTTATGAAATTGCCTAAATGACATCCCATTATCATCAATAATAATCCAGTAACGATGCAATGAAATGTGTTACATCAAGTTCGGACTCCTAACAAAATGGTTTGAAGGAATGTCCACTCGAATGTCTTCATTTCATTTTAGATCATTCATTCGAGGTGAGAAATCATTTAGTGTCCTCTCTTTTTGCACCATAATGAATCTCTTCATGGGCTTATCTACGTTGATAAAGCCACATTTTCGTGTTTCTGAAAGATGCATTTTAGAAGTAATTATATAATATGCACTTTTCCAGGAAACTGAATTATAATAATAGTTAACCCTGCTTAAATCAGAGAATTAAGCAGTATTGACTACAACTAAGTATGCTTCAGTTTCGCAGAATTTCTCATTTGCTTTAGCAACCGAATATTGTAGCACCCGGATATTGTAGCAACCGGATATAGTAGTAACCATCCATCAGTAAGTCCTGCCTAATCGCTAGGTGATAGAACAAAGATATTATTGCAGAAACGAATTTATAAATTAAAAAGCATCGTGTATTTTTTGCAAGTACGGTGTGAAGAATTATTAGCTGAATAAAACTTCCTTGCTTTATTCTCATTCAGGCAATCGACAGAAAAAAGAAAAACAAATGTCGTTCATAACTGTCATTTTCCAAACGTTACTTTTCCTCGCATGGACTTCTTCAGTAGCTGTACAAGTGGAAATACAATTGCCTTATAGTCAATGGAACCCATCAGACAGCAAAGAACAAGTGAAAGTTATACACGAATTGAAGATCAGAGCCACTGCCATTCCCATCAGAGAAAACGGAGCAGATGGGCATGTAAACATATCTGGAGCAAACAATAATTCTAACCTGACGGCGGACTCAGGACAACAGCTTCACATCAAGTTAGAGGAAGAAACAATAGTGACTGAAAATATGGCATCGGGCAATGTTTCAAATGTTTCAAAAAATTGTTCCCTCGAGGTTGACGAAGATGACGCAAAGAATTTTGTATACTTGACTTTGAAACATAAATGGAATTTAGTTGCCTTAAATTTAAGTGTGAACAATTTGGCTATTAACGGCAAAAGTGATGTTATACAACCGAATGTCTGGCTTTGGACTTACAAGGGTGAAAATGGCGGATATATGTTTTTACATTTACCGGTTGGGTATGATATTTGGTCACTTGGATTCATAGCGCTTCACATCCCAAGTACTTATTTCAAAATAAATCTCCATTTTCGGTGTAATCCACATGAACTGATAGTAGGCCAAGATGAGTATGATAAAATGATTGCGCGTGCACTCAACAACATGACAAAAGCCGTAAAGAAAACGGACAACCCAACAGAAAAATATCACCATAGTTACTGGTGTTACAAGCAGTATATCAACAGAGACACGGCCAAGCAAAATTTGTGTAAGTATATGCTTTGTCCCGTAGAGTTCATTGGACTGTCTTGCTGTTCACTAAAAGTGAATTATATAGAAAAGGAGTATATAGATTGTGATTTCAAGAGGTATTATTATGACATTTTGTGGTGGGATATTCCGTACTATTTAGGGTTTATACTCTTTTTGTTTTCTCCCCCACTACTTCTGGAGTTTTTGCAGAAACTGTATGGCATTCATACCAAGAATAGGCCACTCACAGATACGGCAGAATACGAAATAGCGGAAAATATGGAGACAGCCGAAAGTGGCTCACAAGAGATGCCCTCGTTGTCGTCGGCTTTAGAAGCAGACTTGGGAAATATTACCTTCGTCAACGAGGCATGGCCTGTTTCACTGCCATCCGTATTATGCAAGCCCGTTCTTTTCGTATGCCGCTTAAACCGAGTATTTGCATCGAGGGTGGTACGAATTATATTCCCTGTTTTAACGCTAGCGTTTGTGGCCTTGCAAGTATGTCTGGAAAACAAATATCATCATTTATATGTTGCTGAAAGTGTAAAGAAAGGGGTACCAATGGACTTCCTATCCATGGTTGCTGGATACAAAGAGTCACTTGACAATTTTTTGCCTGTCTTCGGTGGACCAATGGTAGCGCTTGGTTTATATATTCTTACAACGGCGTTGTACACATGTGTTCCACAGGACCTGAGCAATTTTTTGCTGAAATACACTCGAAACAACGGATCCATACCAATATCGCTCCTGTTCATAGATATAAAAACTCTTGAGAAATTCTGTCGCAAAAAGATAGAGAAGGAAAGAGGTTATATCAAACTCAAAAAGCTTTTGATTGGACGTCTTCTAACACTAGTAAATAAGCAGTTTTGGAAAACTTGGTATGTTATAGGAAGACAAAGGTGGATTGTTGGCATATATGGGAAACTTCGACATTACAGATTTCTCATTCCCATAGTCATATTAATATGGTGCCTATATTGTCTTCTTTGCCTATTCGAAATTATGCTTATCGTTATTTTCTATGGCATCCCGATGATCGGCTTCTTCTGTATTCTCTTAAAGACATATTACTGTGGTTGTAGGGATGCAATTTGTAGTTTTAATTCAGGAAGAAGGATTCCGCAGTTGCTTGTGACCGCCATTGCGATTATGGTCTCTGTGTGTGTTTTGTATCCATGGTACATTCTGTGTTTGATTTTCATTAGTACATTCATTTTTTTCTGTCGCCTCTGCCTGTTCACCTACACTGGCATATTCGTTTACCCCAAACAATCATATGGATACTTAATTTTGACGTTCATGGCTGTCTATTATTTTTATGACGGTCTAGCAACATTTGCGTCACTCTACAGGACAATTCTCAAAGTCACTGTTGATATATGTGATAATTTGAAAAGGAAATCTACCGATACCACCAAACATTTCGTATATGAATACGACGGCTTGAAAGGAATCCCTACACCGTTATTTAACTTTGTTGTTGAGCGTACGAAACCACAAGGAAGAGAAGTCTGCAAAACACTCGCTCGATTTGCGATGATCCTTTCTGTATTAATTGTCTCTATAATACTTCTTTTGAGTTTTGATCGCTTCCAGGAGCTGGAAATAATTGTTAATATATTTTCTATTCTTTTCATTTGTTGCCTTCCCAAGATCTTAAAATTAATGTGCAGCAATCCCAATAAAGAACTTTCCAGCCAACGCTTCAGGAAAAAGATAAAGAGAAATATTCTGGAATACCGGAAGCGGAAGTTGTACGGTAATTGTCACATGGAGGATGACTATATAATTGACGAAATAAATACAAATTTGGAAGGATATCTTGGTACTTCGGACAATTACGCGTGAATCTCTTTTTAGATAAAATTATTTCATGAATATCAATAAAGAATAAATAAGTGGATCTAGACGAAATCTTTAAACATATTATGGATCTTAATATCAAAGAAGCTTTATTTTAATTTTACGTTATGTTATTAAAAACGGAGAGAAAGAATTCAAACTTCAAATGCTAATAAAGTATGATACAATAAACTATTTTAAGGCTAATCAAATGTAAAAGAAAAGATCTAAACGATCTGCGCTATTGACCACCTTTATGAATGAATACAGTAATACCTCGAACATTCGCGAGGTTAGGTTCCAGAACCAGTCGCGGATCAGGAGGAATCGCGAATGTTTGGTACGAGTCACTAAAAATGCTAATAAATGCTTATTTCTAGGGTTTAAACCCTAAATATGACCCAAATCATGCTCCCAAAGCACTGTAATTTCATTTATAAGTTAACTTAATACATTACCCTTAAAAAGAGAAATAAATGGTTGACATAAAAAATAGAGTACAGTATCGCCTAATGGGTATTTGCCACACTAGCGCATTTACAGTACGGTACATGTATACTAATATTACCCCTATTCATTGGCTGACGTTTTCTTTTGCACTCACAGTAAGGTAAGACCAAGTAACGAATGGGACTGTAAACTTGATGACTGACGTTTTCTTTGTCATTGTCAGGAAGGTAAACTAGGTAAACTTCATATGTCACAGAAGTCATATAACGAAGGTACAATTCAATAAAATAAAAAATAAAAACATGTACGTAGAGGGTACCAATGAAAATTTCGCGAATCCGTGAATTCGCTAATCCAGAAACGCGAATGCATGAGGTATTACTGTATATTAAAGATTTACTGTAATATCTTACTTCCTCAGAGGAAACTGATATGAAGGATGGACAAAATAAATAGTACACATTTCGTTCTAAGCTTTGGTTATTTCTAAATTTTATTTAATTTTAACAACTTGTAGAAGAAAAGGCACATCATGTGACTGAAAATTGGCGCTAAGTACATCGTATTCAAACCATCAGTATTTGGTGTCAGCGAGTTTCTGATTTGAAAACTCACAATGAAATGTCAGTATAGTCAAATTCCATGTTGATAAATAGCGAATGACTGTGTCATATTGCTTGTAAAAAATGTAAATATTAAATGCAATAAATACTCGGCTTTATTGTCATTTTTCTTTGCTTTTCGTTGTTTCAGGCGGCGGCTTCATCTGACCGCTTTCCGTCACTTGTTTCTCTCCGTGTTGTTTTGTCTGAATTTATGTATGCAGACTCGTCCATCTTTCCATCCTTCTAAAGATCACTGAAGAGTCTTAGATGGAACAATGAGGTGGAAATGTGTGTGACTTGTGATAGGTATGCCCCATATTATACCTACAATTGTTAACGCACGGTTGATTTTCATCGCGTCTCTAATATACCTACAATTATTCGAACATGGTTGATTTTCTTCCCTCTTCTATTTCACTTTTATCGAGCATTTACACAAGTATAAATGATATCAACGGCTGTTCATTGTTATATTACATGTTACCCACCAATGTTCGTCATGAAAACAGATGACTAAGTTTTAAAGCAAGTCTATACGTTTTGATAGAGTGGAGATTCACAGTCAAAACAAACAGACAAACTGACGAAGGCCATTTTATTCCTTCGGGCAATATATAATTATTGAGAAAATAAGTAAAGGTTTGTTGCAAGTCACATTGAAACTTGAAGGCCCAAGGATATGTTCATGAGTCCCAATTTGTTCATCCCTCGTCATGCCATCAGTAGCTCTCACCTCATAACCTTCATTCCTAATGGTGAATCGAAACTCAAAATCATTTAAAAAGAAAAGCGTCCCTTGCAACACGCAGCTTTCCATTCATATTTCATCGTTTCGAAGCGTATCTGTAGAATCAGTCCTACCTACAAAGCTAGGAACATAAAACGAAGCATTGGAGAATGGCATGCTCATATAGAACAGATCGCAGACATGAAGTGAAGTTGTGCTCGCATATAGGTCACCTATTTGACCTTTGCATAACTTTGAACGGTGAATGTAGAGTAAAGTGCATGCGCCGCAAGAGCCCACTGACAGCAGAACATATTTTGGTCTACTGTATCAACTTCCACCCTCAACGGGTGACTTATGTCTTATGTGAACTCAATTAGGATTTTTTTTTATGACGTACCACCAGAATAAATCTTGCACTTTTTAAAATGCCTTATATTAAGACTGACAATATATTTAGGCTGTAATTTTACTTTAGAAATATCTTTTTATTTTGTATGCTTTGTAAAGCCTTTTAACAACTCAGACTTTTATCCTCAGTCGTACATGTTAACGTGTATTTGGTATACTTTATCTTTTAAAGCTTCTGGCAGTTTTGTTTTCGTTTAATTTTAAGAAGACATCATCTTTTTGCCATACAGAACCACCAGACAATGGGACTGTTTGTGACTAGTAGGTCTGTTCTGTTCCTTTCATCTAAAGTCACCACTTACTCCATCTGAGCATTTATTTAATGTTATTAGATCGTCCTGCTGGTTGTGGTTTTCACAGTTTGTAAATGAGTGCGCTTAATGCAAGCTTAAATACTCCTATACTGTAGGAGTTGTAAAAGTACATTTAAAAGTTTATGTATATGATTGGGTGTATATCACACTAGAAGTTGTTACGATTCTACGGTCACACATTTAAGTATCAAAAAAGAACCGAAACCATCAAGTGTTGTAAAGCTTAACAAACAATTTAATTATTAAAGAGGTAAATGAAAAATGTTATAGGAACGTATGGTATAATGAGGTGAATCCAAATTTGTCCTTAAATTTACCGATGCGTCTTTGGAAGTTAATATTTAGTAGATAACATACGCCCATGACTGTGATAACGTGCCTTTAATCTACATACATATATACAGACAAACATACATACATACACGGAATAGTCATGCTTACATGCATCTACGGAGTGTAAATGTATATACAAGCATCTGGCAATGCTTCAGAAGATCAAATTGCCCAATAAAGATCAAATCTCTACAAAATGTACTTACCATTCATTAGGCCAGGGCTTAATTATGCGTGCGTGGTCTTGGATAATCGCTTTGAATTTAAACAACAAATATTCACCTCTTGTTTACCGACAGCAGATAATGTAATTGAAACATACTGTTAGATCATTATTCCTGTGTCTACCTTTAAACTTTTAAGTGGCATCATTGATTATTCAACTACCAAAAATGACTATCTTGCAACAAACTAAAATGCACATTCGGAAAACTCAAAGATTCTTTATGCACCTTTTATATTTATTTGTTTGCTGCATGCTCTTGGTCAATATAAATTTCTTTTCCCCGTCACGCATTTTCGAATCAATTATTCTTTCCTGTTATTCTTATTCAGTTTGTTTATAAACATTTGTGTCATTTAAAAACATTTGTAATATGGTCTTTGTTTCCGGTCTCTTGTACATAATAATTCTTGTAAGAGTGATAACTCTTGGAAACCTGTGGTCTAATACCATTGCTCTTTTTGTATGTAAGCTCGCTACAATGTTTCATACGAAACATCTACCGTCTTGAAGCACAGTCGAGTTCTGCTGTTAACGTGACAGTGAAATAGACAGGTGTAATTTCTGGATTTTATGCCTTGCGTAAAAAATGGCACAACATTTTCATTTTCAGCGACATCTGTATTAATTATATGGATTTGTTTTGATACTAGTCCATGAATTAGTGTATTAGTGGGTTTTCTAAGAGCAATAAGTTTGATAATTCATATTTGATTGAAGTCAAGACATAACACTGACTCAATGATACGAGTACTGTGCAAGCCAATTATTTTCATCTGCCGCTCGATCCGAAAAGTTTGATCCAAGATGCTACGAATTATGTCCCCACTTTATACGTAAGCGGTTGTGGCCTTGTGAGATTGTTTGGAAAGTATGTAACATTATCGATATATTTTATTAAATTGTAAAATAGAATGTAATTACGAACTTTCTATGGCTGCTGGGAACAAGCAGTCACGAAATAATTTTTTGCCTGTCTTCTAGCGCCCGTTTTATATGTTCTCACAAGGGTATTCCACATAGGTCCTCAAAAGTATGTGAGCAGCTGTTTAGTGCAATACACCCCAAACAAAGGATCTATACCTATATCGGTCTTGTTTCTTGATATAAAAACCATTTACAAGTTCTCCTCGAAAAAGATCGGGAAGAAACAAGAATATATTAAACTCAGACAATTCTGATTAGACGTGTTTTAACCCTATAATTGTTTAATAATACAACCTATGAAAATAGCATGCAAACTTTGAATGCAAAATTAAGCATGCTACCAAGAATGCCTCAAGGAGAATATATCTTCTAAAGACTGGAAAATTACTTGCTGGTGATGACCGTCTTCTTTAATGAGGGCAGTGAAAGTTCAAGGTGATTTTGCTCTTATTTCTTTCTTAGATGAAATGGAAAGTAAAGACCATTTCAAACATTAAACAAATCGCTTAATCGTTCTTTCCATTGAAAAGTATCTCTCATCAGCAACATGTAGCAAAAAAGAGAACGATGCCAAAAATTGGCTCTGCGTATCTTTATTCGAATACCATGATGATTTTCTAATGTCAAAGCACATTAGGTTTTTAAAAATATTAACCAAATCGCGGTGCAGTCAAGTTCATCATCGACTGATATGGAATTAGTTTGTGGCCTATTCCTGTGTCAAATGTACAAGTTTTAGTCATAATGAATATTTGACATATTTTTATGTGCTTTTCTTTTGCGTCTGGCCAAGACTGCATATATTTGCTTTCCATCTCGTGCTTCTCTCTCACTCGTCTGCATTTGTCGACGTTAATCCGTCCGTGTATATTTTGACCTACCTACTTATATATCGTCATTGTAAATCCGTCAGAAGGAAGAGGAGGGTCAGAATATATATATGTCTTTGTCAAGGAGGATGCCCTACATTTTGTCCGTGTTTACTTTTTTATGTGGCTGATTTATATTCCGACGATTTTGTGAGCGTTTATAAAAATATACTGATACAGACTGCTCTTCCTTGGCATGGTACGGTAACCACTAAGCTTGTGTATATGTAACAAGAACGAAGAAAGAAATTTAAGCTTCTGAAATTCAATATAAAAAACACTTATGACAACGCATGCCTACTGAATAATATGTCAGTGTGTACAAAACTTCCTGATCTACTGGTTTATTCAGGTTAATTGGATGGGAAATTGCATGGAAATTAGAAATAAGAGCCGTTTAAATAATTTAGGTAGCTTTTTACCCATCAAAATAATTTGGTGCGATATAAAATGTTCCCAATTTTCCCATTATTCACCTTATATTTGGGTGATGTTCTTTGTTTTCGCGATTTGGCAAATTTTCTGGTTTAATTATTTTAATTATCTATCCAAGAAGTTGAAACAATACGATTTGAGAACAGGTTCTGAAGATGTGATAATTAGGTTAGCCGGGCATTAGTTTATATACAGCATTTTGTCCTTAATTTGAGGCATATATTGTAGTGCAACTTTCACAGATAAAATAAACAGGTTGACTATCGTAGATGATTGCATACTCAAAATCCGAGGGACCGCTCTCGTGGCCTAAGTACTTAGAGCATTGGTTGTGGATGCGGGAGGTCGCGGTTTCGAACGTAGGCCGAGTCATTCCAAAGACTTATAAATATGGTAATGGCAGCATTAAGAGGTTAATGTTAGGACTGGTCGGCCTGTTGTCAGGATAATGTGACTGAGACATGATGATACATGTCTGCGGCTTGATGCTCCAGTGCTAAACATCTCAGTAAACTACCAAACTGCAGACATCGTAGCCATACAATTGTTAAGCCACACACACACACACACACATACAGAGTTTAAGTGATTGAGAGATGAGATAAGCTATATCAGTTGATATTTGAAAAAATATACTTCTACCTATGGCATCCTTTGGCATTCTGCTAAGATAAGCACCTGCAGACGAAAATATTAAAACGAATGTCTGTCTACTTACATCATGAATAAGGATGACGATGCATTATTTACACGCAGCGGTGGTACAAAAGTGCCACAAAAACAGCTTTCTTCCCAGTTCACCATCCCTTCCCACCCACAAAAATAAACGCAAAAGAAAAACAACAAAACAAAACAAGAAAGAAGGAAAAAAGTTACATCACTGAACTGAATCATCACAAGTAACATAGACATAGAGCGGTTCACGACAGAGTGCGGTGTACAATGTTTTGACATATATATTGATTCATAAGTAGCGGGAGGGGCCCCCGGTTGGCCTAGCGGACTAAAGCGCCCACCTTTACCGATCACTGCCATTTCACCTTTGTCCGCGTGGACTACAGTCTCGTGTACGGCCAATGTGGGTATGGGAGAAAGTTTAGTGAGAACATGGTTCTTGTCGGGGTTTACCTTGGATTTTCCTCCACCAGCTGTACTGGCAGCCATATATGTTCATCCTTGCATCTGAACAACAGCCTTACATCCCAAACAAGATCCTTACATCCCAAACAACATAGCGAAATCAAGTTGGTTACTTATTCCTTATTCCCGATTCAATAAGGAATAAGTAACCAGTTACCGATTCAAATATTTTCACATACATTTTAATACTTATTCCTTATTCACACGTTTTTTTTAAAAATATTTTTTTATTAATTATTCCCAATTCACTGTGTAATTGGTTACCACGTAGTTAATGCAGATGAAAGCTTTTTAGGGCATGCGGTGGTGTAATTATAACCTGGTCGGAGAGTGCTATATGAAGCTAAATATAGACAGATCACTGACTACATGTAGGAATCGTTTAGGATATTGATAGGAATACGTGTTTTGTAATTTGATATAGGATTAATTAGTTGTGTTAGGCATTTGGGTCGTGTCTTGTGTTGCATATTGTTAAGTATTAGTATTCGGGTTCGAAAAGCTTACTAATGACTCAAATAAAAGGGAAACCACAAAAAAACCATACAAGTGTGAACTTAGAGATTTCTCGTGTGTGGTCGTCATGTCCTTAGAAGAGAATTGTGTGATGTTTTTACGAGTTTAAGAAGCCTTCAGTTGACTTGAATAAAGAAATGAGAGCGGGAAAATTCACACATATATACAGAAAAGCGGAAGGACTGTATAAGCGAGAAGAGATTAGGAGGGGGGGAGAAAAAATTATGGAGACCTTGAAAATTAATGGGGAAAAAACTACTGATAAAAATAAAATACTCAAATACATTGAGGAATACTACACCCAAATATATACATCTCAAAAAATTGAAGACTACAAAATTGATGACTATCTAAAAAATATTCAGTGTGAGAGGATATCATCAGCACATAAAGACTTATGTGATGAGTTCATCTCGCAAAAAGAAATAGTGGAAAGTATTCGAAGCCTCGCCAAAGGAAAATCCCCAGGTGGAGATGGACTCACCACGGACTTCTATGCGAAATTCTGTGGTGAGTTGTCGCTCATCTTAGAATGGTTGTATAATAATATTTTACTTAGAAATGATGTCATGACAGAGAGTATGAGGGAAGGGATAATAACACTACTGTATAAAGGAAAGGGGGATAGGGAAGATCTTAAAAATTGGAGGCCCATCTCCCTCCTAAATACGGACTATAAAATACTAAGCAAAATTTTAGCGAATAGGATAAAAAAGGAAATGGGGAAAATAATAAATATAAATCAAACATGTGGTCCCAAAGGCAGAGATATACAAAATAATATATTAAGTATAAAAACAATTATTGAACATATAAATGATAGTGGACAAAAAGCTGCCATGGTACTTTTTGACCAAGAAAAAGCCTTTGATAGATTAGAACACAACTATATACAAAAAGTCTTTGAGAAATTTGGCTTTGGAAACAGATTTCAAATATGGACCAAAATCCTGTACAAAAAAATAACTTCAAGAGTGCAGGTGAATGGAGCAAAGACGGGTAAATTTGATATTAAAAGATCGGTGAGGCAAGGCTGCCCACTATCTATGCTATTATATGTAATAGCGATTGAAATACTAAGCATGAGCATTAAACTAAATAAAGATATTGAAGGTATTAAAATACCGAATATAAAAGAAGTGAAAATGTTACAACACGCCGACGATTGTACAAACTTTATAAAGGATCATAACTCCTTTAAACACCTGATCCAAGAATTTGACAGATTTAGCAAAGCATCAGGATCACAGATTAATCACGACAAAACGGAAATACTCAAAATACTCAAAATAGGAAACTGGAGAGGTAACCACCCAGGTTTGCCCCCACATTTAATCAAGAAAAGGGTCAAAGTTTTGGGAGTCAATTTTGGAGAAAATGAAGAGAAGGAAAACTGCAGACAAATTAAAGAAGCAATCGAACAGAATGTGAAAATCTGGGCACTAACGCCACTATGCCTAATGGAGAGAGTACAAGTAGCGAAAACATACATGTACGCCCATATTAATTATATCTTAAAATCTATAGATATTAGTAACAAAGCATTAAGCACAATAGATAATAATATAATAGACTACATTTGGGATTTTAAACTTCATTATATTAATAAAGAAACACTATATAAAGCTAAAGAAAGGGGAGGGGTAGGACTCCCCAGCCCTATACTACTTAAAGCCGGCAATATTTTAAATAGATTTAAGAGGCTAAGACTAGAACCAAAGAGTCCATGGGAAGGTATCTACATATACCGTTATGGATTCTCCATAAGAAATAGGGACGATATTTACAAAAATAATAAGTTAATAAAACAATTAGAAATTCCAAGAAAATTCAAAAACATTAAAGATTTACTAATAAAATATAGAGATAAAAAAGAACTATGGAATAAAGAGGAAACTTTAACATATAACTGGATAAGGGAAGACGTAACAAAAAATATTAAAAGCACGGCAGAAAAAGAAAATTTATACGTTAACTGGGACAGAGCATGGGGGCACTGGATGAAACTAGGCTCCCTTAAAATTCAAAGCCTCTGCTTTAAATACATGCACAATGCATGGTTGACAGGAGAGGCTGCAGTGAGACGGCGCATGGTCAGAGTACCGCCAAAATGTCCACTGTGTAAAAGAGGCCCGTTTTCTAAATTCCATGTGATAATACAATGTGAAAAAACAAAAATAAATAGGGACAAGGTAATAGCTGAAATAAACAAAACAGATAAATATAAACAACAAAGCATTTTATATCTTGATGGGAATTTTACTAAAAATACGCTGTATAAAATTACTGACTATATCGTTACAACAATGATGGCCTGTGGCCAAATAATAGTCATAGGAAAATAAACTAAAGTGAGAGGCATATGTAATGATAACTACCAACGGCAGTTACCCCAATGGGACATTACTCCTGCCTACTCTTGATAGATAATAGTAGAAAGTATACCTCTCCATTTCTACTTAAGCAAATTTATATTGAATACTAATACCTTTCTTTTATCTTTGAGAATTATAGGACAGAGACCTACATTCACATGGAGCTAGGAAGGAAGGAACAGACATGCGACATGGAAAAGTAGACATACAACACAAAAGAAACCAATCTATACTAACACCTATACTGTCACTCAACTGTATAGGAAATAAAATCTTTGGCAACCCTTTTCGGAAACATAATAAATAAATAAAGGTAGCCAAGTTCGAGAGAGTGAAGTAAAAACAATAAAGTAAATATGGAGCTCTCTCGAACACAGCTGACCTCAGCAGAATATAGATTTGCGAAGAACGACACACACATAGCACACATTAAAACAATAGTAGTTTTTTTTTCCCCCTAAAAATATTATTACACCGTTACTTCGCCCAAAATTCAAAATTCTTATTCTAAAAGCTTGGAAATATAAATATGTACAAAATTTAGAAGATCCATGTTATAAGGATCACAGGACAACTGGGGAAGAATTCGATATAGACGGCTGTCCCAACACGAACACAACCATAGCACGAACAAACATATAGCACATTCACACATAGCAAACACGGGACGTAGGCAACCTTTAGCCAAGGTAACAAAGATACTAGGAGAGGGACTCCGAGTCAGGTGATCGAAACCGACTCGGAAGAACAATCCTATAGAATACACTAGGAAATAAATACCCCGTCAAAAATTCATTTAAAATTTTTGATCGAAATTCTGTTTAAATTTAAAAAACAAAGCAACATATCTGGGGGACTGAGTGAAACATAAAAACACTTATTCTTTGGCTGGGGGGGGGGGGCATCTGTCTGGTGCCCAAAAAAAAAAAGAATATTGTCTTGAAGTCCTTGGAACTGGGGAACTTAGCATACTTGTAACCGATTTCCAGAAATTGGGGTTATAAAGGGGAGTGGAGGGCAGGTAAAGCACATGACGCAAGAAGATGCTATCTTACTTATACAGTTTGGTCGTTATGTATCATCTTTAAAGAGAGTTGACGAGGACCCTTCATGGATGTTATCTCTAGAAGATAGTGTAGTAACGAAAGTCCTGAGAAATTTCGTTGAGCCGATTTCGAGAAATCAGCTAGATGACGGAGGTCTCGTACGACAAGATTATAACATAGAACCTTCTTTGACATTTTATCTCTAGGGGATAGAGATCCGTCCACAAAAATGTCCTAACGAATTTCGTAGAGAGGAAACAGCATAATAAGGGACGCCCTATGGGTATCTGGTATTACCCCACCCCAAAAAAAACCCAACAGAAACAACACGCAGATATTAATATACTGCATCGATAGTTTGTACAAATTTAACACCTGCTAAGAGGATTTTGATTTCCTTCTAACTAGGTACACGTTCTAAAAGCTTTTTTATATATAATAAAAATCGTCGAGACGACTACGAGAAATCTACTGCTTGATGAAAGTCGAGTAAGACACAGGCCGTCAGAACATTATATCTTTATACCGTTTTGACATGGAACCTTCTTTTATATTTTATCTCTAGGGGATAGAGTCAACTCTCGAAGTCCTGGTGAATTTCGTCGATAGCAAACCGCGATATAAGGTGCGTTCGACGGGTACCAGGTATGAAAAACACGCACAGATTAATAGACTGAATCAAAGTGTACTAACTGAACTTCTGATTAGAGGATTTTGATCTCAACGTCTGTTGAACAGTACGAAAGTAGTGATCCGTCCTAACAGTATGAAAATTAGAAAGAAAAAAAAAAAAAATTTCCAGCCTATTTCTAGAACATCGCGGCTAGATAAAGCAATCAGAACTCTTTAGATGCTGTAAGATTATATCTTACGTTTCCATTTGAGCCATTACGTCCCCTCTTTTAGGTTTTTACATGGACCCTTCTTTGATATTTTAATCCTAGGGTATAAAGTCCACTAACCAAGGACGTCCTGACATTTCGTCGAAAGAAAACAGCGAAATAAGGGCTCACCATGGTGTAACAAGATAACCGGGTGGGATTTTCGGATTCACAACAGAACATTTTTGACGATGATATAACTACTAGGTTTAATAATGGATGACTTGCATGAGCAATTAATTAATTTATTAATTATGAATATGTGCATGTATATATAATCCGAATATTGGATTTAATTAACATAAGAACGCACAGACTTGATGAAAAATAAAAAAATTAATTTAGCAAATACAAAGACAAGAGGTGAATGGTTCACAACGATTTGGCAATGAAACGATGGATATAGTTTACTCAGGTAGTAAACAATGTAAAATTTTACTCAAGTAGTAAAATGCATTCATTCGGGTAGCGAAATTATGGTGATAAAAAAGAGGGACAGATATACAACTTATCTGTACAGTCCCTAAAGATACGCTTTGTTTTACGAACCCCAAAATTAGCCAACGTCTAACGAATTACATGTATGGAGACACTCCGTCATCAGTACACTTTGTTTCAGCTCCACGGCTGCTACAGTTCAGCTTCACAGCTGCTACAGACTCTGGACACTCGGAACACTTCGAAACACTCCGAACATTAGACCCTCCGGACATGCCGGACATCAGACACTCCGGTCACCCCGGACATTATAGACACTCCGGTCACTCCAGACATAGACACTCCGGTCACATGCACAGACACACACTTCGGTCACAGACGTTCCAGTCACAGACAGCTGAAAATATATCCAATACCGTATACTATACATGACACGGGCATAATAACGTTATACACGGTAAATTATATAGATTACATTATCAGCACAATAATTACAAAATGACAGGTTAAAAAAACTAATCTTGCTCGATAAGAATCGTACTATATTAAACAGGTTTTTTTTAGAAAATGTAGCTTTTCATTACTAATATAAATCCCTTGTTAAGTAGAAAACGAGAATAGAAATATGTGCATTATGGGAGCAGGACATTACCCCCTGTCAATTACCCCCCCCCCCCAACTACCCCCCTGCCATTACCCCCCCCCATCAATTACCCCCCCCCCCCGGTATATTACCCCCCTGCCATTAACCCCCCCCCCCATCACCTCCTGCCATTAGCATCATTTAGACATACAGATACAAAATCGAACTAATGCAAATACGACGAATTTAAAGTGTACACAAACACAATCTGATAATCCGTGCTCAATCTATACTATTGTTTTGTCTTCAGCTCACTGAATAAAATTCGAGCAGAAATGGTTTCTAATTAAGTGTACACAAACACAATCTGATTAGAGTATTGGCTTCACAACAATAAAAATGATTTTAGCAGTTTAATCTGTGGTCCATCTATACAATTGTGTTGGCTTCACCTCACTGAATATACTTCGAGCAGAAATGGTTTCTTAATTAAGTGTACACAAATACAATCTGATAAGGGTATTGGCTTCACCTCATTGAATATACTTCAAGCAAAAATTATTTCTATGCGCATGCTCCAGAAAAACTATATATAATATATATACATACACGTTCTTTAAAATATATATCACCAGAAATATTTTTACCACGGATAAAGTTCAGAGTGTACGTGGAGATTCTTATACTCCTTCTTGAGAAGTACAGTGTGTGTTGTTTTATCGTCTGAAAATGGCAAGGACAAAGCAAACTGAAAAGTTTTGAGGAGAGGTAGAAAGGGACATTTGTTTTTTCATACTAACACCTATTTACAATTTAGAATTTTGCATTTACTATAACATTTCAATTATTCTGCACCGCTGCATATTATTAATCCCGGCTGGGATTATATGCGACAGCGCAGAGTGAGTTTGAATTCACCTAGTCTTTGCTGCAAACAGTTTTGTTTGCACTTTATGTTTCATGTATTTAGTATTATTGTAGTATTACTGTAAGATTTAGAGAAAAAGTAAAAGGGGTTGACCGGCTCTAAATTACACAATCACAGAGAAGTTTTCAATTCGCATTTATAGCATCGTGTAACCCACGCACATAATTTAGAACAAAAAAAAGGAAAACAAAATGGATCCAGATGAAGGTCAAACCGAACCAGTCAGATCCAAGATCCGACAATATTTTCATACTGTATATGAAGATAATAGGATGATAGTTAACCACCCGGCTGGGTGTCAGACCATCGATTTCGAAGGCGCCACCAACTCGCCAAGACAAAGTGAAGTTTTGATGGCACTTCACACTATGGGGATAGATATAGGAAAGATTGAAGCCCTACAAAACGGAGGTCTAAACAAATTCGTGATCTACCCAAAAGGAGGAATACCCTTACTAAAAGAGGAAGAAATAAGCGTAAAGGGGATGACAGCCAAAGTCTACAAAGCAGCCCCCTTTATAAGAACCATGGAACCACGATTGACGGAAATCAACGTGACGGGGCTTCCCATGGAAGTGGATAGCCAAGAATTGGTGGAAAAGATCAAAAAGACAGGAGTGAGCGTTGTTACACACAAAATGGCGACTGTATGGGGTTTCGCCCCCATCAAGTCGGGAAATAGACTCCTATACGTAAGCAGAGAAGATGCCAAGAAGATCCCGATCTTCTTCTATGTTTTGGGCTTCCGTCTTAAAACATGGTACAGGGGGGAGCGAACAAGATAGAGTTTGGCCCCTGTGCCACCAAAAAGGAGACGGACCTAGAGACTGCCAAGGGGGAATGGAGAGACCCAAACAACAAGAGGAAACGTATGCCAGTAAAGCGTCAGGACAAGGGCAGACAACACCACCAACACCAACACCACCAACACCACCACCACCACCACCACCAACACCAACAACACCAACACCAACAACACCAACAACACCTTAATCTGATAAGACAAGTTAGAGAGGAAAAAGAAAAGGAAAGAAGAAATACAAGCCCTACCCGAGCTAGAAATCACAAATAGAAGGGCACAAGACATTAGAGTGGGAGAACTACCTGAGCCCAAACAAAACGTCAAAAGCATGTGTGCTAAACGAAGAAGAGATAACTACACAAAATAGATTTGCCGTCCTAGGAGAGGAGAATATACACATAGAAGATAGCCCACAGACAGATACCCCCCTGACATCGACGCCAATGCCCAAGAGAAAGAGGGCGAAAAGAAACTCGGAAGCCATATCACCACAGGAAAAGTCACTACAACGTAAAAAAAATAAGCAGGGAAAGAAAACCGTAGAAGCCGAAATAGAGAAAATTCAAGAAGAAGAAGACTCAGAAATTGAAAGTGAGGGAGAAGGAATGGGGCGAAACGAATCTGAACCGGATACGGAAAATGACACGGAAACGGAGGAAGATACCGGACACATAATATCAACAACAGAATCGATACAAACTTTGAACACAGAGTCAGAGAGTACAATCCAAACAACAGTGACAAGTGCAGGGGAAACACAAAGTAGTACAATTACATCAGAGGGGGGTGGGGAAACCAGTGCCCCCCCCCCTTACAGACTTTTCACAAACAAGTTTATAACACAAAAACCAATAATAATTTGTAAAAGAATAGAATAATTTAGGGAGAAAAAAAAAGCGACACCCTGGGAAGAGACAAGAATGGAAGGAAAAAACTTACAGTTCTTGTCTATAAATATAAATGGTATAAATAGGGAAAAAATCTTTAAATTCCCTAAAGATCTAAATTATGATGTATTGTTAATACAAGAGACGCATAACGGTTTTAAAGACAATATAAAAATAATAATAGAAAGCTACCTAAATGGAATTTTATTAATTAGTGATTACGAACACACAGATGTTAAACGAGGGGTGGCAGTTTTAATCAAAAATAAAAAAGGTTTGACATGGGAAAGAATCGAAATAGATAAGGTTTTTGACGGTAGGATGATACATATTACAATAGAGGATGTGCACATAATTAATATATACATGCCAGCAAATAGGGAACATAAAAAATTATTCTTAGAGCATTTAAATAAATATATAGAGAAATATGCAACAGGAAATATAATTATAGGGGGCGATTTTAACTGGGTGGGAGAAAATATAGATAGGGAGGGAGATCTAGCACCAAACGACATTAGGATCAAACCGGATATGGACTTTTTTTTATCAAAAAATATAAATTAACGGATGTTTACCTAGTACAGAACTTATTAAGGAAAGAATATACTTATAATTATAAAATAAATAAAGGAAGCCGCTTAGACAAATTTTACTGTAACAACTATGATGAAAATGTACACAAAGAAACGAATATCACAGATTTTAAAATATCCGATCATAAACTTATTAATATGACTGTAACTTTAAAAATAGAATAAAATGGGGGCATGGAAGATGGATGATAAATAATTCAATTTTAAAAGATACAGATTTTATACAAAGGGTCAAGAAAGAAGATTTTAAGAATAGGGAATATGTTGATATAATATTAGAATGGGAAAAACTTAAAAAGTCAAACTAAAAAAATTAGCGATTGAACACTGTAATTTAAAAAATAGGAAACTGAAAACAGAAAGAGAAGCGATCAGATACCAACTACAAAAAACAAATGCTAAGGATATAGAGACCAATTTAAAAAACAGATTGGAAGAAATAAATAAAATAGAAAGTAGGGGTAGAGAAATTAGGGCAGGGAAATTTACGGGGATATATAAAAAAGCAGAGGGATTATATAAAAGAGAAGAGAAAAGAATGGGGGGAGATAAATTTATGGAGAAGGTCAAAATCAACACAACAACAACAACAACAACAACAACAATAATGGAAAAACAGAGTTATGGATCATATTAAAAACTATTATGCAACACTATATACGTCTCAAAAAATATCAGAGAATGAAATTGATGATTACTTACAAGAAATACCATGTGAAAAAATTAACGATAATTTTAAACAAATATGTGATGATTTTATATCACAAGAAGAAATTTTAGATAGTATAAATACAATGAATAAGGGAAAATCTCCAGGGGGAGATGGACTCTATGCAGAATTCTATATGACATTTTGCGGAGAGCTGTTACCCATTCTTGAATGGTTATATAACAATATATTTTTAAGAAATAATGAAATGTCGGAAACGATGAAAGAAGGGGTCATCATTTTAATATATAAAGGCAAAGGGGATAGGGAAGAACTAAAAAATTGGAGGCCCATCTCCCTCCTTAATACGGATTACAAAATATTGAGTAGAATCCTAAGCAATAGGCTAAAAAAGGGGATAGGTGAAATAATAAATGTAAACCAAACGTGTGGGCCCAAAAATAGGGACATACAAAATAACATATTAAGTATAACTGCAATATTAGAACATGTACAAAATAAGGGACAGAAAGTTGCTATGGTACTTTTTGATCAAGAAAAAGCCTTTGATAGAATAGAGCATAACTATATACAGAAGGTCCTGGAAAAATTTGGCTTCGGAGAACCTTTCCGGAAATGGACAAAAATTTTATATAATAACATAACTTCAAGAGTTCAAAATAACGGAGCCATGACAGAACAATTTGACATTAAAAGATCAGTGCGGCAAGGGTGCCCACTATCAATGCTATTATACGTAATAGCAATTGAAATGCTCAGTATCAGTGTAAAACTAAATAAAAGAATTAAAGGTATAAAAGTTCCAAATATCAAAGAGGAAGTGAAAATGTTACAACATGCAGATGATTGCACTAACTTTTTAGAGGACCCGAAATCCTTTGAGAACCTTATAAAGGAATATGAAAAATTTGGAAGAGCATCGGGGTCAAAAATAAATCATGATAAAACAGAAATTTTAGAGATAGGCAACTGGCGCGGTAGGCTTTCCAGCATACCAGCCCATATGTTTAAAGATACTGTTAAAGCACTTGGTGTGTACTTTGGCAAAAATGAAGAAAAGGAAAACTGTAAAAAAATGGAATGTGAGATAAAAAGAAATATCGATATCTGGGCACTTATGCCGTTATGTTTAATGGAACGGGCCCAGGTGGCCAAAACATATATGTATACAAATTTGAATTATATTATGAAGTCTACTAACATAAGTAACATAATTTTAAATAATATAGATAAACTTATAATTAAATATATATGGGATTTTAAATTACATTATGTTATAAAAGAAACATTATACAAGGCAAAAGAATCAGGGGGAATAGGGTTACCAAGCCCCATAATTTTAAAAGTTACCAATATTTTAAATAGATTTAAACGACTGAGTGATGAACCTAAATTACCATGGGAGGGGATATATATATATTGGTTTGGTTTCGTTTTGCGGAACAGGGAGGGAATATATAAAAATAACAAATTAATTAAACTTTTAGAAACACCTAGAAAATATAAGAGTATAAGAGATCTATTAATGAAATATAGGGACACAAAAGAATTTTGGGACCAGGACGAAAAACTCTCATATAAATGGATTCGGAATGACATAACCAAAAATATACAAAGTATAAGTCGAACGTGAAAATTTATATGTGAACTGGAAAAAGGCATGGGGGCACTGGTCACAATTAGGATCTTTAAAAATACAAAGCCTCGCCTTCAAATACATGCATGATGCGTGGTTGACGGGAGAGGTTGCAGCGAGACGGCACATGGTCGGAGTACCGCCTAAATGTCCGCTGTGTAAAATAGGCATGTACAATAAAAAACACGTAATGTTAAATTGTAAGGAAACAGAAGTTGATAGGAAAAAAATAATTGATGAAATAAACTTAAAGAGTAAATTTAAACCACAATGTATATTATATCTTGATGGTGATTTTAGCAAAGCAACTTTATATAAAATTTCAAGTTTTATTGTTAATAATATTAAGAAGTGTGGCCCAATTAAATTTTAACTTAGGGAATACCTCTCAAGAGGGAAAGTACAGATAATGATGCCATGGGGCTATGTCACATGGCGCTACGCGAAGTGAACAGGCCCATGGCAGAATCTGGAAAGGAACCCCTCTTGAAAAATAAATTTTAACTGAATTTCTATCTTTTCTATCACTAACATCAACAAAAAATCTATGTGAATTGAAATTGGATTTTAAACTTAAATTTAAAACTTATCTAAAATTTAAAAAAGAAAATGTATAAAATCAGAATTTTGGTTTGCAACTCAACTCAATTTAATTTTTTTTTTTTTTTTTTTCCTCTCTCTACGATTGAACCATTTTTGAGATATATTTCTAATTAAAAGATAGACCTGTTCCATGGGGGAGAAGCATAATAATTAAAAAAAAATGTGAACCCTTCATGGAGCTCAGCCTAATCTTATTAAGAAAGGTGATTTAACACATACATAAGAATCAATAAGATTCAAAAAATAAGGGGACATCACCGTTCTTCAAAATTCAAAACGTATAAAAAGAATTTCCGTTGTATATGAATACGGAATATAATAGGAAAACTTATGCACTACAAGAATTTGATCCAACAAGCTATCCCAACAAAAACACATTATAGCATACATAACCCATAGCACAAACAACAAACATGGGATGTAGGAGACCCTAGCAAGGTCACAGAGAAAACGAAAAAGAGGAAGTTTAACCGAGAGGATAATCTAAATCACTCTCGGAGATACTCCTCTATAGATACACTAGGGATTGAATAAATACCCGAACTCCTAAATTCACGTTACAAAAACGATGAAATAATACATTACAACATATCTGGGGGAATACAAAAACACATAAATAATTTATGTAATTAGGAAAGGGGGGGGGGGGGCAACTGTCTGGTGCCCCAAAAAAAGAAAAAAAGTGGAGAGCAATCATTCCTGAACGTGATAATTTCTCAACAACTTGGAGGACATCCAGCGGAACCAACTCGAAAGAAATATCGTGACTGCAATGCTCGGATTATGAACATTGTTAATGACTTTGCTAATAGAGAGCACTTAGAATACTTACGAGGGATTGCACATAACATTCAGCTGTAATCTTATAAATATAACATATTTTATGGTGATATAACATTATGATATGATGATTTTACTATTGAATATTCCAGGACAAGTATGTTTTCAAGGCTGAGATTCATTTACTAAAATAAAAATTTAAAATAAATTCTTTTGAAATTTATTTTAATTTATTATTTACTCTTGGGATATAACAATTATATGGGGGGGGGGGAATGGCAGGGGGGTAATATGCCGGGGGGGGGGGGTAATGGCACGGGGGTAGTTGCAGGCGGGTAATATACCGGGGGGTAATTTCCTAGACCCGTGCATTATACTGCGTAAACCAAAGCTACATAGCAAAGATTAAAAAATAAAGGTGGTAGTACAGTAGTTATAGGTTATAAACTAGAAATTAATAAACTTACATACCTCGACGGCTGAAGATGTGCAAGTTTTTGGAGCAGACTGCCGGCTGACAAGACTATTCCGTATTGTAAAGAAACTTACGTACGGTGAAGTATTTATACACAAACATAGTCTGTGCATTATATGCATTGGTTCGTCCCATCGAGAGCACTTCGCACGTGCGGCATGGGATGAACCGAACTCACTATTTCGCAATACGACACAATATACATAAATCATCCTCGGGTATCGTTGTAACAGAAAACGAAACCCGAGTACATGTATTCAATAAATAAAAGAATTTAATTCCGTGACAATACTTCTCACCTAAAAAAAGTGGTAACACTTTTAGAAAAATCACGGAATGTGAACATAAACAATTGTTAAAACTTCCAATTTGAATACTGAACGAAAATGATCTGCTAATTACACCTTACTTAAAAAATCAGCACCCACATTTTCCGATCCTCGAATCGCTTCGATCCGGAAACTATACGATTACAAAGACAACGCCCAACGCACTAATCTTGCATTGTTGACCTTTGCTTTGTTCAAGTATAAGAGCGACTGATGGTCCGTTTGTAAGGTAAACTCTCTCCCGAAAAGGTACGTATGGAATTTTCCTATCCCCTATTCTAAGGCTAGGCACTCCTTCTCAATCACGGAGTAGTTTTGCTCCCTAGGGAGCAATTTCCTGCTTGCATAAGCAATGGGCAATTTCATCCCCTCTTGCTCCTGTAGTAAAACAGCCCCAAGACCCGTATCGGACGCATTAGTCCTCAGCACAAAAGTTTTGTTCAATTCTGGTAACTTTAAGATTGGTGCACTTACCAGTTTCTGTTTTAAAGCATTAAATGCTTTTTCCTGGCACACCCCCCAGGGAACTTTATTCGGTTGCCCATTCCTAGTCAAGTCTGTTAATGGGCTGGCAATAGCCGCAAAATTCGCGAATGCCGTTAATTCGCGGGCATTACAGCGATTGGTATCTGCCAATATCCCTTGGTATGGTCTAATTTAGGAATGACCTGCCAAGATCGAAAAAAATCTTTCCATATCTGGCATTGGTTCTGCGTCGAACACGGTGATTTTGTTCTATTGCCGAAAATCAATGCAGAAACGGTTATTCCCGTCCTTCTTTCTAACACAACAGGGGACGAGTACGGAGAACTGGAAGGTTCGATCACTTCCTTGTCTAACATTTTCCCCACTTCTTCGTTGATTGTCTCCCGCGCATTAAAGGGTATTGGATATCCTTTAATCCTGATCGGCTTAGAGGTATTCAACTTGATCTCGTGTTGAATCAATCCAGTATGGCCTGGTTTGTCCGTAAACACGTCAGGGTATTGGGACAAAACCTCCAATATCTGTGTACGCTGACCCACTGATAAATTCGGGCATACATTGATCTGGTCAATACCTTCTTTCCCTACGTCAGTGGGGTATTCAAGGGGCATTTCTGTACTGGAGACGATTCCGGTTCGTCACACGACTTATCCTGTATCACCGCTATGCATACTACATTCAAGACCCCTTTATCTATTGTTTGTCTAGGTCTTTCTAGGTAGAGTTTAAGCATATTGGCGTGAAATATATTGGACTTACCCTCCATGCCAATGATTTAGTCCATTTCGCCTTTCACCTGTTTGACTTCCATTGGAATAGCAGCTTATTTTTATTTGTCGGGAGAAGCACGAACACTTGATTGCCTACATCAAACGTTTTACTCCGCGTTCCTCGGTTGTAGTACTTCGCGTACCTACGACTAGATTTCGCGAGTTTGTCTTGCGTCATTCGACTTCTTCGTCCGCGACTTCGTTTGACCACAGTTCGCGTAAAATGCGCATAGGACCACGAACTGTCCTACCGTACAATAGTTCAAACGCGCAGAAGCCAAAGCTTTTATGAGGAACCTCACGATACGCGAACAGAATTGCGTTCAGATACCTATCCCAATCCTTAGGTCTTTCCACATACATACTACTACTACTAATAATAAGGACTTTGTATAGCGCCTAATCTTTACAACATTAGACAACACCTACAATATAAAAAAAAACATATATAATGATAACATTACGAACACAAACACCATGAAATTAAAAAACATAGAAGAAACAAAAACATGCTGAGTTTATTTAAGGTAGGAAACATTATTAGGTCTTTAAGTTTTTTCCGTCGCAACATTTGCTTCAACGTCCCGTTGAATTTCTCGACCAACCCATTGCACATATGGTGGTAGGGTGTCGTGCGCAACTGTTTAAGGGACAACAACCTTCTAATTTCTGCCATGAGATCTGAGGTGAATTGAGCTCCATAATCCGTAAGAACCACTTCGGGCACTCCGACCCTGCTGAACATGTCATCGAGCGCTTCGGATACACGTTTGGTTTCAATCGATGGCAAAGCTATGGCTTCGGGGTATCTGGTAGCGCAATCTACCAGCGTCAAGATGTGTCGGTTTTTCCGATTTGTATTTGGACATATAGGTCCCACAATGTCAACGGCCACTCTTTTAAACGGAGTATCTATTAATGGCATTTGACTTAACGGTACTCTAGTTAACCTGCCCTTAGAGACAGTTTTCTGACAAACTTCGCACAAGCGACAGAACCGCGCTACGTCGCTATTGACACCAGACCAATACAATTCTCTTAATACCCTCTGTTGTTTTCTTCATGCCTAAATGACCCGCCATACTCGACTCCTCCGTGACCTCGAGTACATGCGACCTGGATTTATGGGGGACCACTAGTTGCAAGAACTTCCTATCAAGTGTAGAGTATTCCCTATACATTAAACATTTTCAAGTAAGGAATTTAGAGGAACGCCCGTTCTTACACTTCCTCACGGTACCCGATAATGCTTTCTTCGCGTTTGCACGTAGAGACGCGTCACATTTTTGCTCATTCTGAAATCTGCGCGGCAGATATCTGTAATGGCTTCCGGTAATTTTAATTTACGTAAAGGTTTGTTATCTTCCTTTACCTGAACCCTAGCTTACAAAGCTTGGATGATCGGGAATCGGAAGTCTGACAGGTCGGAAGCCTAGATCCTTGTACATTGCCAATCGTAAGTTCATAGATCGGAATGGCTATGCACAACGTTTCCACGTTTTTGCTCTCTCTCTCTCTCTCTCTCTCTCTCTCTCTCTCTCTCTCTCTCATATTGTAAGTGCATTTGTTCTTTCTTGTAACTGCATTTGTCCTTCTTTCTCTTTTTCCCCGCTTGTATTTGCGTTTGTTTTGTCTTTCTTCTTTCTGAAGCTCCAACTTCCTCAACTCCAATTCCATATTGTACTTTAATTCTAATTCCTTCACTTTTATTTCGACCGCTCCGGTGGCCTAGTGGTTAGAGCGTCCGCCTCGGATGCGGGAGGTCGTGGGTTCGATCCCCGGCCGAGTCATACCAAAGACTTACAAAAATGGTACTAACAGCTGCCTCGCTTGGCGCTCAGCATTAAGAGGTTAGTGTTAGGACTGGTCGGCCCGGTGTCAGGATAATGTGACTGGGTGGGACATCATGCTATATGTCTGCGGCATGATGCCCCAGTGCTAGACATCACTATAAACTGCCACATTGCAGACATCGTAGCGATATGACTGAAAAATTGTTAAAGCTACGTTAAAAATCAAAATCACATCACATCACATCACATCACATCACTTTTATTTCAGAGTCAGATCCAAAAAATTCTTTTCTGCCAAAAGCTGAACCAAAATATTTCTTATTTCTTGTTTCGTTAAAGAAGCCTTTACCTCAGAAATGTCGTATTTTCTGGAAAGTTGAATCAATTCATCTTATTTAAAAAGATCTTATTGTTCCTGGGTAGGATTTGAAAAAAAGATTGCCACTTTTGTTGACGTTGTAGAAAATGTTGGTCAATTTCACTAAGACTTCAAAAACATAGGGAATTCAAATAAAAAAGACAACAAAGTTTTCTAAAATATTTTAGCCAAAATTCAAAATCCCGGATGAGCCCCCAATTCTTATGTTACATGTTTCGGCTCGAATAAACAGCATCGCAAGAAAGAATGAAAACAACAAACTTTGACAAATTTAACAAATAATTTATTTCCCTGGGAAAATGCTGTAAAAATAAAAGAATAAGAACTTACGGTTTTAAGAATCAAAGCCAAAAAACAAACTCCAAGAATAATCCACGAATAAAAGTTTAGCAGTCGTAATACTAAAATGTTTTGATGATTTCAAGTTCGAGTCCCGACGAAGAATCCAAGATGGAAGGCGATGACGTATGCTGTATCCTGTTCAATGTTGTTGTCTACAGTTCCTTGTAGAAACACAAAAAATAATCCTCCGGTTTTTGAAAACCCAAAATTATTTTTACGAAATGTCTTATTTCAAGAATCCTGTATGAGCACAACAAATATTTCCAGAGAAACGAATTAATCTTTTAGAATCCAAATAATCTGAAGAAAAATTAACATATAATTAAAAAACTGGCTACAACAGAAGGAAACGACTTGACATCAAGCGTTTTTAAGCCCAGACTGTGAGATCGATCTCTAAACATCACTATTTAATCTAAGTAATGCGCAATTTCGGAAATGTCTAATTGCAAAATAGAGGATCACGTGATCATGTTTATATATAAAATATCACGTAGCCCCTGTATCCTTATTACTCCGAGAATAAAAGTTGTTTACTTCACTAAAAGCTATTTACAAGTCGAGGGTCATATATCCAAAACAGCCACGATCTCAACCTTATTATTCCCACAATAAAAATAAAAAATAACATGTTCACGTGACTGTTGCTAATTTTGAATTAAGGTCAAGAAACAGGCCAGCTTTATGTTTACAAAAATGAAGAGTCAGGGTCAAATTATTTTCTGGAAAAAATACTATTTCCTAGTAAACGAAACTACATTATTTTGACATATAATGACATTAAAAAATAAAAAGATTTTAAAGCTGACAAATAAATAAGATATAAATTAAGTCAAATATAAACAACAGTGCTCCAACAGTGGGAAAATGTTATAGAAAACTAGTCGAGCCAGTTCTGAGAAACGTTTGGCTGTATAACGGATTTGGGTACACTGCCTGCCGTAAGAAAATTATGTTTTACGTATACAGTTGGGACATTACGTTCACTCTTTGAAGAGTTTTTAAAGGGACCCTTCCTTACGATTTTATCTCTGTTGGATAGAAGCAACCTAAGAAAGACATCCTGACGAATTTCGTCGATAAGAATCAGCGAAATTAGCGGGTTCCTATGGTTATTGGGTATGAAAACTCACGCACAATGTGGACAGATTCGTGAAATAATTGTAATATTTATACCCATTCTAAAAGGAATTTAATTTCAACGCATCTTCAGCTATATCTAACCCGGTATCGTTTCCAACATGAGGAAAAGTTTTAAAAAAGTCGACAGCCGATGTTGAGATTTTCTCGGTTAGAAAAAGAAGTTCGGTATCACACATGCCGTATATATATATATATATATATATATATATATATATATATATATATATATATATATATATATACCAACTTATGCTTAAGATTTTACATTACGTATACAATTGGGAAATTATGTACCCCCATTATAGAGTTTTGACATGAACCCTTCATTGATATTTTATCTCTAGGAAATAGAGTCCACCTACAAAGGAAGTCCTGACGAATTTCGTGAAGACGAAATAGCAAAATAATGGGCGCCTTAGGGGGTACCGGGTATTAATAACACACAAATGTGTATAAACTATATCTATGGTTTGTACTTATGGGACCCTTACTTAGAGGATGTTGATTTCAACGCCTCTTATACTGTTTCGAAATAAGACCCCTTTCTAACAGCAGAAAAAGGGTAAAGAAAATTAGTCAAGCAGATTTCGAGAAACTAAAGAAAGGAAGTCGAGCAGATCACATGCCGTTAAGATTATATACATGTGGGCCACATTACATCCACTCTTTAGACAGTCTTGACATGAACCCTCCATGGATATTTTATCTCTAGGAGATCGAGTCCACCTGCGAAGGAAGTCCTGACGAATTTCGTGGAGATGAAACTGCGAATGAAGGGGCGCCTTAGAATGTACCATCTGTGAAAAACACGCAAAATGTGGATCAAATTGAGCTAAAACTTGATCTAACTATAAAATGACTTAGAGGACTTTGATTTCATCTAGTTTGGACTCAGTTTCCACAGTAGGAAAAGTTTGTAGAGAATTTGTCGCATACAACACATACGGTTGGAAGATTTTATTCGATGTATACAGTTGAGACACTACGTTGTACCTATTTACAATGGAGGAAGTCTACCTACCAAGGAAGTCCTAATAAATTTCGTGAAGAGCAATTGGTGAAATAAGGATCATCTTGCGGGTGCAAGTATGAGAAACACGCATCAATTGTATCAATATATGTTTACTAACTGAACTTCTACTTATAAACTATTTATTTCAACGTCTCTTCGGGAATGCCTAGCTATGTATCCATTTTAACTGTAGGAAAGGTCTGATTAATATTTATTGAACCGATTTCACGAAATTGTCCGCTAGATCAAGGGGTTGGATACAATGCATTTATTAAGAAGATTTTTTAAATAAATTTTTTACACAGACACTTTTTTGACACTTATTCTCTATGGGGCAGCGTCGACCCACGACGAATTTGTTTGAGAGGAATCAGCGAATTAAGGGGCACTCTGTGAGTACCTGGTTTGAAAAACACGCTCAATGTACATCTAATACAGGGATCTCAAACTCTAACCACCATGATGGCCGCATTAGGGGATTTTTGATGGCCCAAGGGCTGCACCATTTTTGTTATCTCTCATGACACCTTGTGACACCAATCATTTTGCGGGGCACAGGATACGGCCTTGCGGGTAGCGTGTTTGACAACCCTGATCTAATATATCTATAATTTGTAGTAATTTGACGACTGCTTAGGGGATTTTGATTTCAACGCCTCTTGGACAGTACCTAGCTCGGGATCTGTTCCAACAGTAGGAAAACATAAAAATAATTTGTCGAGCCGCTGTCAAGAAATTCTCGGCTAGAGAAATGTGGCCGGTACAGCACATGCCGTTAGAATGTCTTATTTTACATATCAAGTTGGGCCCTTACGTCCCCTCTTTAAGCATCTTTGACATGGGCCCTTCTTTGACACATACGCACATATATAGATGGATATATATATATATATATATATATATATATATATATATATATATATATATATATATATATATATATATATATATATATATATATATATAGATAGATAGATAGATAGATAGATAGATGTAGAATCGACCCACGAAGTATGCATTAACAAATTTCTTCGAGGCGAATCAGAAAAATAAGAGGCGCTTTTTCGGTACTAAAGGTGAAACACCCACCTTGAGCATAGATTATCTCAATACTGTACTAACTGTACCCTTACTTAGAGGATTTTGGTTTCGGTGTCTGTTGGACAGTATCTAGTTAGGGACCCATTTTAACAGTAGAAAACATTTAAATGAGAATTTTCGAGCTGATTACGATAAATAAGGAGCTCATTGTTGTTGTTGGCATCCGTTAGTCTCGAGAGACGATGGAACTGCGACCATGAGAGATGTCCAGGTTGGTGGTTGTGCAGCGTCTGATGTGGCTAAGTAGTCCAATGCGGGAGTGGCAGTACCTGCCGCACTTGCTCCACTTGAAGGTTGCGTCTGGTGTTGGTTGGAGCTGCTTCTTCTTCCTCTGTGATCGTCTTTCATCAGCTGGCAAGCGTTGCTTTCCTCTCCGGCTTTCAGACCAGTGATCAGAGCATGTCGCCAGCTTGATCTGTCTAGAGCGAGCTCTTCCCAGGTGTTGACATCGATGTCAAGGGCTTTCATGTCATGCTTACAGGCATCCTTGAAGCGGCGATGTGGCCGTCCGATCGACCTTTTGCTAGAGGCGAGTTCCGAATAAAGAATGTCTTTGGGGATCCGTCCGTCATCCATCCGACGTACATGGCCCAGCCATCTGATGCGGCGTTGGCAGAGGAGTGTGATCATGCTGAGAATCTTGGCACGCTCGAGCACCTCGTTTTTTGTTACTCGATCGCTCCAGGTGATCCCGAGTATGCGTCGCAGGCGTCGCATCTGAAAGGCGCTCAGTCTTTTCTCTTGTGAGGCGTACAGAGTCCAGGTTTCACTGGGGTACATGAAAGTGCTTAGCACGCACGCACGGTACACGGTGATCTTAGTGTTCATGGTCAGCATGCTGTTGTTCCACACTTTCTGCGACAACCTGGAGCGAGAGGCTGTTGGTGATGGTAGAGCCGAGGTACATGAACTAACTCACCACCTCAAGTTTGTAGCTGTTGATGATGATGCTTGGGGGGGTCCGCGTCCTGAACCATCACGTTAGTTTCCTATAGGTTTATGGTTAACCCAAACTCATCGCATGCTTTAGCAAAGCGGGTCATCAGGCGCTAAAGCTCAGCTTCTGTGTGGGTGGCTAGAGCAGCATCGTCTAATAAGAGTATGTCCCTGATGGTTACTTCACGCACTTTGCTCTTTGCCTTCAGTCGTGCAAGGTTGAACAATCTGCCGTCTGATCGTGTGTGCAGGTAAATCCCTTCTGTGGACGTCCCAAGGGCGTGCTTGGGCAGAACTGCGAAGAAGATGCCGAAGAGCGTGAGGGCAAGGACACAGCCCTGTTTAACTCCACTGCGGACGTCTAAGGGGTCGGATGTTGAGCCATCATACTGCACTGTGCCTTTCATGTCATCGTGGAAGGACTGAATCATGCTTAGCAGCTTTGGAGGGCAACCAATTCTCGCCAGGATTGTGAAGAGTCCGTCTATAAAGGCCAGGAAGAGGGGTCTGTGTTGTTCTCTGCATTTTTCCTGCAGTAGCCTGACAGAGAAGATCATGTAGATTGTGGACCTCTCTGCGCGGAATCCGCACTGCGACTCTGGGTAAACTGTGTCAGCAAGCGTCTGCAGTCTGTTCAGGATGACGCGTGCGAAAACTTTACCCACGATGCTGAGAAGTGATATGCCCCTGTAGTTGTTGCAGTCGCTTCTGTCGCCCTTGTTCTTGTACAGGGTTATGATGTTAGCGTCTCAAATGTCCTGAGGCACTGCATCTTCGTCCCGCACTGGCAGAGGAGGAGGTCGTGCAGGTGTGTGAGCAGCACGCTACATCCGCACTTGATGAGTTCTGCTGTGATTTCATCCTTCCCTGGAGCTTTACCTAGGAACAGTTTCTCTAAGGCCTTCTTTAGTTCGTCTACAGATGGTTTCTCGTCCAGTTCGGCCATGAGAGGGACATTTTCAATGGCGTTGAGGGCATCATTGGTTACGTGGTTCTCTTTGGAGTATAATTCGGAGTAGTAATCCACCCAACGCTCCATCTGCTTGCCGTTGTTGTGGATGATACCGCCTGTGTCAGACTTCAGTGGTGCTGTCAGTTTCTTCGTGGGACCCATTGCTTTCTTTATGCCATCGTACATGCCTCTGATGTTTCCAATATATGCTGCTGACTGGATACTCTGACAGAGCTGAAGCCAATATTCATTGGCACACTGCCGTGCTAATCTCTGCACTTTGCTTCTGGTAGACCTGTATGCCTGTAGTCTCTTCTGGCAGGGGGATCGCTTGTATTGCAAGTGAGCACTGCGACGCTCTTATATGGCTGGCATGAGTGTGGCAGAGTTAGCCTCAAACCAGTCATTGTTCTTTGATTTCTTCTTACCAAAGATCCGTGTGGCTGTGATGTATACAGTCCCTCTGATGTGATCCCATCTTTCTTTGGCACTGCCGTTGGGGGGTTCTGAGTCAAACGTCTTGGAAAGAGCATAGGTGAATTCTTCAGCCTTGTCTGGATTTGATGTCTTGCTGACATCAATCCTTGGTTGACCCTCTTGCCTAGAGCGGTGGATTTTCTTTGGCTGAAGCTTCATTTTGCAGCACACCAGGGAGTGGTCGGTGTCGCAGTCAGCACTGTGGAAGGTACGGGTAAGAAGCACAGCCTTCTTGGCTGACCGTCTTGTAATGATCAAGTCCAGCTGGTGCCGGTGTTTAGACCGGGGATGCCTCCATGACACTTTGTGCTGTGGCTTTGTCTGAAAGAATGAATTGGTGATGCTGAGTTCGTGGGACGAGCGCATTTCTAGAAGGTACTGCCCTTTGACATTCATCTTCCCAACGCCAAACTTGCCAAGACAGGAGGGCGAAGAGTCATGATAGGCACCCACCCTAGCATTGAAGTAGCTCAGCAAAATCAAGTTCTCTTCCTTGGGAATTTTGTCGATGAGCGAGTTTAACTCATCATAAAACTCATCCTTGGTATCTGTGGAGGATCTTAGTGTGGGAGCGTAAACGCTGATCAGGTTGACAGGCCCATTTGTGGTGTGGAGGCGGAGGGATAGCAGTCTTCTATTTTCTTGTTGGCATGGTTCTGTCATCCACAGCAGAGGGTTCCTGACAGCGAATCCAACACCAAACTCTCCGGCTTCATCTGCGCTCTTTCCTTGCCAGAAGAATGTGTAGTTCTTTTCTCTGAGGGACCCAGAATCTGGTAGTCGTGTCTCCTGTAGTGAGGCAATGTCGACCTGGAGCCTTGCAAGTTCGTCGTTGATGACTTAAGTCTTACGAACATCACTGATTGTCTGGAGATCATCTGAAAGCCCAGTGAGCATCGTCCGGACATTCTAGGTACCATGCTTGAGGACTGAAGTCTTCTTTTTTATTTTTATTTTGTTATTTCTTGGTGAAATAGTTGCAGTCCGCTTGCCAGGTACTCGCGTACCTTAAGCCTTACGCACCCAGCAAGGCATGCAAACTGTGGCAGGACGACACCTTATTGGCTGGGGGCTGCCCAGTTTGAGGCGGGCGGTAGCTGTCCAGTAAAACATGTTGGTCTCTCCCACCGTCAGAAGCAACCCCTGGCGTCTGGCTCTTAGCCAAATGAGCGGTGACTTATAACTGGTAAACTGCTGGTTCCCGTGTTGTGTCGACGCTGTGGAGCGAAGTTGAAGTGTCCTCTCCAGGGCGGAAGCCTGGGGAGGGTGATATGGAGAATCAACTATTGCCCATGCAGCTGATCTCCCCTCTCCACGCAGCTGATGGATCCAAGGGAAAGGACAAGCCGATACGTCATGGCACCAGCTGCGTCGCAGGAGTTGCCTAGATGACACTGAAATCAATGCCAAGTCGCCTTAGGGACTCCGTCTCTGGATTTTCTGTTGGGGTTACTCCCTTAGCCTTTCCCATGAGAGGGTATAGTCGCAAGGCAGCGAAGATTTGAAATCGGAGTTTACCTTCTCCTCGATGGGCGACCACCCAAAGTTTACGAGCCCCATCTGCCCGAAGCATCTGGTTTTGAGGCGCTAGAAGTTCGCCTGTCATCCCTTCTCTAGTCAGTTTAAACAGGTTCCGCCACTTGTGAAGGCCTGGAGCTGGATTTGGTTGTCAGAGGCTCTATCAGATGCAAGCCATTGGGAAATTTCTAAAGGAAGTGGGTGCTTATCTCCCACATCCGCCCCCGGCGATGACAATCCTTCAAACCCAAGGAGCTCATTATACGATCGTTATAACAATGACCACTAGGATATTGCCTCTTCTATCCTTATCTAGATCCTACGTTTCTCGCCTAAATGACCCCGTGATCGATCTTTCTTTTGAAAGATTGTACATATGGATACGTTTGACTCCTACAAGATATATTAACTGCATTAATCGAGAACAAAGTGATTACTGGGAAAGTCGTTATGGATACCACAGTAGTGGAGTGTTACAGGCCTTTAGCAGATTTTAGTAACACTTTTCGAAAAAGGTGTCTGATTAAATCGAATATATATACATAGTCCCATTAATACCTCTTTACAGAGTTTTACATTGGCCATTCTTGAGTTTTTATGGCTGGTAATATGTAGAAACCACGAAATAAATCTTGACGAAGTGAGAGAAATCACTGAAATGGGGGGGGGGGTATTTCTGGGTATCGGATATGAAAAGCACGTTCTATGGCTGTCGATTGTATGAATATTTTGTGCCTACAAATACTGTACAGCGAGAAGTTTGATATCAGCGCCTTTTGGAGAATTTCTGGCTATGGATCTGCTCCATCACTTGAAAAATTTATTGAAAATTTATGGGGCCGATTTCTAGAGATATGGGTTTCAATATATGTTATGTATAACAAAGAACAAATGGAGATCACAACTTCAGTCCTTCTTTTGCGGTGGAGAACTAAAAACTATTTTTCAATCTGCCGCAGCAAAAATGATTTGATGTCCACCCATGACACATACATGCATGAGATACCCAACAAAAAGAAATTTTGAAGTCCTCATCCTCTAACATATGGAGAAGCTCGCAACCTAGAAATTTGGCCACGGATATTCGCATACGGGTGTCCAACAAAGCAAATTTCCTTGCCGTCTTAAATCACAAAGAAGTCGGTATCTTTTTCGATTTCCAAATTTGCTTGTCTCACATCATTGACTATTGCTGAAAGGGCGGCGGTGACCGCGGTGCAATTAGCTACAATCATGTCCGCCACTAGGCGTTTTAGATGGTGTGGCCCTAAAGTTCATCAACCGCCTGGGGAGACGGCGAGCACCATCACCAGCTTTAAACGGCTCCGAAACTCCCATCCGGAAAACACCTATCCGGCCACTTCGTGAGTAACGAACTGGAACATCTGCCATGCTGAGGTGTACAAAGGTCGGCACTGTCAACCTTGTCAACTCGCAAAATTGCGTGACATAAAGGATGGTTATGGATCTTAAGGATAGTCGCGTACCACCGCCTTGCCCACGGTGTCGGCTACTACACCCTATTCAGAAAATTCTGAAGGGCCGATAAGGATAACAATGCGCTCGATAACGACCTGAAGTCAGGTGCGCTGATGACGACGGATTTGTTTCTGCGAGGCTGTTTATTGACACAGGTCGGATTAAGGAATGTAGGCCATTCCGGTGACCAGCTTCAACGCCACGAGAGATACACACAACGACCTCCTGAGCGCATTGGCGAACATAAACCAGTACGTCAGAAATGTCGAGCTACTGAATTGCAAAAAAAAAAAATGACTACGTCATATACCTGAATCACATTACGTGTTAACTATCACCACCGCTTGACCAAAATTATCTGACGTAAATTTATTCAACCCAACTGAGGATTAACGAAATGGTTTAGCCACGACAGTATAATGTGGGGACACAATGGCTCACACGTATATTATCTTACGGCATGTGATCTGCTCGACTTCCTTTATTTAGTCGCGAGTTTCTCGAAATCGGCTCGACGAATTTTCTTAAAATTTTTTCTGCTGTTAGAAAAGGGCCTTATTTCGAAACAGTATAAGCGGCATTGAAATCAAAATTCTCTAAGTAAGGTTCCCATGAGTACAAACTATTGATACCGTTTATTAATATTTGCTTGTTTTTCATACCTGGAACCCGCTATGGCGCCCCTTATTTTGCTGTTTTCGCGAAAACTTCACAGCTGCACTGTTTCTGCTGATTCCATTTCCGCAAAGTATCGATAGTTTTTCACGCAATGAAAATATACAACTCTATCATCTAGACAGGGAACTATTTTACCTGCGCCTCCTCAGGCCTGTCAAATTAAACTTTTAGGCCACATTTCACCTATAACATTCCACCATGTCTACCATTTTAACATCAACACAAGACGTCTCCAGACAACGGAACAGTCCCCTCTGAATTACTCTATTGCACAATTTGCATGTCATCCATCACGAATACTGCACATGCACTCACATAATTGTTAGATATGGTTAGGTTTTAATAGGGACTACTCATCTCCAGGGACACTTATGGTACTCTGGCCTTCACTCACTTTGAAATATAACCATCCATCCTGGAATCTCATCAACACTGCAGTCTGTGATGTTTTGCCCTAGCAATTGGCTAATTAGTCGGGCTGAGGACACCGACTTCCCAAAATCAACTATGTGCTCACTTAAATCTATGAAATCCTTAACATTTAGAGCAAATTGCTGATGCTCAATTTATTACATTATCAAGGATAGGTCTGTGTAAAAACTGTATCTGGAGGAGACGTATTAGCTCAAATGTAAGCGTAATAAAAGGGTTTACGTCATGTGTTGTGCTAACTTTATCTAGCCGAGAATTTATCGAAATTGGCTCGACGTGTTTTCTTCCACTTTTTCTTTCTGTTATTTACATAATATTCAAGAGGCGTTGTAATCAAAATGTTATTAGTAGAGGTTCAGTTAACGCAAATGTTTGATACAATCTATGAATATGTTAGTGTTTTTTTATACCTGGTACCCATCATTGTTTCCTATCGACGATATTCGTCAGGACTTCCTTCGTGGATGGACTCGCACAGAGATAAAATATCAAGGAAGGTCCATTGTCAGAACTCTCTAAAGAGGAGACGTAGAGGCCCGCCCAACTATATACGTAAGTTATAATATTCTGATCGCATGTGTTGTCCTCGATCTCTTTTATTTAACCACGAATTCGTTGAAATCGTCTCGACTAATTTTCTTTAGAATCTATTGTACAATAATAAATGTCAATGTTGTTTTATTGGTGTACTGTAGAAACCAGATATGGACTGAAGAGGTAATCTGCTAATGGACTTTGTTACAACTATCATATATTCATCTCCGGATTCCAAAAATCGGGTCGACGAATTTTCTTTAAACTTTTCATACAGTTGGAAGAGATCCCTAACTAGATATTCTCAGAGAGGCGTTGAAATCGATATATTCTAGTTAGGCGTTCAATAATAACAATCTTTTCAATCGATCCAGATTGTGCGTCTTTTTCATACCCGGTGCCCATAGATTGTCCCCTTTTTTTGCTGATTCCTCTCAATTAGATTCATCAGGACTTATTTCGTGGTTGGACAAAATGTCAGTGAAAAGGCCATGTCAAAACTCTTTCAAGAGGAGACGTATTGGTCCACTTGTATAATTAAGATATTATATGCTTGCCGCATATGGGGACGTCCATTGCTTATGTCAACAATTTTTAGGCAATTTTTTACCCCCCTCCCCCTCCCCTTGTCAACAACTGTCAAACTTTCAGTGACCCCCCCCCCAATAAAAGTCTACCCCCCCCCCACAAACTAACAATATTTTATACGGCTGGCTTTTATGCTAAAAATAGAATTATGGAAATTAAAAGGTCTACAAATAAATTTTAATACATTTTTTTTTACTTGTTTAACATATTTCAAATTGACTATAACACTTTGAATTCATGAAAAAATCGACAGTTTATATTCTAGCTTCTATCATCTTCCCATAGGGAAGCCAAATGTTCTTCAGTTGTTATAATGGGCATAGTGGCTGATTTTTTGTAAAAAATAACATTGTTGGCGTCAATTTATCTTGAATTCCCCCCTCCCCCATGTCAACAATTGTCAAACTTCTTCAAAACCCCTCCCCCATTTTGTTGACATAATTAATGGACGACCCTATGTAGTACCCACCCACCCCCTTTATGTAGCTCCAGTTTCTGGAAATAGGTTAAACAAATTCTTTCAATGACTTTGGCTTATGTTGGAACAGATTCCTGAATAGAAACTGTTCACCAGAAGTTGCAATCGAAATCGTTTAGGGTTCGGGTTTAATTCGCACTAAGTATTATTAGATTTGCCTCACACAGAGCGTGTTTCATACACCTACCCGTATGTTTGTTTACCCGGTTCCAAGGACTTCAAGATAACATTCGATGTCAACTGAGGGCTTCCTAATCCCGTAGATACTTGAAATAATTCGTCTCTAAGCACATTATGACCACATAAGAGAAATCTCCAATTTCACACTTGTATGGCTTTTTGTAGTTTCACGTTTACTTGAGCCATTAGTAAGCTTTCGAACACAAATACTAGTATTTCGCGCCATGCAAAACAGGACGCGACCCCAACATCTAAAACAACTAATTAATCCTATTTCAAATTAGTACTTATGTATGCCTATCAATATCTTAACCCCTTCCTCCACATAGTCCGCGATTTGTCTCTAGTCAGCTATATATAGCTGGCACCAAGAACACTCTTATTTCTCTAACTGGGTTAGAATAACACTAATACATGCCTGAAGGGCTTTTAATCTTCAAGAAGTTATATCCAATTAGTTATGGAACTATAAAAAAAACAATGAATACCCAGCTGGATGTGAATAAGGAATCAGTAACCAAATGTATTTATAAATAGTTGAATCGGGAATAAGTAACTGGTTACTTATTCCTTATTCAATCGGTAACTGGTTACTTATTCTTTATTGAATCGGGAATAAGGAATAAGGAATAAGTAACCAACTTGACGTCAATAAACAACATAATCAGCTGGCTAATCTTTCTCTGTGTTGAACACTCATCAGTTGCTAATCTTTCTCTGTGTTGAACACTCATCAGTTGCGCGTATACTAACTACTAGGCATTACAGCAAATAAATATGTTTTCATTTATTTATTTTTAATTTAAAGCATTTGAGTGTCTTTACCTATTAATTACAAAAATCCGAGATAGATTAGGTTCCACACATGTAGCACTGCTCCATATAATCCACGCGTCTTGTGTCATGGTGTTAGACAATCTCGCCCATTTATATTCAGTTTGGGATAAAGGAAGCAGAGTCCAAATCTGGAAGCATAACTTGAAGCTATATGCTCCAGGCCTTGAAGTTACGTGTCCCGGCCTAACTTCAACGTTGCACGACGATTTAATCGAGTTGGTCAAAGGGGACGTCCATTAATTATGTCAACAATTTTTAGGCAATTTTTTACCCCCCCCCCTTGTCAACAACTGTCAAACTTTCAGTGACCCCCCTAATAAAATTTTACCCCCCCCCACAAACTAACAATATTTTATACGGCTGGTTTTTATGCTAAAAATATGCTAAAAATAGAATTATGGAAATTAAAAGGTCTACAAATAAATTTTAATACATTTTTTAAACTTGTTTAACAGATTTCAAATTGACTATAGCACTTTGAATTCATGAAAAAATCGAGATTTTATATTCTAGCTTCTATCATCATCCCATAGGGAAGCCAAATGTTCCTCAATTGTTATAATGGGCATAGTGGCTGATTTTTTGTAAAAGATAACATTGTTGACGTCAATTTATCTTGAACTCCCCCCTCCCCATGTCAACAATTGTCAAACTTCTTCAAACCCCCCATCCCCCATTGTGTTGACATAATTAATGGACGACCCCAAATGGACCTAAACTCTTAAAGACATCCAAAAGAGATAAAGAGTGAAATACAATTGAAAGTATGTAAAAATGAAGCGGGGAGATTTGTTTCTTCATAAACCTGTTTTGTCTGTCATACACACTGATTAACTCTCGTCACTGGGCAAGGCAGCTCACACTGTTTTGGCGCCATATAATCAACTTGTGGTGCATTACCGTAAACCAAACCAATTCCCCATACACCTTGATTTATGTTCAGCTTTGCATTACCAATACGAAGTATTCCAACGTGTGAAAAGAAGTTAAATAGTATATGACCTAGGCAAATTAAATCAGTATCATACACAAATATGCAATTGTAGAAATACCTACCAAACTAAATAAAAATAAAATAAAAATAAAAATAAAATCAAACTGGGAAAATCTACTAGCCTAAGCGCATTCGATTCTCATTGAGTCTTGATCAAATGAATTACAAAGCAGAGACAAGCAAGATAAACCATGCACAAACAATGGTAAAGGAACACCTTAGTCTGAACATTTTCCGGTATGAAAATAATATGACCGAATTATATTCTTCAACGTTTGATGAAATATTTCTCAAGCTATTTGCCTTTAAGTGTAATTGGCAGAAGATTTAAACTGGCGGATACCTAATACACGAATAGCGTGCTGGAAAATTCTAGACACAAAATTTGACTTTTGATCGGATTGGTCAGGTGTGTTAAGGCCAAATTATTGTAAAAAAAAAAAACCAACACATCATAGCTTTTGCTGTGGTTTTAGTCTTTTTCTTCCTCAAAGGAATTGTCTTTGGAAATCTTGTCGACAAGTATTGGTTGCCTGACTTGGTCTTAGGTATGAGACCGACACAGTCTAACGTTATTCTACTAAATGGTTCGTCAAATGCAGGAATAGGCCGCAGATGATCCTTAGATATCCTCTGATTGGGGATTCGTACAATTTAACAAGTGTGACAAGATCTACATATGTACAAATATCACGTTTAATTTTCGGTGTATAAAACTAATCTTGTGATAAGTCTTATTGACTCATAAATTACCCGCCAAAGGAGATTCATGGGCTAGACTAAGAATGTCTTGTTGATATAACTTAGGAACGTTAATTTGATAGTTCAATGACCACAAGTCCCTAGCAGGTACCACAGGTGCTCTATGTTTTCTCATAAGGACCCCGTGTTTCACAAAATAACAAACTGTAACTTCTGTGGCTTCAGTTTTGCTAAGAGCCATCTGAAACAAACAGATGTCAGGATCTTGTTCCTGCTCGACGCTTATGCATATTTATTTGTATTTGTTAGCTTTTTTCCCTCCAGAATTATATTATATTATGTTCAAGTTCAAGATCTATGTGACCGGTAACTTTGATTTAGTATAATACATAACTAATACTTTCTTTTTACAAAATTTGTTGGGTTTTGCTCTTTTCTATTAATTAGTTTAAGAGAATAAAGTAAAAATAGAACATATGAGTGATTGTCTTTTGTCATCCCGATTATAACAGGAATTAAGTAGTAGAAAGAGGATCACTGTGGTAATACCTCTTGAATTGATGAATACCAGACGTACTCCAAAAACTGACCGATAAATGTACCTAGCTAAAGGAACGTTTCATGGTGACTCTTATTCATAAGAGCTGTTTTTGCCATAGCTCTAGTAACTGCACAAACTGGACATAATCGGAGATTTTGAATCTCAACAGGATCGACATTCTGATCCAAACAAGTCTCTTCAGTTACAAGTGGGTTAATTGCAACCCGATCTCCAACCAGATCATTGTCTAATAATACACGAATACCTTCAATGGGTTAAGAAGTCGCTGTTACAACTGTTAGGATCCTGAGAATATGTCTGATAACACATTTATAAAATGGAGAGAAACATGACCAATGTCGCACTCTACTACTTGAATATGAAAACTTTTACTAGACGAAGACTTCTCAGAAAAAGGAAAAGCACTCAGAGAAGATTATTTGTCCCTTAGAAGTTCAGTACTTATAGGCTTGGAAGAATAACTAATAAGTGATGTAGAACCATTCGATATGAATGGTTGATAATTCTCCACAGTTAAACCAGACTGATGTTTTCTTGAGCAAGCACATTTTGTTTTCTTTTTTATGTATTAATATAACCTTGATCTCTTAGAAATAAAGACGTTTTAAATTGCGCTGTCTTTAATTCGTTGATTATTTTTCAATCTGAAGTAATAAGAAATACCGTGCCATTTATTCTTTCAGCAAGTGCACTTAGGAAGCGATAAGTATTTTCAGGGGTTTGATTATTAAAAGTTGTGTTTGAGATTTAGAAGTGCTCATATGAGACTAAGATGTTTCTCTTTGTACCCAAAAATCTCCAGAAAGGAAAGGGGCCCCGAGTGGCCGAGTGGTCTAAAGCGCTTTCCGTTACGGATCACTGCCATCTCATCTCTGTCGGCGTGGGTTCGAGTCTCGCATTCAGCCAATGTGGGTATGTGAGAAAGCTTGCCAGTAGCTTCTCGTGGGTCGGTGTTTCTTTTGGGGTTTTCCCGGTTTCTTCCTCCACCACTAATACTGGCCGCCATGTATAGCGGATCGTGTGCTGAAAAATGGCTTTAAACCCCACAACATCATCAACAACAACCAGAAAGGAAAACTTATTTACAAATGAAACTGGGTCAAATAATAGTCATCAGCAGCATTTCCCAAAATTTCTACCTTTTCGTTCATCACGGTAGGTCTTGTGGTCAGTATCGACAGAATTTCTAAACTCTTCGTGTTTTCCGATGTTATCGTAATGTTGATCAACCTTCTTGACTGAGTACCACTTATCAAATAGTTATTCTTCTTTCCTTGCAAATTCGACATGGATATGTGCTAAACCTGTCGATATGCCTTAGGTATCAACTTATAACCCTTAAAAATTCTTTAACCACACCATATTCAGTACAATGCTGTAACGATAGTAAGTGTAGAATTCAGAAGCGTTGCCAATAAACATACTTTGTAATAATAACGTCTTTATTCTCTTGACCATTGCAAATTTTCAGCAATTTTCTCAGAATGAGGAAAGTATTTGTCTACTTAGTTTCTCTGAAAGGAGGGTACTAGCCTACGCTTTATAGTAACATCAAAACCTAAACTTGTGTGTCATTGGGTGGAGTGGGGTGCTTTCTACCTGCCAGTTCCAATTATTTTAATCTGAATTGCATTTCCTTTTCTTCTCTCTGCATCTGTATTTCCCTATCTTCTTTTTTCTTTTTGCAGTTTTCTTTCTTCTGTTTCTTCTTTCTATTTTTGAATGTACATCGCATTTCTCTCTTTTTTCTTCTTTTTTTTCTTTCCCGTTTTGAATTTGCGTTTGCTTGTCTTTCTCTCTTCCTGTCCTCGTATTGATTTTGGATGATTTAGATTTTTTGTTTTTAAAGCCGAAGCTCTATTTCCATCTGTTTTTTTTTATTTCAATTCTTTTAATTTAATTTCAGAGCGAGATAGCCTTACTAATGAAACCCAAAGCACCTTGACCCTAAAAATCATTTTCTACCGATCACTGAACCAAAATATTATTTATCTTTTACTTCGTTGAAAAAGACTTCGCTTCAGAATGATCATATTGTTTGGCAAGTACAAGTAACTCGTTCTTTTTCAACCCTTCCTTCCTAGGATATAAGACAAAGTTCTCCAGTTTAGATGGCACTATGAAAGCTTGTTGGTTTACATAAATATTTCTGAAATATGTAAAATCAAAAAACCAGTGACTAAGACGAAATAAAGTTAATTTACATTTCAAAGGCAATTTTAATTTATCTGCAATTATTTTCCATATATTTTTATGCCAGACGAGTCGCCAATTCTCTATTCCGATTCTATGGTCATAATCAAGTAACTTATAAAAATGCGAAAAGCAACAGGTTGTGTAACATTCGACAAATTATTTATTTTTAGGAATACAAATTGAAAATTTAAAAAGACCTTTTAGTCTTGTGAAGTAAATCCCAATAGTGTCCCGCATCGTTTCCGATGGGTTTCCAAATGAATTACAAACTTGAATGTGTTGATGTGCCAATAGTCTTAAATGTGCTGATGTTCTAACAATCTTGATGTATCACAATGATATATTCCAGAATATCCATGAATGAAATAAGAATAATTCCAAAAGAGTGATTTAGTGCAAAAGTATCAATGGGTATGCTGTAATTCCAATGAATAATGTAAATAAATAAATCCTTTCAGAACCCAATAAAAAGACAGATTCCAGTACGAATGTTACGAAAAGAATGAATAATTCTTCTGTGAACAACGTTAATGTAGAAAACTATGACACAATAAGAGGTACACCTTGCAAGGTCTAAATACCATTTAAATATATTTACAACAAATGGCATAATCTTAAAGTACAAAAACACAACCAAAAGCAAAGATTAGCTATGTAACATTTTGTTTGCAAAATAACTCTTACAATCTACTCTCATGGACAAAAAACAAACACACAATATATACATACATAATAGCATTACCTTTCCTTCTTCTTGTCGTACAACGACGATCACCGACACCACCATCACTACTGCTACTTCAATACTACAAGAAAACGTTTCAAAATAAATTGAGGTTATTTCTTGTTTTCTGCTAAACTTAATTATGCTTAATATTTTAGTAGTTATATTACAATTTAAAACATATGCAAAACAACTAGAAGGAACTATAAAGTTACTTATCCACTGTTGATAGTTTTCTCCTCTTTTAGTTAGTTGTGTCCGCCATATTTTCGTGTATGCGTCCACCAATGCGAAAACGGGTCTACGCAGGGTTGAACAACAGACGAAGCAACACAGCTAACCTTGGTCTGACAATCGTACTCTCAAACAATTCTTATCGTACGATCTTTATCTAAGTGGCGTATCTATACGGATTCAAACTTAACCCACCTCTTATTGCGCTCAGAATATTCCGGATTATATGGTCTAATTCAATACACGCTATGTCTAATAGGCTCAAGGTTGCACCATAACAGCAATCAGGGTGTAAGCTTAATGTTGACATCAAGAAACGCCATAAAATGTAATATGGTATCAATGATTCTGTTTGTACACGTTAATTGTGCAGATCTGCAAAATCTTTGAAAATCTAAATTTTCTTTGACTTCAGGTACATATTGGTAATAATCAATTGATATAATTAAATCCTTTACCCACGAATACAACTTATCTATTGGTGATAAAGCTATTATGTTAAAACCTTTCACAGATTTTCGTGTATTCATGTGGGTAAATGAAACTGTCTTGGAGTCCCTTAAATGTTTATACAAATGTTCTATATATTTGCACACGAATCTAAAGCTATGTAGAGTCCTTTTTGACCTCCTTTTATTTATTTACCATCCTTTACGAGCCCATCAACTATACAATACCCGATAATTATATGGCATTTCTCGTCGTTGTTCGGTGTTTTTCGTAAGCGGAATCAACGTTTACCAGACATCCGGATGAATAGGTAAATGTTATCACAGGAACAAGTATAAACGAACAATGATATCTAGTCTTGGTTTTTGGAGATAAAAGTTTTTTCTTTTGTTTTCCTTTTCTTGTTTTTCCTTTTGTTTTTCTCCTCGATGTCGCGAACGTGGTTATTAAATATTTCCCTCTCACTGATGCGAAATGTGTTTGCTACTTTAAAAATTGTCATTTTTTGACTGAATGTAATTGGAAAAATGATTAGCATAAAAATCGTTTCGATAGCCTCTCTTTTTTGTGTGGTTATTTCATATTAATTCAAAGACATTTAGACAGTGTATTATTCGCATATTACATTGATACAATCTTACTTTCTTTTAACAAGTATTTTATTTTGTTGTTCTTAATTGATATTATAGATGTACAACGTCAAACATTTAATCACATCGAACACCTAATTTGCACATTTGCTTTCCTGCTATTTAAATTTTAGATGTATAATTTCAATAAAACCTTCAATGTCTTAATACCGTACTTAGGTAACACAGACATTTCTCTACCCTTTCACTTTCTTCATTCCGTCAATTTTTCAAGTCTGATCTGTATACTTGAAAACTAAAAATTACAACGGAGAAGGGATGTTTGCTAGCGTCCTCTCCAATGCGGGTTTCTATAGGCAGCACTTTATGCATATTCTGGTTTCTACGCCACTTATTAATTGTGGCTGTTGTTGCTGTTTCCATTGGAGCCATTCATGAAATAACTCCAACTTATTTTGTTTGTTTTGCTATTGTTCGTGTTACTGATAGATTCCGGTGGTTTTCACCAGTCTCCTTTCTCCTGGAAATAGCTACAGTTTCTCTACCTGTTCTAACTAGATCAGTGCAATGGTTGATCCGCTACTAATACTTAAACTCATGGCTATTGTCTGCTCGACAATGAATGGTCAATAGATTGAAGGAAATCAAATTTTCACAACAACCAAATACATTAGACGACCAAACATCCAAACATTAACTAAATTAGTAAATGTGAAATTTACAAGGTAAAAGCAAAATTTAAAAACCACATTTTAAAATAAGAAAAGCTAAATTGGAAAGACTAAAATGAAAAGAATTGTTGAAAACATTTAAAATAGAACTGAAAAGTTTAAAAGATACTATATTTATTAAATGTAAAATTTACAAAAGAAACGGAATGAGTCACGCGGATGTGAACGATAATATCGTTAAGGCTTTGTACGTTATGGTGAAGGAAACATAGTTGACAAGGCACTCGGACGTAAAGGAAAGCTTCGGCTGTAGAAAGTCAAGAATAATCTTAAAAAAGAAGGAAACATTCAAGAAGAAAAACATAATTCATAAAAGAAAACGCAAACAAAATAATGAACTATTTTGGTGTCAAACTCAACACTTTCATGTACCGGGTTCAACTAACCTAATAGCAAGAAATAAAGAGTGATGATTAGGCTTTCGTCTTAAAAGTTATCATTCATGCGGTGACATTCGTGAGTTCTTTCTTTCTATTTGTTATTACTTCCTCGCCTGTAATGTCGCAGACGAACATAATCACAAGGTTGTAGAATTATTTAAATATTTATTTCTTTAAATGAGAATGAGATATAACATATTAAATATGCTTTTATGCTTTTTTACATGTCCCCAACTACATCCCGTATTATGAGAATTAATTTTAGAGGAGATTATACGACTAAAGACAAGATAAATGCATTCCTAATGACAGACAAAACCAATGTTAAAATTAACTAATATTTTGTTTTCTGGTCTACTTTACTGCTGTTATTTTTTCGAAACAAAGATACAAAGTTGTGAATTCGTCATAATGTGTATACATATCGAACGAGAATTTCAATTTAAAAATCGCTTAACAAAACATATTTCTTTTATTTAAAATTGTTTATGAAGAACACGAAAAGTAACTGTACTTGTAAGTCTATTTAACTGAGCAAACAGAAAAAACGGTAGATATTGTCTACGCAATCCTTATTTTAGTATTGCTGTTTAAATAAATATACATGGCGAGTGAATGAATGAAAAATAAACTAACATACAAAGGGAACAATTTTATTGTGTCATTCAAGCGAGTAAAAGAGAGAGAGAGAGCCGGGGTATTTTATGCTATGATGACAAACAGTATAATGATTAAAGTCCGCCATTCACGGCTACAAACAAAGTGTTCGTGCAAGCACTCAATGATACATAGACAAATACGAGTTTTGTGGAATATGGCCTTCTAGATCTTTTGGTAAATTGTCTTCGAACGTGTTCAATGGACTGGCGGAATCACCATAACCTATCAGAGTATCATCAAGCGTGTGTTATCCACTCTTCCGCAAAAACGTTGGGGTAATTTGAAACGATTGGTTTCATATCGGATTGTGATTTACAGGGTAAGGTGTAACAGTGATGGGATCCAGACTATGGCACGGTGACTGTACCGTTTTTTGTATAGTGGTAATGAACCATGAATTGATCTTGTGTCATTTCATGAACGAATAAAATTGAACATCATTTGTCCATTGCAATGGTGAGAAACACATAATAGTACAAGCCCGTCAGTGGAAGAAGTTTGCGTTTGTTCGGGTTTTCGTAGTAGAGAATGTGTTCTACGTCGATGCGTTCTGTCACAATTTTGTCATGACGTGTTGGAAATAGTGTATATTTACAAGCCCAATGGTATAACAAAAACACAATATACTTATTGGCTTTATCTGAGGTTCATCTTCCTCGCACATTAATAGTGTCGCACTGGTTTTTCTTCCTTCAAATTAACTGTCGGGATGATTCAATACTTCTATGTCTACCACATCATATTCTTCGTTTATGTATAGAAATTCCGGGACTGTTCGACCGTTCCCATATATCTACCACGCGGCATGCTTAAGCTTCCAAACTCTGGTGTCACTGGTGAGTTCGTCACACAGATTTTCCATGGCCAACCTTTTCTATGGATAATTTCAGTTTTCGGTCAGACATTCGTGTTGTAGGCATCTGTGAAATTTGTACACGGACTGTGGGTTTACAGTTCATTCCCATGGATGGAATAAAAGCCAGTCTTTAATATCCACGGTTTCCGGCATGATTGTGTTCATTCGTCTTGAGTCTGGCACCAGAAATGTCACTCGGACATGAAATTCTTTCAGTTCACCAGTTCACAGGCTTCGAGAATTACGGAGGCTTTCCGTCTCTGAAATTATTAGTAAAGAACAAATCCATGTGTCCAGTGAATATGGCTGCGAGAGAGAAAGAAGTTTCTATTTATGAACTGTACATTATAATAGCTAATATCCTTGAACGACTTCTATTGCTGTTTAAAAGTGCACCACTTGTTCATCTAAATTGTAATGCTAATATAGTTTAACTGGAGTCTATTCAATCCAGATTCTTTAATGCTCTGCATCGTAAATGTCATCAAAATACCTCGACAAAAACGATTGATACGGACTTTTAGCCTGGCACTAAATTGGGTTAAGAAATCTCGAAGTCGATTCTAAAAAAACAACAGGGCAATACGAAACTTTTTCAACTCGCGCAGGTTTCATTGTGACATGACAGTGTGCGACATTCGCTCCTGTTTGTACTGGAGTACACCTTTAGGTTGACTTCGTTGATAAATGTCCACATACTTTAACATTTACTTGTGCTGTATGTATTTGTAAGGGTGTACAAAAATAATGATCTTGCAAATGAATATGACTATATGAGAATTGAAATAGAGTGAATAATCGCCCTTTAAAGGTACGTGTAATCAAATTATAATACATTACACCCATTACTCAAATAGACGATAATGAACGCATACCTGACCTGTATGACTTGTACTTTAGTTAGCGCAGAGACAATGGGAGGAATGTGCTTTGCTGACTTGTTCGCGATGATACCACGGTCTTCAATACAGACAAGGCGGGGGTAGGCAGGATTCCAAACAGCAGCCCACTTAATGTAGTCAAGCACTCCAACCACTCGACCACCGCTAAAGATACAGTTAGGCGGTATCAATAAATTATGTACATATCCAATTTACTCTAACATTTGCATGACGTATGTCCTATAAAATACACGATGGTTGCAATAACATTAACCTCCAGGTATCATGTAACATTTAAGTAGTGCTCGCACTTCAGACCGACAACTGTTTACAAGCACCATAATGAACCGTGTTTCAGTGAAATCACGTTAGGGGTACATCGTTTTAATTTTGCATGCACAAACGAACACTACATTGTATTGTAATAGAATCATGGACGAACACTTCTGAACTACAACTGCACATCACGCGAACATCCAGTCCGTCAGGTTTACTTGACATTATTCAGTCAAACAATTTATACAAATCTACAAAGGGTATTCAAGGAAATAAATAAATACGACCTTCAGCATGGTGCTAATATGATTCCACTGTAATTTAGCGATGTTCGTTCTGTTAAACTATCCGATCAATTAAAATTCTTAGATTTGTTCTCGTAATTAAAGCAGTGTAGTTCATAGCGGCTAGATACATGACCAAAATAAAATGACACCCTTTTCGGTAGATGAACATATATTAAAAAAACAGCTATACATTTATACAAGTTAGCAATCGAATCATAATCAGGACGATACGAAACTTCATCAACTCCAATGTTCAGCAGTACGCTTTTTTAACGAAGTAATAAAAGGTAGAGATTTAAGAATTAATTTGAAACACGTATCTTTCAATTCTGGCGTTTCTCGCACTTCGATTAATCGTTTACAAGATTTTGATTTAGGAATTGACTCCTTTCATAAATGTTGGCACATCAGTATTTAGAAGGCATTGCTTTGGAACTTAGGTGATTCAACAACAAGATTTCCCAATAATACTTCGACACACGCCATCTTGATGTTACTGTGCTTGAATGTTCTTAGCGCACGTTTCCGTTAGTCAGAGTAACTTTCCAAAACTTAATTGTCTTTTCTTAGCTCTTTAGCTGAGTCGGGAATCTCGAAGGAAAACCCCAGCTTTTGTTGCATTTCCTTTTCATGCAATACTGGTCATGAAGGCATTGCTAATTGAACAATGAAGATGATATAATGTTCTCAGCAGTTTAACTAGCCTATTTTGTAGTACAACATTTTCAATCCAACAAAATGTTCCCCTGAATTGTGTCAAAAACTTCGCCTTGCACAAAGCGACATCGTGACATAATCAGAATTCGGATGGCCTCTTCAATCTTCATGTCTTTGTGTTAGTTTTCAACAGTTTTATAAAATAACGTTATCGTACAAGAATTAACGTCACATTTTTAACTAAGAGATCTGTGGATTAAACTTGTGGGATAACCAAATTTGCACATATATATATATATATATATATATATATATATATATATATATATATATATATATATATATATATATATATATATATATATATATAATTTTGTAGTAAGTTAAAATCTACCTGGACTGTCCATTTAGATGATGGAAGGAGTGTATGCATCGGTCTTTTTATGATTTGTTTCTTTCTGTCTGTTAGCTAGACATCCATTCATTCCGTTATATGATAACAGTACACATATAAGCACATATATGTATTAGTATCATTGTTTTATGAGTATTTCTCTATCCATCTGGTATATAACGCATGAATTGTTTGTGTATCTATATATGAATTAAATATTTAGACTTCAGTCTTGACTAATTATAATGTAGTAAAGGTAAATATCAAACCCCATCCCGATCTTCCACAAATACATGGAATGCACCTACTGGTTCTAAAATCTAATATCATATTGCCATGCAAGACTACTTGAAAACAACATAATGAGGTTTCTATTGGTGGGATATGTTTTGACAACATGTACCTTTCTGTAAAAGGAATAAATATTCTTTGCTAAGAAAAGCCATAGCCTCTAATATTACGTTTGACCACTTTCGAACAGATATTGGAATTTTAGAGGAGTCAGTTTACACGAAACGTGTAACTGTAAGGTGCCGTTTTTCTTTAGGTTTATATCGAATATAATAAGACTACTGACCAGTTCAGTTTATCCCTTTGAAAGACATACATGTTAAAAGTATCTTTATTTTTCCTTTTTCTCCTGTATGCTCTTCGTTACGGATCACTGCCATCTCACCTCTGTCTGCGGCGGTTCGAGTCTAGAATTCAGCCAATGTAGGTATGTGAGAAAGCTTGCCAGTAGCTTCTCGTGGGTCGGTGGTTCTTTCCGGGGTTTTCCTGGGTTCTTCCTCCACCATTAATACTGGCCGCCATGTATAACCTATCGTGTGCTGAAAAATGGCGTTAAACCCCACAATAACAATAACAGTAACTGTATGCATAGAGTGACCTCCTGCAAACTCTCTGTCACGTTTGCCTACCCGCGATTACGTAAGTCAGGAACAAAAGAATGGGTTAGCACAATGAGTATGTCGACCCTGCACTGTTACGGCGATTTTGTTTGTACAAGAACCCTTCGTTAGGTGTTATCGCTCGCATATAGATGTTAAAAGCTTTGTTCTAAGAACAAAGGACCCTCGATGCTATTGTAAATCTCTCCGCTTGACAGATGGCCTGAGGCTCTTCTGTTAAGTTGAACCGACTGGGGGTAGAATTGATATCCAATCAGAACTGAGGAAGGGTGGGTCCATCAATTCGAATCAGAACTTAAGTCATTTGAACTAATAACGAATTAGTGATTTGTAAGCCGTCGTTCTGGTAAAGCAGAATATACTCACTCAGAGGGAGCCACTCGTGATTTGGCAGGAAAACTCTTAGTACATTCTAAGGACAGAAAGCTTCGGAAAGGAAGCTTCTGGGGACAGAGTAGTGAAGTCCCGAGTCTCAGAGAGACAGGATAGAAATAGGCCGAGAACGCCGGAAGGAGAAATAGAGAATAGAATTAGGCGGGAAACAAGCCTCGTTGAAGGAAAGAGAGAAAGAAAAGGAGGAGGAGAAAGGAAGACGAAAGGGGAGGAGGAGAGGAAGAATCGGAGAACGCCGGAAGGACGAAAGCAATTGGCGTAGTAAACTCAGATGAGTAGAAACCAAGTACAGGGGAAAGCCATCTCACACTAAAATCACGTGATGAAATAGGTTGTCACATGGTCGAGAGGAAGCAGATTGGTTGAGAACTTAATATCGTTTAATTTGTATTATGTATTAAATTGTTATTCTTTTGGATTTCACCTTTGTATTCTTAATAATTTAATTGTCGGTATTGCTGACTGGGGGCTCGGAGCTTTACCTCTCTCTATCACTAATTTCACTTCCTACAAAAACGAGCCAGGGTGGGAATTCCTCAGTAATTCAAATAAATACTGGGAGCATCCCACCCCTACGACTAACAGGGAGTCACACAGAACTTCACACTCTCCCCGTTTCAATAAGCTTACCGTACCCATCCACCCAGCAACAATAACAACACCATCCTCCATTGAGGTCGCTCTCTGCTTTTTCTTTATCCGAACTGTTGTACCTCAAAACAAAGTTTGTATCTTATGTCTGAAATGTTACTGCTGCAACCTGATCAGACAATGGCTGGAAATCTTCCAGGGCCAACATCGATGAAAGGAGACAATGGCACACACACAGTGTAGATATGAAGAATGAAATAAGCAGTTGTTCCCCTTCTTTTAAAACAGTAAATACTTCAACTTTAGGGTATATAGAACGTTAATAATATCTTTGAAAAATGTACAGTGAATTAACTTGTATCTATTTCTCTCCACATTTTACGCGCTCTGTTCATTTTCACAATAATTTTACCGGTATAAAATCGTAAAATAGCATGAAGATTTTGGGGAGATTGGGGATTTTGGGGAGACGGCTGGTTAGTAACGGATCATCAGCGTTTTGTTGTCCAATGAAACAGAACGTAAACAAGGTAAGAAGCTCAAAATTGTTTGTTAGAAATATCATTATATAATCTGGTATTAATATTAGAGGATCCCACGACAATTTTTATATTGAAAACTTTTGTTCCATATGCTCGACTTTCAATCGATAAATAAATAAATAAATAAATAAATAAAAGATTGAGATATGAAGAAAATGTTTTACAGAACACATCGAGAAATTATTTTATTCATGTTGGTTGTAAATGCTATCTCTGTTCATCCTTTGCAAATACATAATTTGAACAAGACATACCATGAGTCTTTTTGCCTGACCAGTTCAGCAACCTAAAATGGAAGTTTGGATCAGACCCGATCGTCATTAGTAGCCAGGCTGTTAGGAATGAAGAAGTTTGTAGAGAAACTAAATAGGATCGTGACATGTGTTGCTCAGGACACGGTGAATGTTCCGTTAATTGTAATTACTTTCAGTCTGGCTCATATTTTTGTGTATACTTACACACACACACACATACGTACATGCACACATGCATACAATGGACATTTACAAGATGATACCGTCTATAATGACTTTTTTCGCATCACGCTTCGCCCATGGATTATCAAAATTAGGTATGGACCGGTACTTCCAATTTTGCTTGCTACCTTATAATTCCGGGGTGAGCTATCCCTTTTGAAGTTTTCTTTCTCACAATATGGTGTGGCTTACATCTAACTGAAGAACTGATATTGGCCTTTTTGAATGAAAAAAAAAATAAACTTAAGGAAGAAGTACTCGTTTTAAAAAAAAAATCTGTTTGAAGAGTTTTTCTAGTAATTGTAGTTATCGTTATTAATTTGAAATATGGAATATTTATTATCTTAAATTTTAATCTCTATAATCTGCTAAATGCCAAAATGTTCGGGTGCATAAGAAACACGGTGAATAAAACCTATATTTGCTAATTTATAGGAAATTAAGTTTATATTTGTATTGACATTGAGAATAAGAATACAAATATGCTTTAAGCTTAATCAATCCTCGATTTGTCTTTCTGGACAGAAAAGTGAATACATGTCTGTAATTTCAAGCAAATGTATCTAATTTACAGAACAGAAGACTGAATAAATCTGCGGAGGACCATGATGTTTGATATATTTTCGTTGTTGATTGGATGTGCTAACATAAGACAAGCTGTCCACAAAATGTCTTTTGTTTTAATGTGTTGAGGTGACAACATTTATAACTAAATACTCATTTCTGTCCTCGCAGTGCCACGTTGGTTTTATATTCTGGTTTAGTATCATGTTACAACGGGTTATGCCGACTTTCCTCCTCAGACATTACAAGTTCTGACAGAATATAATACAAGGAGCAGGGAAAATAATTAGTTTATTTTTTAGCGTATTGAGAAAATTAATCTGGTTTTGTGGTGCATAGCAGTTTGACAAGTAGCTAGCTACCAAATAAACGAAATGGACGATTCATCTGCAGTGTTTTAAAATTGTAACATTGGTGCTAAAGACGTGAGAGAGGTAAATTTCCATACACCGCGCCTACTACAGTCAAGGAAGTTTAGTGTAATTAATATTTGTGCACAATTTCGAATAACGTTGGCTTTTAAGGTGACACTAACCAAGTTTTACCACACCTGTAAGTTAAATATAATGGCAAAAACTGCTGATATAAATTTGTCTCATGCATCTTTTACCTGGCGTCATTATAAGATATACAAGCAAGATTTATCACTATGGAATTGATTATAAAACATGTTAGGTATTCAATAGCCTCTGCTTGATGATACAAATTTATATTTTGAGGTAGCTTCCTTCCATTTCACATATACTGCAGAGTGGAGATTAGGTAATTCACTACCGACTGGGATTGCTTGAAAGTGTATATTGACAAATATGCCAAACATATAACTGACTTCATAGTCTTGATATATGGCCAATATATTCCAAACAAATATGTTAAAGTTAAACCATCAGAGCCTCTATGGGTCACGCAAACGAAAAAGCCTTTTGAAAAGTCAAGCAAGCTAACCAGTCTCTGTAATTTGAGAAGACAAACAGATACATATTGAAAAATTAGCACAGAAGCTGAAATCATGCACTGTATCATATAAAGAGTGGTGGTCAGTCCTTATTGTATTCATCAGCCCTGACCGAACGCATTAAATAATATGCATTCAATATAGCGGAGCAAACTGTACTGGATGAAACAGGTTTAGATTTAGATTTTTTTAACGTAGCTTTAACAATTTTCCTGTCATATCGCTACAATGTCTGCAGTGTGGCAGTTTAAAGTGATGTCCAGCACGGGTCATCATGCCGCAGACATGTAGCATGATGTCTCACCCAGTCACATTATTATGACACCAGGCCGACCAGTCCTAACACTAACCTCTTTGTGCTGAGCGCCTAGCGAGGCAGATGTTAGTACCATTTTTATGTCATTGATATGACTCAGCCGGGGTTCGAAATCACGACCTTCCGCATCCGGGGCGGACGCTCTAATCACTTGGCCAAGGAAGCGGTCTGCATAAAGTATTGCTGACGAAGCTGACGAAGAGGAATTATTGAAATAATTTTTCTTTTAATAGAGCAAACTGTACTAGATGAAACAAATGCTAACCATCTAGATATACACTTACATACAGACGTAAGCTTAAAATTCTACAGAACTAATCCCTGATGAAGTACAAAATGTTATCAAAAGCCTTCCTATTGGTAAGGCTTCTGGTCCCTGTGGTCTAAATAATTGTTTTCTGCGTGAGCTGTGTATTGAAGTCACATCCGCATTGTTCACGTTTCAACCAGTCCCTTAAAGAATATACTTGTCCAAACATTTAGAAAGAAGCAAACAATTGCCCGATTTTAAACATGGGCGATCCTACCATATTATATAATTACAGGCCAATATTGATTCTCAATACTGCTGGCAAAAGTTTTGAAAGACTGAGTTTTAAATATGTACTTAATTGATTCCGTGATAAAAAAAATTATTACACTTTTTCAGTCTGGTTTTAATCCGTTCAATCCCACAGTTAATCAATTAACATACATTTGTGATACGATCTGCTTTGCAATATACTCTTGTAAGGAAATTAGAATTGTGTCACGAAATAAGTAAAGATTTTGACCGAGTGTGACATAAAGCACTCGCTTACAAAGTGAAACCTACTGGTATCACAAGAAGCATTAGAAAATGATTTTTCAGCAATATCAAGAGCAGAAGATAAGGAGTGATACTTCCGATGTTGTCTTCAGAGTGGAGATGTATTAGAGCTGGTGTGCCCCAAGGACTCATTCTAGGTCCCTTACTTTTCTTTATGTTCCTAAATGACATTGTATACGATATACACTCCCATACATATTCAATTGCAGACGATATGAATGTCATTCTAATCGTAGATAACTTCATAGTTACCGCTCATAACCTCACCTCTGATATGGAAATAACTTTTCATTGGGCAAAAAATTGGCTTGCATCTTTCAACCATCCTAAACGCGAATCATTGATAATTTCTAGGAAAATTAATAAACCCTTCCATCCAACGCTAGATGTGCTTAAGCAACGAAATAAGGAAGTTGACGATTACAAACATCGTGGAATTTTTCTCTCAGATGACTGCTCATGGCACAAACAAATAGACTATGGAAAGTTAACGGCATTGTCGAGAATCAATATAATACTTAGATTCAAATTACAACTTGACAGGAAATCTTTAAAAATTATATTTACATGTTTTATACAAGCCATTCAGCAACATGATAAATGTCGTTTGGGACGGCCTCACGACTTCACATTAATCGAGAATAGATGACTCGAAGAAATACAGAGTGAGACAATCAGTATTGTAACTGTTGCAACAAAATTAGTATTTATTAAGATGGGAATGTCTTGAATCCAGACGACAAAAACACAGACTTGCACTCTCATATAAAATGACAACTTGTTTAAGTCCTCCCTATCTCACATATCCCATTCCATCAGCTGTTAATGATATCACGCTATGACTTAACGTAATGTAAACAATTTGCAATAAGTACATGCTATTCAATTATTTATGTCCAATTGAGGATAAATTGTAGTTCACAGAAGCAACACTTATTTTACAAAGAATATAATGGAATCACCGTTTTGCAGATGTGAAACCTGAGAAAGTACTCATCACTACTTCTTATCTATCGTTTGTTACTTCTTACATTGTATCCAACTATTTCAATCTTTTACGCCATACGATAATTTAACTTTAATTTTCATACTTTTGTGGTAATAGAGCGTTTCCGTATGAAGCAAGCATTTGTGTTTGTGATGCCGTTCATAAATTAATTTTAAAGTCAAAGTGATTTACTTATGTGCACATGTTACGACCACGCATGCATGTGCAAACAGCAATTTCCAAAAAAATTACAAATAATTCGCCACGCCTTTGCAACGTTTCAATCTTGAAGGAAAAACGTTTCATTTTAATCCAGTTTTTGATCCTTTTCATGAATTTCTGTCCATCTCCTTTCTTTTCTCCCTATTTCCATCGTTTTACACAATGTTGACACATTTAAATTACAATTTCTCACTGTATCTTCTTTCTTTTCCTTTTCCTCGTCTTCCACCTACTCCCTCGTTGTTCATTCTCCATCTTTTAAATACCTTGGCTAAATGCTAATGTCTAACCAAGATGCACTTCAATTGGGTATTACAAATTAAGTGTTTGTCATTAAAACTGAATATCAGTCTCCATATATTCAAATGTCTTGACAATGTTTGTGCCGTAAAAGTAAAGAAAATGATAAGCCATTGGCATTCGTTCTAATCCTTTACCTTCCATATTGTACCTCTTGTCATCCAATTACAATTTTATATAATAATATATGCTTAAACAAAGCTAATATATGCAATCTGGAAATATTATATTTCGTGAGGTCTAACCCGATTTGTCTGGATACTTCTATTACAGTATAATCGTTGTAGGGCAGCATAAAGTTTGGAATATTTATAAACCTTTTCAAATTTATTCACGAATACTGCTCTATTGTGGAGTTCAACATGTTGTGCCAAGAATGATGCGTTGTGTGTTTATATTTTGTTTTGTCTTTTGGAGTTGGGTGGGTGGGTTCTTATTGTTCTTTTTGTTTAGGGCATAACGCCATTTTCAGCACATGATATATGTGCTATATATGGCAGCCAGTATAGATAGTGGAGGAGCCCGAGAAAACAGCGTGATGAACCATCGACGCACGGGATGCTACTGACAGCTTTCTCACATAGCCATACTGGCCGAGCCGAGACTCGAACTAACACGACAGAGGTTTGATGGCGGTTATCGGTAAAGGCGTGCGCTTTAGAGCACTGGACCACCCGAGACCAATACTACAGAGAGTTATATTCCAAAAAGTTTTAAACAAGCTCTTATATTGGGAAAAGGTTTACAAGCACTATATATCATTCATAGTACATTCTTTTGTCCCTCCACTTCAAACTCTACACGCGATCAGATGATACAGGACTGGGACTGGCCTATGCTAGTGGTTACGTCACCATCCTTGAAAAACGCTGTTGAGCACTATTTGGATATATCTTTATGGAGTGTCCAGATACTTAGGTTTAAGATGTCAGAGTTCAATATGCAACCTAGAGTCTCTAGTGGAACAACACCTGTGCTATCAAATCACTTACGCGTTATTCTATCCTAAAGTCATTTTCGAATAAAGAGTTATATCTGGAGTGAGGATGTTGTTCAAGCTCACATTATAAGAATACTTACTAGCTGTCTTTGTTGGCTTCCACAACCGTGTATGCACTAAACGTCATTAAATGCGCATCATTTCCTTCCTATGTTAATGCCCCGTATATGCCATATAAACCCAAGCAAGTGTCTCGGACATCAGGAGCCTGCAGGCTTTATATTACGCTATCTGCAGCAGAGTAACAAGGCTTAACCACATGACTGACTTGCCATCTTGACATATGCAAATTATTTACTAGAGAAAATAAGTTTAACATGTGTAGTCGTTGATTCTCTCACCATATCATGCGATAAAGACTTAAAATAATGAGTGTCTGGTCGATGCTATAAAGATTTAAATTTCTCAGGTTTTTCAAGGGGTGTTTCATGACCGGCTACAAGATTAAGTTACCATACTAAGAAATTGGATGAAATATACACATGTACATGCTGGGTAACTGCATACAACAGGTCCCACTGGTAGGTAAATCATTGAAAATTGCTTGGATTTAGTCATGCGTTTCACAAGGCAGCGTCACGGGTCAACGAACTTTTTACTCTGCAATAATGATCATATATAATGCAACACGCATGAGTTTACATAAATGTTGATCAAGAACCATACTAGTAAGTCAATGGAAGACTTCCATGTGCCTAAAATAAAACCTGGGCAGACTACAACAGAGAGAGAGCCCACAATAGTACAAGGTACTTAACAACTCGTTCCTAAACATGTCCTACACGAGAAAATGTATCTAAAGAACATATAAGACCCACACTCATTCTTCAGAAGTGGTAGAAGAAACAAACTGTCTGATCTTTATTTCCTAAATTGTAATTGTCATAACGATAGAAATGCTAATAGCTAACTACAAAGAACCATCCTGCTGTGCAATTTCAATCATTATACAGAAACAACGAATGAGTTGTTCTACAGGAGCCTAGTGCCATCAATATGTTGGTAGAGAAATGTAGCTAGTATGTTCATCAGTTTTTGCCAGTCAGTGATGCTTATCAAAGATTAAGTAATGTGATACAAATACAATGGCCCGCTCTGAAAGCCAAATGTAATTTTGGTCTGTATATGACACATGGTTTGGTCAATATTCTAAAGGAGACCATGAATTTAACCATCCCATTGCATAACCACTATGCACGAATTCTGGTGTCCTTACTTGGGTACTTCCTTAAATAATACTGACATTAACGAAGGACCAGTCGAAACACAACACACTATGTACTAGTTTTTTGGTCTTCCTAAATGATATTTCTTTTTAACAATTTGAAAAAAAAAAAAAAAAAAAAAAAAAAAAAAAAGAATGAGAATTAACATTGGCCCCAAGTACACCATATGCATGTGACACCATCATGATTATTTGGTGGCAAACAAGTTAAAAATAATATTCAACTATTAGTATAATCAAATTTCGTTATCGATAATTATAGAACTAGTTTTATAATATTGCAGTATGAAATATGTAAATATTAAATGCAATACATTCATTGCATCAGTATTACTTTACTTTGTACACTATTTCCTCAGTTGAAGATTCGATCTTAATGTTTTCCATTACATGCGTTTCTGTCTGTCCATCTGTCTGACTTTATGTACTTACATTCGTACATTTGTCCATCTCTATATCGTCTTTTCTAGAAGCACTGAAGACCCGTAGATGGAATGTCACTCTGAAGGGAAATACCCCATATGTCCCTATATATTTATACATGCATTATGTTGGTTTTCTTTCCTATTGTATTATACATAAGTATAAATTATATAAACGTGCCATGCTATAAATGCAGTAATTTACTTGGGAGGTATTATACCTGCTGCCATGACAACATCATGACTTAGTTTTAAAGCAATGTTACAAGTTTATTGGAGACTTACAGTGCAAAGAAACAAACGGATAAAGCTCATTTTATAGATTCAGCAAACATATAATAATGGCGAAAATAAGTAATCATGCATCGCAAGTCATAAGGAAGCTTGATAACTCATGCCAAGGTGTATGCTCCCGAGCCTTTATTTGTTCAATACCCTTCATGCATACCAATAACTTTCTCCACATAATCGTCAGCTGTAAGGGTTAGCTAAAATACTACATCATTTAAAAAAAGAGCATCCCCTGTCCTAGTGCGCTTTCCATTAATATTTCTTTGCGTTGTGGATTAAATCTTGTGTCAATATTGCACATACTTACCAAACTTGCTAGAAGTATGAAATCAAGCATCAAAGAGTGGCATCCCCATACAAAACAAATCGCAGACATGAGGTGAAGTTGTGCTGGAATATAGCACACATGCCTTACCTATGCAAAACTCTGAATGCTGAACCTCGAACAAAGTGGATACCTTGCCAGTGACCACTGACAGTATAAAATATTTTGATCGAATGTATTTAATTCCACCATCAGAGACTGTTTTGTGTTTCATGTGAACTCAAATAGGAAAACGGTTTATGACGTACCAACAGAGCAAACCTTGCACATTAAAAAAGGCTTTGTAAAACATCTCTGACAACAAAATTAATAACTACCCTCAGGCTCTCTGCTATACTTATATAAATATATATGTATAGATCTCTGATTATGTAAGCACTCACATTCTGATATTATATTTTTCTTTGATTTAATGCATATAATTTATATCACTTTTAAATGAATTGACTCGTATGACAAGGAGAGTTAACACATGAAAAGAAAATTACTACACATTAGTAGGTATTTCACTAAGTTATCTCCCTTCATCCAACATATATTTTCAAGAAATAAAAAGTTACATTTTCAGTACGTTTAATGTCAATAATGAGAAGATTAATATACAATATTACAAGATCACTAAATAAATAGGCAAATTACAGTAAAACTGCTTTCATAATTTGTCAGAGCAAAGCTTACTGTTTGTTTGTTGTTTTTTTAACAATTATTCTTCATTGGTTTAATTGAAGCCAAATAATATTAACTTAGTGTGTATGACCAATACAAATTGCATGTGTCGGATTGCTTTAAATCAGTTACCCTTTTATTTCAGATGGATATGCACACTGTTCCACCTGAAGTTTTGATGCAGGTAGGGGGCGTAACAGTACCGGTGCCAATGGATTTTCATGTTTATGCTTTGGTTCAGGCTCCACATCCTGATCCCATGTGAGCCTAATAAACTTTATATTCTCTGTTTTCAGTTCATTGTTGTTTTCATATATGAATCATTTCTTGTATGGTACATGTTCCTTATGGAAACACACTGTCCTCCTGTTTTTAACTCCCTTGGATTTACAAGGCTTAGTACTTTTTCTTGGCATTTTTCTGTTCTTGATTCCCCAAAACTATTCAAAATTCCAAGCCAAAGTTCTTACAAGTTGTACTGTATACAGTATGATCATAGAGTAGCTAATTGCATGAATATTAGTCACTATTTAAGGGAGAAAAGTTTGTTGCTTAAGTTACAGAAGGGATGGGGGAGGCTGAACTGGGTGAAAGGACTGGGATTAGTGACCTTATTCATTTAGAGACAGTGAAAGTTGTTGATAGCCTAGACTTTTTTTAATTAAAGATCGGGTGATGTCCACCTATCCCTGATGTTAAGTTCTGTGTTTACGAACCAAATATAAAGTCCTTTATTTTAGATCAAAATGTCGTTTTAAGAGTAGAACAGGTACATGCTAACTAGTGCATTGACCTTTGACCCTGCTATGACATAATATGACATAATGTGATTTGTCCCATATCGTCAAAGTAAAGTTAGATAAGTGCTGATATGAATAAGACACAACTCATAGATAAAAGAATTCATTTTATTTCAAAAGATGATTTTGCTAATGAAGCAAAAGTGTGAAAAGAAGAGTTCAAACAGCTCAACAACATTTCTGTGCACATTCATATAAGACATATCTTAGTATCTCATAAAATTGTTTTTCACAAGTGAGACTAAGTATATTTGTTACTTATACAGTCCCGAACTATTTCACAGATTATTGGAAACATTAAGGTTAGCTATAGGTATAACGGTACCAATTGCGCAAGTCCAGGTGGGTGGAGCTTAAGGTGTATGGAACATTGTATTCAGAATTAAAGAACAACACTAGCTGTGATTGGTGCATTATGTAAGAGTTCTACTTTCTGTTAGGCTTAAGAAAAACGTTGAGCCTCTTGGCAAAATGCGAGTTTATGTTAATTCCTATCTTGATGATATTTTGTATTTTTTATGATGTTTTTAAAATGTGGTACACATGGGGCTGACAATGTGCCTGTATTGACTAGATAACTCTTACCCCTGTCTAGTTCCAGTAGCGTTATCTCTCTTAAATGCAACGGAGTACATGGTTCTGTCATCGTCGAATTGACAATATAACACTGCTCTCTAGAAAAGTGCGTGACACAGCACGCTAAAGTTGGATAGAAAATATCTTTATTTCCCCAAACATTAGCATTAAGGTCTATAGAAAAAGAATTGGTACCGTAATACCTTAAGAAAAGAAATCGTTTCAAATATCAGACAAAACACAGATTTGTAAAAGAAGCCTCTAAGTACATCATGATTCCATACATATTTTACAGTTTATATTCTTAAATATCTTTAAAAATGTCACCGAAATAAATCCATCAATGTTCCATACTCAACTCAATCGTGGTGCAAAGTTTATGTTAGGCCTCGGGCATATTCCTTTACGTGTTTGGACGCTACTTCCTTTATCCCAAACAGTTCAAAGAAAATCATATACACATGTGTGACATTTTGGCACAAGGCCCATGCCATTTATACAGCAGTTCTTTTAGACTGGTACCCAATCCATTATAGATTTAAAATTTACAGATATTCGAACGATTTAAGCTCTAAAAAATTTCATGTATTACCTGGTTATCTTAAAAAATATTCGTTTGTTTCGGTGTCCAGCAATATATGCTAAACTGATGAATATTGCATTCCAAGTGATATTTCCCCGCGTCTTGCAAATCAATACAGGTGTCACAATATTGCATGCCTAACACTGGTTTAAACTGCTCTAATTATTTTAATGGTACCTGTGTTGATTCAGTTCGCTGATTTAACTGTTTTGTTTGTTTTCTTTGGTTTTGTATTTGCTTGTTTGTTTGTATTTTTTCGCGGAGGGGAAGGAAGTTGTTGTTTGTTGCTTTCTTCTTTAACCACCTTTGCTCGTAAACGTTATGTCGACGAGACGACTCATGTTGACGGCAGACAGAAATTCATGTCAATTCATTCGTTGAATTGTAATAGAAAGGTAGCTTGCTTTTTGCCGTTATTATAACTCTGATTTGTGGATGGGATAAGCATGTGTATATATACCCACCTACACCGATTTACCTTCAAAATAAAATAGCTTTTAAAGTGTTGATATAAAAGAATTTGATATACTGTTGTATAACTTTCGTATATCCAATTGTGATTCGCCCATAGCGCATTAATCCACATGGATACTGGCATAAGGTAAGGAACTAAATTTTGTAGCGGACCACTGGACGAAGCTGTGCACAGTTAATTAATTCCGTTAATACTGCTACTTGTAGTCAATATTAACTGCGTTGGAAATGCGAGTATGTGTAATTGTGTGTCTATAATAAAATATATGTATTTTACTGTGTGGGGAAAATATGAACAAGTTTTTCTGAGCAATACTGCACGACCGTGGGAGTGAAGTATTACGCCGAAAAGAAACGAGTTCATATTTCCCATTTATTTATTAGCTGTGCCATTTCTGTACAATGTACACGTGATTTGAGCCGTGGTGCCTCACTAGAGGTACCAGTCTAGAATCGGCTGCATTGTTATTTCTTTTCTATCACGGATTGCTTGAAATAATATGGAAGAATATGAATTATTTCAAATGAAATTTCAAAACAACGCTTTAGAATAAAACGTTCATCTCATTTTTAATGAAGTAAGATAATTTGATTGCAGTTGGAAATACAGTTCAAATTGCAGTACAATTTCGCAGTGTGGATCACGTTGCGGAACTATTGACATATGTCATATAAATCGAATTTTCAGAACTAAAAAAGTGCATTTTGAGGAAATGTAAGATGCAAAAATGTAAATATATTTTGCTATTCATATTACCAACTAATGCTTTTTTACTTGCATGCTCTTTGTAGGGGCCTCTGCTATGTACTTGACCTCTATGACTTCTATCGCTAACCTTAATTTAAAACATTGTATACAATTTGAATACGTGGAAAATTGCATATCAGCTGCTTTATGACAGTCAATTTAGCTAGCTGAAATAAGAATTCTTTATTGGTTATGAAGCACTTACTACTTCCACCAAAATCTTCAGTTGCATTTCTTTCTCAAATTAAGTTCTTTGACTTATAAAATGGCACGTATCTGATAGATTTGCAACAGCCTTTGGTCTCAACGCGCTTTGCTAAGCTCTTTTAACAAAACTCCCTGTGGGAGCACGGGTCATAGTCAGAACCATCCTATTTGCGAAAAGATCAGCTTCTATCACGTTTGTTGTGGACATTGCAAATATATTAATGCATCCAACAAGTTGCCATGAATGGAAGTGATTTTGTTTTCAAATACTCAGGTATCTATGAAAGGATATCATTTATCTCACTGTCACGCGTAAAGTATGATAATATGTAATTTTCTAAAACATGAGGCAATATAAATTGTGTACCATTGCCGTTACATGCCGCAGAATGGAAAACATCTTTAATCAGATTTTGTATCCATAGATCCGTGCCTACAGTTGCTCGATTGGACAGGTCTTAACCAGGACAAACCATTATAATCCGGATCAAACCGGTTCAATCCAGTTCAAACCGGTTTATTATAGATCAAACCAGATGAAATATGTCTATTACGAGCTGATTTCCACTCATCAGACTGGATTGGACAGCTTTTAATCGGATCAATCAAGTTTTACGCTGGAACAGATCGGTTCAATCCGGTTCAAACTGGTGCAGTCTAATTTATCCTGGATGAAACCGTTTGAAACCAGTTCCTTACAAGCTTATTTTTAAGCATCAGTCTAGACTGTTGAGGGATTATCCATATCAAACCAGTTCACTCTGGATCAGACCGGTTCAAACAAATTTAGACTGGATCAAATCAGCTGAATCCGGTTTATTGCGTGCTGATTTGTACGTATCAAACTGGATTGGACACGGTTTAACTGGATCAGACCAGTATAGTCCATATCAGACCGGTCAAATCCAGTTCAAACTGGGTTTTCTGGATCAAATTAAATCTATTACAAGCTACTTTTCTCGCATAGTACTGGATTAGACTGGTCATCACTGTATCAAGTCATTTCATTACAGATCATTGTCGGTACAATCTTGTTCCTGGATCACACCAGTTGAACCCGGTTTATTACAAGCCAATTTTACGGATCTGACTAGATTTGACAGTTTATAACCGTATCAAACTAGTTTACTCGAAATAGACTGTTTCAAACTAGTTTATCCTGGACTAAACCAGTTGAAACCGGTTTTGTAAAGCCGTTTGATACGGCTATAAGCCGTAAAATCCAGTTTGTTGCGTAAAAATCACCTTGTAAGAATTCCGATCAAGCTGGTGATGAACGGTTTGATCCAGTTTGAACCGGATTAAACAGGTCTCATTCGGGCTAACTGGTTTAGTCCTGTTGAACAATGTACCACTTGAAACAGGTTTAAACATGTCCAATGGCGTCTTAAGCAATAAAATCGGTCCGTAATAAACCTGTGTGAACTGATCTTGAACCAGAATCAACTGGTTTTAAGTGGTTGGAACCAGTTTGAACCAGATTGAACCGGTTTAAACTACTTAAAACCGGTCAAAACCTGTCCACTCTATTCTTAAGCCATACCATTGGCTTGTAATAAACCGGTTGGAACTGTTTCTGAACTAGGATAAACTAGATTGCTCTAGTTTGAAACGAATGGAAAGGATCTGAACCGGATTGAACCGATTGACCCGCTTATAACCGGTTGAAGCCTGTCCATAAAATCGGCTTCTAATAAACCAGTTTGAACTGGTTTTGAATCAGAAAAAAAATGGTGTGAGCTGGTTTGATCTGGTTTGAAACGGATGAAACCGCCTGGAACCGGATTGAACCGCCTAAAACTGGATAAAACCTGTCAAATCAAGACTTAAGCCATACATTTGGCTTAGAATAAATCGGCTTGAAACCGGTCAAAATCCGTGAAATTGAGACCTTTTGTATAAAATCTGCATGGAATAAACCGGCTTGAACCGTTTTGTGAGAACTCAGACAGTAAATAAATTTGTGCAGTTATTCGTAAACTTTCTTAACTGTCACTGAATCGTCGAGGGAATTCTGATACTGTCAGATGCGATATGATATCCAGACCCTTCTGGTCCCACGCTGATGATTTGGTTTAATTTATGTCTTCAGGCCGGTTTAGCTTCGTTTTTATTGACCACCGCAAAAGTTTACCGCGTAGGGAGCAGATGACGAAGTTTAGTATGGGTTCATGTTCGTGTTGAATTTCTTTTATTCTGTACCAGTCTATAAAATCCTCTGTCGAATCTCTTCATTGATCGATGCCATTTTATCTTCCCAAGTTGTACAACCATCCATGAAAAGTACAAATGAGTTATTCTCGGGAAGACTACTGAGAGGATGTGCTCGCAAAAATCGTTTGTCTCGGGAATTACATTAATATGTTCGTGCCAACCGATAATTGTTTTCACGGAAGACTGTCTATAACCTGCGTACGGTGAAGATATAATCGAAACGACTGGACCGAATATACGTTCAATTTTATGTTTGAAAAGTTGAGGTTTTGTGTCAGTCTGTAACAATATTTTGCCGTCGAATGTATTCATTGATTGATTCAATGTTTTACGTGCCCCAGCGTAGTTCAACGTGTACAATCATCCATCAAAAGCACAACCGATTAATTTGCGAAAATACCACTGTTAAGTTCCTCATCCGATATATGGCAAACTGAAATACTCGCGCAAAGACATCATTCAATAGGTGTACGAGATCAGATCTTTTATACTCAGGAATAAAATTATTGCGGATTGATTTAGTGTTCAAGCAGCACATTGTCGTAAAGAACAAGATTATTTTGACTTGAAACAAGATCGTCAATGGAAGGGGCTGAATCAAGGGCGGATGAGTTCCTTCTCAACGAAGTCTGAACCGCTGATATAAATATGTGAAAAGCCTTTTGTTCGCGAGGATATTTATATACATGTCAAGTCAAAGATTTGTATTCACAATCACTGCTAGAATATCTTTAACCTTTTTCATGTTCTTCCTAGATCCTGTGGATCAACAGATGGGAATTAAGGTTCATACCACATTCGAACACATTTTAGAGAGCAGCATTCGTCTTTTAATTTTCCAGTGACATTTATTTTTGTTGTTGCTACAAAACAACGGGGGTTCTTTTGGACTCTCACTGTTGTAAAATAGACATCGTTGGTGATTGTAATCATCAGCAAGGAGTTGGTGTCAGTATCTAGCATCTAACCACAATCCTGGTAAAACGGTTTTATTTTGTCGTAATAAAACGTCTACACGAGTATCTTCTACAAGTCTAGCACAGATGCATCAACATTGATAGGTCTTTTTTTAGCTTCAGTTTGGATTGTTTTACTATATGTGACAATAACTCCACCAGAGAATAGGGACTGATATGCTGTATCAGCAAAAAGCCTTTAGAGCTCGTCTTGTTCACTATCCTGAAAAGGTTCAACTTAAATTCGCTTTCGCAATTTCTCCATTGTTTTTGAGAACATGGAACAATTCATAAGTTTGAAGCAGTTTTTCTCAAACTCATTGTTAGCATCCGATGTCAGATATGTGTTCATCTGGATATAAGAGAGCATCGAAGCTTGCTGGCGAAATCCATGTACCCGATGCACTTTGCTTGCACACATTCCCAATCGCAAATGTAATTGTGGGTTTCGTACGTGCACTTTATAGTTGATTTTGGTCCGAAGATTTTTACAAGCGTTGAGCATTTCGTTAACAATTCCACATTGATCAGGTGGCAACCAATCACGGGGAACTGCCATTACTTTTAATTTATACCGAAACGCCACAGTCATTAGGTAATAAATCGTTAATGTATTCACATTACAAGTCGCATATGACATGGAAGTCATTCCTGGGAATCAGTCCATCAGGAATGATAACATTTGTGTCCGACTTACGGTCAGGAAGCATCAGTGATAAACAATTAGTTACTAAATCAGGACTTCTGGACTTGTGCCAGTTTGGTGATGCTATTATGGCTGATAAGGGCTTTCTGATATCTGACCTTACAAGTCCAAGGGGTGTTCATCTTATAATTCCATCATTAAAAATAAAAGATTTAACCGCCGTCAAGTTGAGGAAACAAAGAGAATTGCCATTCTCAGGACTGATGTGGAAAGGGCAATATAAAGAGTAAAATACTTTCGTATTCTTCAAGGTCTTATGCCAATTACTCTTTCACAAGCTTCAAAAATTTTAAAAATATGTGTTGGACTGTCAAATCTTCTACAATCACTAATCCATGATGGTGATGAGAACTGAACTTTGCTGATGAGAAATATTATTATAATAGTATGTGGTTATTTTTCAAATGATTGCCAGATTTGGGTGCTTTTAATTTAATTATGCACCAGGTTGTTCTATGAAACTTATCACATAAGGCATTGTTGTATAAAGCAATGAGTATTAAAAAGTGTAAATACGTGTTGATAATATATTTCAGGTTAATAAATATATTCTTGGTCAGACTGTATTGTTTCCTTTCTTTCTATTTCGTTCATTTACTTAACTATTTGTGTGGATGGACAAGTTGGGTTTTTGGCCTATTGATAGTATGTCAGAAACTGACAAACGGTTATGTCTAAAGATTGCTGTAAATGAAACAGATGGTTGTACAACTTGGGTTTTAAGGCCAATGGGCAATATTTCAGTCATTTATGGCCGGTTAGCTTAAACCTGAGACAAAATTTATGTCACAACAGGATTTGAACTCTGACCTTCCAATCCAGAGGCAAGGACCTAAACCACTAGACCACCATATCTCACAAACTCAATGTATATTATATGAGATTGATGGGGGATTGTGGCAGTTGACAGTCAATTTCATCTAACAAAACTTTTCACCTGGAACTGGAAACAAGGATCTTCTGATCCAAAAGCAATCACCTTCACCACTGGTCAACAACTGCCCAAAACAAATAACATTAAAAACATACATAAACTTTTTGTGTGCAAACGCACCCCCCCCTGCAAACATGTACACTCACTCGCTCTCAAGTGTCATAGATCATCATCCAGTGTCTCACCAATTGAACGCTGATGACACCCAAATATACAAATCTAGCCACCCAACTGAAGTTGATGCTACCATCCAAGGTGTAGAGAGGTGCATTTCTGATGTGAAATCATGGATGACATGGAACAAGCTGCAGATGAATGATGATAAAACTGAGGCCATTCTGATCAAAACATGGGGCCCCGAGTGGCCGAGTGGTCTAAAGCGCTCACAGTTCCGGATCAATGCCATCTCACCTCTGTCTGCGTGGGTTCGAGTCCAAGGCTCGGCTAGCGTGGGTACGTGGGAAAGCCTGTCAGTAGCTTCTCGTGGGTCGGTGGTTCTTCCCTGGGTTTTCCAGAGTTCTTCCTCCACCAGTTGTACTGGCCGCCATGTATAGCCTATCTTGTGCTGAAAAATGACGTTAAACCCTTGAACAACAACAACTGATCACAACACAAAGACTTTCTCATTCGCATCCTTTACCTCAAACAATAAATATCAGTAACACCAACATTAAATTCACACAATCAGTACGAAACCTAGGTGTTACTCTGGACAGTACTCTCACATTGCACCAACATGTCATGAACATATGCAAGGCTGCATATCTTGAGCTGAGACGCATCAGCTCAATTCGCAAATATCTTTCAGCTGATGCCACTAAAACACTTGTGTGTACATTAGTACTTTCAAGACTGGACTGCTGTAACTCAGTTCTGTCTGATTCATCTCAATATCTGCTCCAGAAACTTCAAAAAGTTCAAAACACAGCTGCTTGGATCATACTCAGAGCACACCTCCCCGCTGCTATGTACCCTACACTGGTTATCCATTCGATCCAGAATCAAACACAAAATTTGTTCTCTGTACTATGTTTCACTGTCGGACTCTAGTCCAACATACCTATCCGACCTCCCCCATAAGTACACACCAGCAAGATACTTACGCTCCTCTTGTGACAATCGTATACTCATTATTCCCACTATGAAAACAAAGTCATATGGACAGCGTTCTTGTGCATACCAGGACCCAGCAACGTGGAATGAATTGCCCACTGAACTTAGACATAAAGACACAGTGATCACATTCAAGAGGGCTCTCAAAACTCACTTATTTCGACTGCAAGAACAAACTTAAGGACCTAATAATGATTTCCTACCTTAAATATTCTCAGCATCTTTTTTAATGTTTTCTAATTTCATGGTGTTTGTTTTTCTAATCCTATCATTATATGTTTTTTATCTTATAGGTGTTGTCTAATGTTGTAAAGCGTTTAGAGCTTCTTAAGATTAGGCGTTATACAAAGTCCTCATTATTATTATTATTATTATTATTATTATTATTTGATTTATTGTATAATTTTGAAAGATAGAATGTTTATATTCTTCAGTTTTATTCTCTATACTTATGCTGAAAAAAATGCAATATTTGCTGGCACATGCGAAACAAAATACAAAAACGTACTTGCTAATTTAATGGAAGCACAACTTAGAACTGTATGGCCACTGAGGGTTTAACGAGTACAGATATGTCGTAAGCTTAATCATTCCTCCGATTCTCTTTCAGGAAGTGAAAGTGAACTTTTGTTTCTAATTTCAAGTAAATGTTTGTATTTTACAGACAAGAAGGCGGAGGAAATCTGCGGTGGAACAGAAGGTTTGATTATGTTTCCTTGTATATTGAATGCGCTAAAATGAGACACAAGCTCTCCATCCAGTGTTTGTTATTTTTTGCTGAGGTGCCGTCATACCTACCTACCTACCTACCTACCTACATACATGTATGCATGCATGCATGCATACGTACTTTATGCTAACTTTCCTCCTCAAACATTATATGATTATTGGGTAATCCATGGTGTTATGTATATTTAATTTAATGTTTGTTTGTTAGTTTTATTTTTTTTTTTATATTTCATTACATGCTATTGTAATGTAAAAGTGTATGTTGGCCTACACATTGTCCAAAATTGAATTCATTTCTGCTTGACCTAAATGGCTTTCTAAAACATAAATTTATTTCATTTTATCTCAGTAGCTAATACATAGCTAAATGATTCTTTGTCTCTATGAGCTTACTATCAGGATTATTATTCAGGTAAACAAGGTATAATAAATATGATTATTTGGGTCGGGTTTTTGAAATTGTCAAAGTGAATTCTACAGGTTATTGTGTTGTAAGCAAACATGGCTCATTAGATCATTTTAGAAGGGTTATTTTTTGGTATTTTTCTTAGAAAATACTAAGTGTGACTTAAGGTCAAGTAGAGAACTATATATGTTGTAACTGTGAGGATTTTACCAGTCGTGCTTTAACATCTAGCACCTTCAAGTTGTGTTGATCAGTTTGGGCTGAATTGTATTTTTTTCCTTCAAATTATTGAATTCAACTGATTATTTTCTCTGGCAATACAAAAGTGCTTTGATAAAATGCTTGGATAAAGATATTCACTGGAATTTATAATATATTCGTACCTGAAATTATATTACTGTGATTCAACAAAAGACCTAGGCACATCAGCTCCCCATGCGCTATAACAGACACGTCATCGCCTTCAGTTTTCGATCACTTCGGAACTTGTACTAAGTTTTATTCAAGACTTTTTTATTATTAGGACTTGTGTCTGTAATTCTTGGATTTTGGGGGTATTTAATTCGCGATACCATAAGTTTTTTTCTTCTTCTCATTTTCACTTTGCATTCTAGGGAAATTAATTATTTGTTCGATTTTACAAAGCCTTTTGTGTTTCACTCTTTTCTGTTACTTTTTTAAGAGCATATACTCGTATCACGTGGCTAAATCTACGTCATGAATAATAAAAAAGAATTTTAGGGCTGTCTAATTGTATACAGAGATCTAATAATATGTGATTGTGGTGCATGCAGTTGCTACAACAGGTGAATGCCAAGTTAATGAGACGTGTGATTTAGCTGCTCTGTTTTATGATTTAGGTATTAGTGCTAATAGGCGAAAGTAATACAGCTTCCAAACACTTTTATGTAACTAATTACCTTGCATATTCGAGTAAATAAATACGGCATATGTATCGCCGAGGTAACTAAAATCTAGGACATTTAGCTGAGCGTATATTTGTGCTGAGTTTGAAATAACGTTTGCTCAGTAAACACTAACCATATTTTACCGCTTCGCTTGGTTAAAAAAATTGGTAGATGATGTCGATATAATTACGTGTCATGCTTGTTGTATCTGGTATCATAAATATAATGTAATCCAGAGTTGAAAAATATCTATAACATATGTTAAATGGTCATATGCTTTCCTTGATAATAAACATTTGTTTACTGCGGAAGGTTAGTTTCATTTTACATGCAAGGCCGAGTGAACGTTTGATAAATGACCCACGACAACATTTTGACTGTAGCATGACCAATTGCAATATTGACATATACAGATCCAGAAATTAATCTGGCCTACCGGACATACAATGTCAGAAGATAACTTTCCTCCAATATATTAGTAAAAAAATGTTTAACTTAGATCAAAATTAGTTCAGGTGCTTGAAGTCTCAACATTTATTTATTCCAACTAAACAATCAATATTCTCTTTTTGTTTTAATCCCATAGGCTCCGCTGAGACGACGGGAATTCCTTGGTGGTCATATCTTATACTTGTGATTTTCATTATTAGTATCATCATCAATATTTTCTTTGTAATCCTAAAATTGCTCAATCGGAAAAAAACATTCGTCGAAAAAGATACGAAAATCTGATTTCGAGGAGTCGGGAAAACATGAGAGTTCGAAAATGTTATCGAATTCTCAAGAAAACATACCCCAAGTGAGCATTCCGAGACAGTGGACGACATTATCAAAGGAACCTTCAGCTTCCCCATATACAGATGAACAACCGAATTCGATAACACAAGTTCAGACACATGAGACGGAAAAGATACGAAAATCTGACTTCGAGGAGTCGAGAAAACATGAGAGTTCGAAAATGTTATCGAATTCTCAAGAAAACATACCCCAAGAGAGCAATCCGAGACAGCGGACGACATTATCAAAGGAACCTTCAGCTTCCCCATATACAGATGAACAACCGAATTCGATAACACAAGTTCAGACACATGAGACGGAAAAGAGACGACAATCTGATAAGAAGGAGTCGGAAAAAGATCCAAAATTTGCCAATTTGGACCCTGTTCCCGCAGGCGCAGATGTAGAACAGGATCAAAAAACAAAAGATCATGAAGGCCTAGACACCGTTCTAATAGGAAAGACTATCCCTTTGAAGAAAGAAACATCAGGGATGATCAACGAGAAATGCAGCTTAGATAATTAGTTGTTTTCTTTAAAGTATATCATATTGTTTTATCTAAGTCCTTTCCAGAAACATACGAAAATGATCCAACGATATGATTGATTCGACACATATTTGAGTGTATCTGAAAACAAGGTCAAACACTGCATACAATTCCAGAGCAAAACAAACAAAAAGCCACATTTGAATTATAGTTAGAAAAATAAGCAATTAATGAGAGATATAGGAAGAGACGATGGGAGAAAAGACATTGCACTGGTTACATTCGCTGTTGTCCTTTTCATTTATATACGTTTTAGTGTTTCGAATATAACTAAACGTATTATAAACAGCACGTTTCCTGGATATATAGCACTTGTGTAAGGGGATTTCTGATCCAAACCCCCATTTTGTATTGGGATGAAAACACAGTCTCACCGTATAGACCCAAGGTAATCAAAACGTACTAGAATTCAATTAGTTGAGACAACAAAATTGATTTCTTAGTCGTTTACCACCTAAAGACCACCATGGAAAGCATCATCGTCGTCGCACAAAATAGGATTTTTAACTCAGAAACAACCCATTATATACAACTATTGCGCTATTTTGGGGTTTCTATTTTATATTTCACACAAAGTTTTACACATCGCTGTTAGTCATAAAGTTTATTATATTTTTTCACACATAAATTTACATAACAATTTTTCGAGATATTTTCACGTCTCTGCATTTGCCATTTTATAAGACTCATCGTCATGACAAAATAAATATAAATTAATCTTTCCACGGATAAGAGAACCAGATTCCAACATCTTGATGAAATTTCCATCGAGTCTCGTTTTATCGACATAACATTTTTTTAAATTCGTTATGAGCTATGATGGTTGTGTATTGTATGCCCTGGTGGACATAACTCATACCCAGAAAGATGGTTTAAATGCATCAACGTCTACAAAATGCAAATGGAACCAACCCCGAAAAAGGAAACTCAGTCCTAAGAAATCTCAAAATATTGTGTTTAAGAAACTAAAATATGGTGACTTACCTGATAACATTTATGAAGCGCAAATTGAAAATTTGGAACCAATAAATCTGAGCATATTTAATGAGAGGCTTAAGAAAGTTGCTCCACGTGCTGCAATTCTTTTAAGCTGTGGTGATAACGGCTTAGACAAATAGCAGGACATGCTAGTTTTGGATAATATAAAAGTAGTAAATGGGGGCACCCTAGCCTCAATGGGAATTAGCATTACAGACAGGGTCCCGGCACTCTAGCCTCAATGGAAATTTAACATGGGGAATACAAACCCGGCACCCTAGCCTCGGTGGGAATTAGCATTACAGACAGGGTCCAGGCACTCTAGCCTCAATTTAAATTTAACATGGGGAATACAAGCCCGGCACTCTAGCCTCAAGGGGAATTTAACATGGGAAAAAGTCTTGGGCAACTCTAGCCTCAAGGGGAATTTAACATATGGAAATTGAACATGGTGGGTCTGTATAGCGTCAAGGAGAATTGAACATGGTGGGACTGTCTAGGGACAATGATGGTAGAGGGTCAAACACAACAGAGACAGAGACATACATACACTAGTACAAGCGTGAGATTTATATATAAAGCATTACCAATACCTGAAATCTTGCTGGGGTGTTCAAAACTTTGCATAATTGTAATGATGCTATAAATAGCTATAATCAAGGAAATGCTCAACGACAAAATGGATGTGACTAAAAGTAACGCTAAAATGACGAAATTGTCCCAGAATTTAAAGGAAAATAAACATATCCCCGAAAATTAAGTTACAATGGTTTAGACTAAAATGGATAAAATTAGTAACTACTTACAATATCAACTTGTGTGATGATCGTGGATAAACACCCATGTATCTATTTATAGCTATAATCAGCTAAAATTCCTATGAAATCCCACTATCTATTTATGCTACAACTTGTGGGTTATTCCTTTGGAAAACCCCACTATCTTTTTATAGCCTCAGCTTGAGTGACGTTCCTGTTTATGAACTCTAGTAAATATGTATAGCTACAACCTGTGGAAATCCCTAAGTCCATATTTATAGTCTCGAAATTTCCAGTGTCAGTGACGTCACTGTACTGAACACTAGGGGATAAATGTCAACAGTGTTGCAAGTGGCTGACCTGAATACACGCTACTGCAGGTAGGTAGGTAGAGTGTATCTGATAGGGATAAAGTGAGTTTTATAGGGACTAACAGAGACCAATACACAACACACACACACACAGAGGGAAGAGGAAAAAAACAAACCCCAAATATACCGTCAACACAGAAGGGAGATAATACAAACCCCAAATAAACTATCCACACAAACGTACGCTAACGCATAAAAGCCCCAAATATACTATCCACACAAACGGACGCGAACGCATACAAACCCCAAATATACTATCCACACTCGGGAGGAAGAAGAAAAATAAAAACAACCAAATATACGATCTACACAACGTACGCGAACACAGACACACACACGCACACAGGGAAGAGGAGAAAACAAACCCCAAATAAACTATCCACACAAACGTACGCGAACGCATACAAACCCCAAATATATTATCCACACAAACGTACGCAAACGCATACAAACCCCAAATATACTATCCACACAAACTTACGCGAACGCATACAAACCCCAAATATACTTTCCATACAAACGTACGCGAACGCATACAAACCCCAAATATACTATCCATACAAACGTACACGAACGCATACAAACCCCAAATATACCTTCCATACAAACGTACCCGGACGCATACAATTCCCAAATATACTATCCACACAACGTCGCTAACGCATGCAAACCCCAAATATACTATCCACACAACGTCGCTAACACGTACAAACCCGAAATATACTATCCACACAAACGTACGCGAACGCATAAAAACCCCAAATATACTATTCACACAACGTCGCTAACTCATACAAACCCCAAATATACTATCCACACAACGTCGCTAACGCATACAAACCCCAAATATACTATCCACACTCGGGAGGAAGAAGAAAAAAACAACCAAATATACGATCTACACAACGTACACGAACACACACACACACACACACACACCACAGAGGGAAGAAGAAGAAAACCATTATACACTATCCACACGGAGTGAAGAAATAACCCTGTATATATACTATCAACAGAGAGTGAAGAAAATAACCCATTATATTCCATCAACACAGAGTGAAGAAGAAAAAGGTTTTTGAAAGCACCTAAGCCCTCACCTGCAATGACCAACTCTGCCAAACACCTACACCCCACCCCCCAACTCCCAACACTACAGAACCCATTTAACCCGTTATTTTATGGCATCAGTGTGTGATTTGGGAAACATCAAGACACAAAATGATGGATGAATAGACTGACTATTGTTTACCGACTTGCATGCCCAAAGAGCGTGCGTGAAGGAAAACATCCTTCCATTTCAATTCTAACTAAAACATGATACAGAGGGATAGAGAGAGGTGAAAGAGCACAATTTCATAAAGTGTGAGTAAAAACAAAACACGCCATCCTTATTATACAATGTCAAGACCAAGAGACACCTACGTTTTCTTTCTGGTCTATTCTCCTTTAGAAGGTAGTATGAAATTTCACATCAGGGCCAGCGCATCGGCTCACATTGTCAATTTTTCCATTTCCATGTCTTTACTGGCACAAGTTCTTCCTCATCTTCAATTTCTTCTTCTTCTTCTGAATCCCTCTTCTCTGTTTCGTCTTGTTTCTGTTTCTTCTCTTTTCTCGTAGGGCACTCTGAATTCCAGTGTCCTTTCTCCTGACAACGATATTAGGTATCTTGACTTTTGTCTCTTTTTCTTAGACGAAGCAGGCATTCTGGAGACAAATACCCATTTACCTTTGCAGATATAGCAAACTTCATTAGCACTTACACACTTTCGTATGACTCTCATCAAATCAACGACCAAAAGAGTAAGTTTTGTTGCCACTTTAGCATGTGAATTATGCTTTCGTATGACTTTTAGCAAATATTTGACCAGCAGGTCGATCTGTGCTGACTCTTCCATCTTCTTGATCGTTTGAGAGTGGAATGAATACTCTGACGCTAAGACACTCTCCTTATATACAGGGACCTGCTGCGTATGAAACCTAGTCAAATGTAATTTTGCAATAAGATGAAACGATTTCATTGAGGAAGTAAAAGGCAATGATGTATCGTATCGCCTCACACAAAACCTGAAGTGTTAGTTCAAATCCGTGTCAGCGATTTCGAAGACGGCATAACTGAGCTTTAATCAATGCTCTTCATTTATGCCACAAAACCACGAGTCCTGATTCACGCCAAAAGAAATTTCGTTCGGTCCATAAAAAATAGTATCACATCTGAGAAACGCAAAAACGAACTTCCAGAAAACTGAGAACGGCGGCTTACACCTACAACGTAAATGTATGAGTTCAAGTAGTGCGTAAAACTTAGTCAAACTTAATTTTTACAGTCAAGACGAAACGATCTCTTTTCGAACAAGAAAGCAGACACCAAGCGACAATGGCGATCCGTGTCACACAACACTTTTCAAAATGTATGTTATCAGAAGTTTGTTCTAGCGATCTGCACGGTTAAATTAAATGTTGATGTATTTTGCAATAAGACGGACACAATTTCCATGGGATCGCCCATGGTACGATTGTTCGTGCATTAGTTTAATTTTTTAAAATATTTTTTATATAAATCGCCTATAGGATAGACCCAGTAAAGCATGGCCATTCTCGTCACTGTCTGAATAGCTACTCAAGTCAATTCGAAGCGAACGCGGTAAGAAAATAAGTATAGCCAATGAAATGGCTTACAACGGGTGATGCATTGTTTTGTTCTAGGACTGTGTGGCATAATAATCCCTGCGCTCTTGCGTTGTTACCATTACAGTGCAGACAGACTGGAATGTGAACTTACAAGCCATCGTTGTGTATTGTACCATTTCTTCTTACCACATCAAAATACTGAGCGTCACAGTATTGGTTCGCGTTTTCAAGCTGACCATTTTTTTTATATCTTACTTAAACATTTTAACATAAACACTCACACTCACATCGGTAGAGTCAGAACAGACGTGTTACAGTATTGAGGGGCTTGTTATCTTTTTTTTCTTCAAACTAATAAAGTTGGGGTTTGTATGAAGTAAAGAACCGAAAGTACAGTGAACCTCAAGGATGATGACCCAATCTGTCTGTCTATTGATGCGTGTATTTACTTAAGAAGAAATATGACCTCTAAAACACAAAGAGATACGGCAAGCATAATTAGAATGAACACAACGATGTTTTCCTTCACGCCCGTGTAATTTAGAGTTTCAATCCTCTTTCAAGACAAACTTGGTCTCCTTTTGTAGGGCTTGAAATAAAAAAAAAAAAAAAAAAAAAAAAATGAAAAATCTTAAGCACTTTGCTATAGATAATTTCATCAACAGGCTAAACAACATAAATACCGTTACAACACCAGAAAGCCCTAAATCTTCTATCAAAAAGAAATGCATCAAAAAATTAAAGATTAACGATAACTAACCAATGAAACCGAATTTAACAAAGGCAATGACATGTGAAGAAATGTCTCTCACTTTGGAAAGGTAGGCGAATGTAATCTGTCATGCACCATCAACTTGAAAAAATTATAAACAGAGAGAAATCTGAATTCAAAATTCATTTTTTTTTTAAAACAATTGTTTCGTTTCTTTTTTCTTTTTTGGAACAAATCTAAGCACTAATATAGAGTGGAAAAGGGAAAATGCATATAAAAGCTTTGATATTTCTGAAAAAATGAGGGGATATTCCTAACGTTCATAATCACCTATATATGCTTGGACTTGTCTGTAATTTATCCACAAAACAAGATGTACATATTTCTGGTCAAGCTGCAAGTGTGTGCGTGTTTTGGAAAATGGTAAAAATTGGATATACAATTTTCTCGTGACACTTATAAAGTGAAGAGTCTGTGCAAGTGTCAAAAGCCAAAGTCATATAAGTTTTGTATTTTGTACGGCTTGTAAAGATTTCCACTTTAGAAAATGTGAAGTATCACAAGTTATTATCACAAACAGAAGTGGAACATAGGGGCTTGCAAGAAAGAAAATAACCCAGACAGTTGGTGTCATCAAGAGTGCTAGAGACGGTACCCGAACTTGCTTGCTTGCTTACTTGAATTAAAGTGATTTTCGCTCCAATGGAGCATGTATCACTGGTTTAATCACGCACCGCGTGATTTTTAATTACTCCTGGGGAAGGAAAGAGAGCCTCATCCCCCCAGGCTTTTATGTACTCACAGACTACTTTTAAATTTAGCCACTCAAGGTGTAGGACTAACTAGTCCTTAACAACCTGACGGAAAGGCTTTAAACATGAGTGGGAATAGTCTCACCACACACTCATTTTTCTTAGTTGGTTTGAAATGCCTCAGGTGTCAACCCAAGCAGTATGTAAAGCCCGCTACGATTGGTCGGTAGCAATGACGTCACATTAGGACACATGGGCGTGTGGCAGTTGGAAATCGTTCCACATTCTCCACGTGTACGATGTCCGAGCGTGGTAAAGGAGGAAAAAAGGTGCCCAGCAAGCCAGCGATGGATGTTAAGTACTCCCCAAAACGCCAGCCCGTACTTATTTCAAATCAAGTCCGTTTTTGCTAATGGACAATAAAAAGTACCAATAATGTGTTTTCCACCTGTGCAATTAGTTCAAATCTAACGAGTCTGTTAAATTTCCTACTTCCTAACGTATCTATCTAATATTAGTACTTAGTATACATAAAAATAACCATGCTGGTCTTATTTAAATTAATATGTCTAAGTGACATATACAAGTTTTGTCACTGTTAGGTTTAACAAGTTAAATTTGTTGTGGTGTTCCAATGGGTCAAGTTTGTTTCGAGAATAGTTTAGTCAAGGAGAGATACCAAGCCAAATATGGTTCCCTATTTAATAAAAGGCAATCTTTTGGAGCCCTAAAAAGGGCTGTTTTTTTTCTGCTAGAAGGTACCACGTCTCTCTTTCGCCCTCACGATCTTTCCCGCACTCCTAGTCTCATGATTCTTGATATCAGGAAATGCGTAGCCATGATGGGCGACAATGTAAGCAGCGGCTTCTACAAGTTGACTGAGGGGGTATCCAGTGTAGGCTTGTCTGTAGAATTGGGGGAGAACTCTGACCCCAAATCCCCATTGAGAAGGTCTTGGTTTAAAGGTGTCTAGAGATTTGTAGGCAACGTATTGTATGGCTCTTATACACTGTCTTGCTTTGTTGACGTCATACAATGCTTGATCTAGCCCCATTTCGGTGTACTTCTCAACGAGGGTCAGCGTCCCCCTCCTCCTCCTCAACCGCCTCTATTTCCTCTTCTGGTTCTGATACTAATTCTTCAGTTGAGGTAGATAGTTTCAAATCCGCTGCTATGGTGTCTGTCGCTGTCATTGTTGTTGTGGTTGTTATTTCAGCTGGGATTGCCTGTAGTATCGGAGTGAGAGAAGAACGTAGTGCCTCCGATAATTGAGTCTGAGTTTGCCATATCGTTTGTCTAACATAATTGACCCTTTGTTCTGCCACCACTCTTTCCGGGGTGGGTTGCTTGTTAGGTATAATCGGCTGTTGACTAGATGTTATTTGTGGTCTCGAGGTGGGTGGAGTGCTAACTGGCTGGGTCTGCATTTCTTGCTCCCGCTGCTGTTGCGTATATTTCTTCCCTCCACACCGAGTTCTGGGTCTAATTATTTTAATTTCGTTGTACCCGAACTTACATTATCCATATTATCACCAAAAAAAAGAAAAGAAAAAAAAAACGCACAGACCTAAAAGAAACACTCACTCACTTTTTACTGACCATCACTATTTTAAACATTTTGATAGGCGACGGAAACGAAGGGCTTAGAGTCACACTTTCTAACTAAGATAAAAAAATCACGTGCTTATAGACTCACTTCTGTTTTTTTTTTCTAACTGACTAACATATCATAGGCAATGGAATTTTATTTCTTCTCGAGAGTATGGGGTAGCCCTGAAATTTTTTTTTTTTTTTTTGACTTGAAGCTATGGCGATCTTTCAGGTTATAAGATGGCGGCCTCCTCTGACGACTGGCTTTCTCACAGGATAAGGTCTGCTTCTTCGGAAAGAGAAGAAGAACTCTTTGGTATCGATACGACAGTCGACAAAGCCTCTGTCAGGTTCATGCTGCTGCTGCTATTCCCACTCATGTTTAAAGCCTTTCCGTCAGGTTGTTAAGGACTAGTTAGTCCTACACCTTGAGTGGCTAAATTTAAAAGTAGTCTGTGAGTACATAAAAGCCTGGGGGGATGAGGCTCTCTTTCCTTCCCCAGGAGTAATTAAAAATCACGCGGTGCGTGATTAAACCAGTGATACATGCTCCATTGGAGCGAAAATCACTTTAATTCAAGTAAGCAAGCAAGCAAGTTCGGGTACCGTCTCTAGCACTCTTGATGACACCAACTGTCTGGGTTATTTTCTTTCTTGCAAGCCCCTATGTTCCACTTCTGTTTGTGATAATAACTTGTGATACTTCACATTTTCTAAAGTGGAAATCTTTACAAGCCGTACAAAATACAAAACTTATATGACTTTGGCTTTTGACACTTGCACAGACTCTTCACTTTATAAGTGTCACGAGAAAATTGTATATCCAATTTTTACCATTTTCCAAAACACGCACACACTTGCAGCTTGACCAGAAATATGTACATCTTGTTTTGTGGATAAATTACAGACAAGTCCAAGCATATATAGGTGATTATGAACGTTAGGAATATCCCCTCATTTTTTCAGAAATATCAAAGCTTTTATATGCATTTTCCCTTTTCCACTCTATATTAGTGCTTAGATTTGTTCCAAAAAAGAAAAAAGAAACGAAACAATTGTTTTAAAAACAAATGAATTTTGAATTCAGATTTCTCTCTGTTTATAATTTTTTCAAGTTGATGGTGCATGACAGATTACATTCGCCTACCTTTCCAAAGTGAGAGACATTTCTTCACATGTCATTGCCTTTGTTAAATTCGGTTTCATTGGTTAGTTATCGTTAATCTTTAATTTTTTGATGCATTTCTTTTTGATAGAAGATTTAGGGCTTTCTGGTGTTGTAACGGTATTTATATTGTTTAGTCTGTTGATGAAATTATCTATAGCAAAGTGCTTAAGATTTTTCATTTTTTTTTTTTTTTTTTATTATTTCAAGCCCTACAAAAGGAGTCCATGTTTGTCTTGAAAGAGGATTGAAACTCTAAATTACACGGGCGTGAAGGAAAACATCGTTGTGTTCATTCTAATTATGCTTGCCGTATCTCTTTGTGTTTTAGAGGTCATATTTCTTCTTAAGTAAATACGCGCATCAATAGACAGACAGATTGGGTCATCATCCTTGAGGTTCACTGTACTTTCGGTTCTTTACTTCATACAAACCCCAAATTTATTAGTTTGAAGAAAAAAAAGATAACAAGCCCCTCAATACTGTGACACGTCTGTTCTGACTCTACCGATGTGAGTGTGAGTGTTTATGTTAAAATGTTTAAGTAAGATATAAAAAAAATGGTCAGCTTGAAAACGCGAACCAATACTGTGACGCTCAGTATTTTGATGTGGTAAGAAGAAATGGTACAATACACAACGATGGCTTGTAAGTTCACATTCCAGTCTGTCTGCACTGTAATGGTAACAACGCAAGAGCGCAGGGATTATTATGCCACACAGTCCTAGAACAAAACAATGCATCACCCGTTGTAAGCCATTTCATTGGCTATACTTATTTTCTTACCGCGTTCGCTTCGAATTGACTTGAGTAGCTATTCAGACAGTGACGAGAATGGCCATGCTTTACTGGGTCTATCCTATAGGCGATTTATATAAAAAATATTTTAAAAAATTAAACTAATGCACGAACAATCGTACCATGGGCGATCCCATGGAAATTGTGTCCGTCTTATTGCAAAATACATCAACATTTAATTTAACCGTGCAGATCGCTAGAACAAACTTCTGATAACATACATTTTGAAAAGTGTTGTGTGACACGGATCGCCATTGTCGCTTGGTGTCTGCTTTCTTGTTCGAAAAGAGATCGTTTCGTCTTGACTGTAAAAATTAAGTTTGACTAAGTTTTACGCACTACTTGAACTCATACATTTACGTTGTAGGTGTAAGCCGCCGTTCTCAGTTTTCTGGAAGTTCGTTTTTGCGTTTCTCAGATGTGATACTATTTTTTATGGACCGAACGAAATTTCTTTTGGCGTGAATCAGGACTCGTGGTTTTGTGGCATAAATGAAGAGCATTGATTAAAGCTCAGTTATGCCGTCTTCGAAATCGCTGACACGGATTTGAACTAACACTTCAGGTTTTGTGTGAGGCGATACGATACATCATTGCCTTTTACTTCCTCAATGAAATCGTTTCATCTTATTGCAAAATTACATTTGACTAGGTTTCATACGCAGCAGGTCCCTGTATATAAGGAGAGTGTCTTAGCGTCAGAGTATTCATTCCACTCTCAAACGATCAAGAAGATGGAAGAGTCAGCACAGATCGACCTGCTGGTCAAATATTTGCTAAAAGTCATACGAAAGCATAATTCACATGCTAAAGTGGCAACAAAACTTACTCTTTTGGTCGTTGATTTGATGAGAGTCATACGAAAGTGTGTAAGTGCTAATGAAGTTTGCTATATCTGCAAAGGTAAATGGGTATTTGTCTCCAGAATGCCTGCTTCGTCTAAGAAAAAGAGACAAAAGTCAAGATACCTAATATCGTTGTCAGGAGAAAGGACACTGGAATTCAGAGTGCCCTACGAGAAAAGAGAAGAAACAGAAACAAGACGAAACAGAGAAGAGGGATTCAGAAGAAGAAGAAGAAATTGAAGATGAGGAAGAACTTGTGCCAGTAAAGACATGGAAATGGAAAAATTGACAATGTGAGCCGATGCGCTGGCCCTGATGTGAAATTTCATACTACCTTCTAAAGGAGAATAGACCAGAAAGAAAACGTAAGTGTCTCTTGGTCTTGACATTGTATAATAAGGATGGCGTGTTTTGTTTTTACTCACACTTTATGAAATTGTGCTCTTTCACCTCTCTCTATCCCTCTGTATCATGTTTTAGTTAGAATTGAAATGGAAGGATGTTTTCCTTCACGCACGCTCTTTGGGCATGCAAGTCGGTAAACAATAGTCAGTCTATTCATCCATCATTTTGTGTCTTGATGTTTCCCAAATCACACACTGATGCCATAAAATAACGGGTTAAATGGGTTTTGTAGTGTTGGGAGTTGGGGGGTGGGGTGTAGGTGTTTGGCAGAGTTGGTCATTGCAGGTGAGGGCTTAGGTGCTTTCAAAAACCTTTTTCTTCTTCACTCTGTGTTGATGGAATATAATGGGTTATTTTCTTCACTCTCTGTTGATAGTATATATACAGGGTTATTTCTTCACTCCGTGTGGATAGTGTATAATGGTTTTCTTCTTCTTCCCTCTGTGGTGTGTGTGTGTGTGTGTGTGTGTGTTCGTGTACGTTGTGTAGATCGTATATTTGGTTGTTTTTTTCTTCTTCCTCCCGAGTGTGGATAGTATATTTGGGGTTTGTATGCGTTAGCGACGTTGTGTGGATAGTATATTTGGGGTTTGTATGAGTTAGCGACGTTGTGTGAATAGTATATTTGGGGTTTTTATGCGTTCGCGTACGTTTGTGTGGATAGTATATTTCGGGTTTGTACGTGTTAGCGACGTTGTGTGGATAGTATATTTGGGGTTTGCATGCGTTAGCGACGTTGTGTGGATAGTATATTTGGGAATTGTATGCGTCCGGGTACGTTTGTATGGAAGGTATATTTGGGGTTTGTATGCGTTCGTGTACGTTTGTATGGATAGTATATTTGGGGTTTGTATGCGTTCGCGTACGTTTGTATGGAAAGTATATTTGGGGTTTGTATGCGTTCGCGTAAGTTTGTGTGGATAGTATATTTGGGGTTTGTATGCGTTTGCGTACGTTTGTGTGGATAATATATTTGGGGTTTGTATGCGTTCGCGTACGTTTGTGTGGATAGTTTATTTGGGGTTTGTTTTCTCCTCTTCCCTGTGTGCGTGTGTGTGTCTGTGTTCGCGTACGTTGTGTAGATCGTATATTTGGTTGTTTTTATTTTTCTTCTTCCTCCCGAGTGTGGATAGTATATTTGGGGTTTGTATGCGTTCGCGTCCGTTTGTGTGGATAGTATATTTGGGGCTTTTATGCGTTAGCGTACGTTTGTGTGGATAGTTTATTTGGGGTTTGTATTATCTCCCTTCTGTGTTGACGGTATATTTGGGGTTTGTTTTTTTCCTCTTCCCTCTGTGTGTGTGTGTGTTGTGTATTGGTCTCTGTTTGTCCCTATAAAACTCACTTTATCCCTATCAGATACACTCTACCTACCTACCTGCAGTAGCGTGTATTCAGGTCAGCCACTTGCAACACTGTTGACATTTATCCCCTAGTGTTCAGTACAGTGACGTCACTGACACTGGAAATTTCGAGACTATAAATATGGACTTAGGGATTTCCACAGGTTGTAGCTATACATATTTACTAGAGTTCATAAACAGGAACGTCACTCAAGCTGAGGCTATAAAAAGATAGTGGGGTTTTCCAAAGGAATAACCCACAAGTTGTAGCATAAATAGATAGTGGGATTTCATAGGAATTTTAGCTGATTATAGCTATAAATAGATACATGGGTGTTTATCCACGATCATCACACAAGTTGATATTGTAAGTAGTTACTAATTTTATCCATTTTAGTCTAAACCATTGTAACTTAATTTTCGGGGATATGTTTATTTTCCTTTAAATTCTGGGACAATTTCGTCATTTTAGCGTTACTTTTAGTCACATCCATTTTGTCGTTGAGCATTTCCTTGATTATAGCTATTTATAGCATCATTACAATTATGCAAAGTTTTGAACACCCCAGCAAGATTTCAGGTATTGGTAATGCTTTATATATAAATCTCACGCTTGTACTAGTGTATGTATGTCTCTGTCTCTGTTGTGTTTGACCCTCTACCATCATTGTCCCTAGACAGTCCCACCATGTTCAATTCTCCTTGACGCTATACAGACCCACCATGTTCAATTTCCATATGTTAAATTCCCCTTGAGGCTAGAGTTGCCCAAGACTTTTTCCCATGTTAAATTCCCCTTGAGGCTAGAGTGCCGGGCTTGTATTCCCCATGTTAAATTTAAATTGAGGCTAGAGTGCCTGGACCCTGTCTGTAATGCTAATTCCCACTGAGGCTAGGGTGCCGGGTTTGTATTCCCCATGTTAAATTTCCATTGAGGCTAGAGTGCCGGGACCCTGTCTGTAATGCTAATTCCCATTGAGGCTAGGGTGCCCCCATTTACTACTTTTATATTATCCAAAACTAGCATGTCCTGCTATTTGTCTAAGCCGTTATCACCACAGCTTAAAAGAATTGCAGCACGTGGAGCAACTTTCTTAAGCCTCTCATTAAATATGCTCAGATTTATTGGTTCCAAATTTTCAATTTGCGCTTCATAAATGTTATCAGGTAAGTCACCATATTTTAGTTTCTTAAACACAATATTTTGAGATTTCTTAGGACTGAGTTTCCTTTTTCGGGGTTGGTTCCATTTGCATTTTGTAGACGTTGATGCATTTAAACCATCTTTCTGGGTATGAGTTATGTCCACCAGGGCATACAATACACAACCATCATAGCTCATAACGAATTTAAAAAAATGTTATGTCGATAAAACGAGACTCGATGGAAATTTCATCAAGATGTTGGAATCTGGTTCTCTTATCCGTGGAAAGATTAATTTATATTTATTTTGTCATGACGATGAGTCTTATAAAATGGCAAATGCAGAGACGTGAAAATATCTCGAAAAATTGTTATGTAAATTTATGTGTGAAAAAATATAATAAACTTTATGACTAACAGCGATGTGTAAAACTTTGTGTGAAATATAAAATAGAAACCCCAAAATAGCGCAATAGTTGTATATAATGGGTTGTTTCTGAGTCAAAAATCCCATTTTGTACGACGACGTTGATGCTTTCCATGGTGGTCTTTAGGTGGTAAACGACTAAGAAATCAATTTTGTTGTCTCAACTAATTGAATTCTAGTATGTTTTGATTACCATGGGTCTATACGGTGAGACTGTGTTTTCGTCCCAATACAAAATGGGGGTTTGGATCAGAAATCCCCTTACACAAGTGCTATATATCCAGGAAACGTGCTGTTTATAATACGTTTAGTTATATTCGAAACACTAAAACGTATATAAATGAAAAGGACAACAGCGAATGTAACCAGTGCAATGTCTTTTCTCCCATCGTCTCTTCCTATATCTCTCATTAATTGCTTATTTTTCTAACTATATTTCAAATGTGGCTTTTTGTTTGTTTTGCTCTGGAATTGTATGCAGTGTTTGTCCTTGTTTTCAGATACACTCAAATATGTGTCGAATCAATCATATCGTTGGATCATTTTCGTATGTTTCTGAAAAGGACTTAGATAAAACAATATGATAGACTTTAAAGAAAACAACTAATTATCTAAGCTGCATTTCTCGTTGATCATCCCTGATGTTTCTTTCTTCAAAGGGATAGTCTTTCCTATTAAAACGGTTCCTAGGCCTTCATGATCTTTTGTTTTTTGATCCTGTTCTACATCTGCGCCTGCGGGAGCAGGGTCCAAATTGGCAAATTTTGGATCTTTTTCCGACTCCTTCTTATCAGATTGTCGTCTCTTTTCCGTCTCATGTGTCTGAACTTGTGTTATCGAATTCGGTTGTTCATCTGTATATGGGGAAGCTGAAGGTTCCTTTGATAATGTCGTCCGCTGTCTCGGATTGCTCTCTTGGGGTATGTTTTCTTGAGAATTCGATAACATTTTCGAACTCTCATGTTTTCTCGACTCCTCGAGGTCAGATTTTCGTATCTTTTCCGTCTCATGTGTCTGAACTTGTGTTATCGAATTCGGTTGTTCATCTGTATATGGGGGAGCTGAAGGTTCCTTTGATAATGTCGTCCACTGTCTCGGAATGCTCACTTGGGGTATGTTTTCTTGAGAATTCGATAACATTTTCGAACTCTCATGTTTTCCCGACTCCTCGAAATCAGATTTTCGTATATTTTTCGACGAATGTTTTTTCCGATTGAGCAATTTTAGGATTACAAAGAAAATATTGATGATGATACTAATAATGAAGATCACAAGTATAAGATATGACCACCAAGGAATTCCCGTCGTCTCAGCGGAGCCTATGGGATTAAAACAAAAAGAGAATATTGATTGTTTAGTTGGAATAAATAAATGTTGAGACTTCAAGCACCTGAACTAATTTTGATCTAAGTTAAACATTTTTTTACTAATATATTGGAGGAAAGTTATCTTCTGACATTGTATGTCCGGTAGGCCAGATTAATTTCTGGATCTGTATATGTCAATATTGCAATTGGTCATGCTACAGTCAAATGTTGTCGTGGGTCATTTATCAAACGTTCACTCGGCCTTGCATGTAAAATGAAACTAACCTTCCGCAGTAAACAAATGTTTATTATCAAGGAAAGCATATGACCATTTAACATGTGTTATAGATATTTTTCAACTCTGGATTACATTATATTTATGATACCAGATACAACAAGCATGACACGTAATTATATCGACATCATCTACCAATTTTTTTAACCAAGCGAAGCGGTAAAATATGGTTAGTGTTTACTGAGCAAACGTTATTTCAAACTCAGCACAAATATACGCTCAGCTAAATGTCCTAGATTTTAGTTACCTCGGCGATACATGTGCCGTATTTATTTACTCGAATATGCAAGGTAATTAGTTACATAAAAGTGTTTGGAAGCTGTATTACTTTCGCCTATTAGCACTAATACCTAAATCATAAAACAGAGCAGCTAAATCACACGTCTCATTAACTTGGCATTCACCTGTTGTAGCAAATGCATGCACCACAATCACATATTATTAGATCTCTGTATACAATTAGACAGCCCTAAAATTCTTTTTTATTATTCATGACGTAGATTTAGCCACGTGATACGAGTATATGCTCTTAAAAAAGGTAACAGAAAAGAGTGAAACACAAAAGGCTTTGTAAAATCGAACAAATAATTAATTTCCCTAGAATGCAAAGTGAAAATGAGAAGAAGAAAAAAACTTATGGTATCGCGAATTAAATACTCCAACAATCCAAGAATTACAGACACAAGTCCTAATAATAAAAAAGTCTTGAATAAAACTTAGTACAAGTTCCGAAGTGATCGAAAACTGAAGGCGATGACGTGTCTGTTATAGCGCATGGGAAGCTGATGTGCCTAGGTCTTTTGTTGAATCACAGTAATATAATTTCAGGTCCGAATATATTATAAATTCCAGTGAATATCTTTATCCAAGCATTTTATCAAAGCACCTTTGTATTGCCAGAGAAAATAATCATTTGAATTCAATAATTTGAAGGAAATAAAATACAATTCAGCCCAAACTGATCAACACAACTTGAAGGTGCTAGATGTTAAAGCACGACTGGTAAAATCCTCACAGTTACAACATATATAGTTCTCTACTTGACCTTAAGTCACACTTAGTATTTTCTAAAAAAAATACCAAAAATAACCCTTCTAAAATGATCTAATGAGCCATGTTTACTTACAACACAATAACCTGTAGAATTCACTTTGACAATTTCAAAAACCCGACCCAAATAATCATATTTATTATATCTTGTTTACCTGAATAATAATCCTGATAGTAAGCTCATAGAGATAGAGAATCATTTAGCTATGTATTAGTTACTGAGATAAAATGAAATAAATTTATGTTTTAGAAAGCCATTTAGGTCAAGCAGAAATGAATTCAATTTTGGACAATGTGTAGGCCAACATACACTTTTACATTACAATAGCATGTAATGAAATATAAAAAAAAATAAAACTAACAAACAAACATTAAATTAAATATACATAACACCATGGATTACCCAATAATCATATAATGTTTGAGGAGGAAAGTTAGCATAAAGTAAGTATGCATGCATGCATGCATACATGTATGTAGGTAGGTAGGTAGGTAGGTATGTATGTATGACGGCACCTCAGAAAAAAATAACAAACATTGGGTGGAGAGCTTGTGTCTCATTTTAGCGCATTCAATATACAAGGAAACATAATCAAACCTTCTGTTCCACCGCAGATTTCCTCCGCCTTCTTGTCTGTAAAATACAAACATTTACTTGAAATTAGAAACAAAAGTTCACTATCACTTCCTGAAAGAGAATCGGAGGAATGATTAAGCTCACGACATATCTGTACTCGTTAAACCCTCAGTGGCCATACAGTTCTAAGCTGTGCTTCCATTAAATTAGCAAGTACGTTTTTGTATTTTGTTTCGCATGTGCCAGCAAATATTGCATTTTTTTCAGTATAAGTATAGAGAATAAAACTGAAGAATATAAACATTCTATCTTTCAAAATTATACAATAAATCAAATAATAATAATAATAATAATAATAATAATAATGAGGACTTTGTATAGCGCCTAATCTTAAGAAGCTCTAAACGCTTTACAACATTAGACAACACCTATAAGATAAAAAACATATAATGATAGGATTAGAAAAACAAACACCATGAAATTAGAAAACATTAAAAAAGATGCTGAGAATATTTAAGGTAGGAAATCATTATTAGGTCCTTAAGTTTGTTCTTGCAGTCGAAATAAGTGAGTTTTGAGAGCCCTCTTGAATGTGATCACTGTGTCTTTATGTCTAAGTTCAGTGGGCAATTCATTCCACGTTGCTGGGTCCTGGTATGCACAAGAACGCTGTCCATATGACTTTGTTTTCATAGTGGGAATAATGAGTATACGATTGTCACAAGAGGAGCGTAAGTATTTTGCTGGTGTGTACTTATGGGGGAGGTCGGATAGGTATGTTGGACTAGAGTCCGACAGTGAAACATAGTACAGAGAACAAATTTTGTGTTTGATTCTGGATCGAATGGATAGCCAGTGTAGGGTACATAGCAGCGGGGAGGTGTGCTCTGATTGTGGTACTCTAAGTATGATCCAAGCAGCTGTGTTTTGAACTTTTTGAAGTTTCTGGAGCAGATATTGAGATGAATAAGACAGAACTGAGTTACAGCAGTCCAGTCTTGAAAGTACTAATGAACACACAAGTGTTTTAGTGGCATCGGCTGAAAGATATTTGCGAATTGAGCTGATGCGTCTCAGCTCAAGATATGCAGCCTTGCATATGTTCATGACATGTTGGTGCAATGTGAGAGTACTGTCCAGAGTAACACCTAGGTTTCGTACTGATGGTGTGAATTTAATGTTGGTGTTACTGATATTTATTGTTTGAGGTAAAGGATGCGAATGAGAAAGTCTTTGTGTTGTGATCAGTTGTTGTTGTTCAAGGGTTTAACGCCATTTTTCAGCACAAGATAGGCTATACTTTGCGGCCAGTACAACTGGTGGAGGAAGAACTCTGGAAAACCCAGGGAAGAACCACCGACCCACGAGAAGCTACTGACAGGCTTTCCCACGTACCCACGCTAGCCGAGCCTTGGACTCGAACCCACGCAGACAGAGGTGAGATGGCATTGATCCGGAACGGTGAGCGCTTTAGACCACTCGGCCACTCGGGGCCCCATGTTTTGATCAGAATGGCCTCAGTTTTATCATCATTCATCTGCAGCTTGTTCCATGTCATCCATGATTTCACATCAGAAATGCACCTCTCTACACCTTGGATGGTAGCATCACCTTCAGTTGGGTGGCTAGATTTGTATATTTGGGTGTCATCAGCGTACAATTGGTGAGACACTGGATGATGATCTATGACACTTGAGAGCGAGTGAGTGAACAGAATGAAGAGAACAGGTCCAAGAACAGACCCCTGTAGAACACCACAACATAGATCAACTGGGATGGAGTGTATTCCATTTGCAGATACAATTTGTGTCCTGTAGACCAAGTAGGACTTGAACCACAGTAAGGCTGTATCATGAATGCCAAATACATGCTGGAGACGGTGAAGTAATATAGTATGGTTTATTGTGTCAAATGCTGCAGACAAATCAGGGAGGGTGAGGACTGTAATCTTTACGCTATCCAACGCAGATAGAATGTCATTAACTACTTTTAGAAGAGTAGTTTCAGTACTGTGGCAATGTCGATGTGCAGATTGTACATTGCTAAAAAGACTGTTCATATGAGATACAAGCTGGGATAGAACAATCTTTTCTAAGATTTTTGATATGAAGGGGAAATTAGAAACTGGGCGGTAGTTCTTTAAATCGTTATGGTCTAGTGTTGCTTTCTTCAGCAAGGACTTTACAATGGCAGTTTTGAAAAATGATGGGAATTCCCCGGATGAGGTATTAATAACATCAGTTAGTGAAGGCAATACTGGATCTAAGCACTCATGCAGCAGTAATGTTGGAATTGGATCAAGTTCACATGACTTTGGGTCACTCTTCATCAGGACTGTACGTACGAAATCCATAGATACAGGTTCAAATGCTGCTAATGGTTGCTGCTCAAATTCTGTATCCTAACTGTATGGTGACGACGAGTCAATTGAAATTGTGGTGTCAAGCTTATCTCTAATGGTTTGTTCATTATCACGGAAGAAATCTGCAAACATGTCCGGAAGGTCGACTGGAGAGAACGTAGTTGGAAGTGGTGTAGATTTGTTCCTTGACATTAGCTTGTTAGTAATCTCGAAGAGCTCTTTGCAGCTTGAACTTTCCATAATCTTAGTAGTATAGTGGGCTGATTTCGCTGCATGGACTATATTTGTGACATTCTTCTTAGCGACTTCATAGATTTGCTTATGAATTGTGAGTCTGGTGGAAAGCCAAAGCCTCTCAGCTTTACGGCGGTCTCTTTTAACAGTGCGAAGCTGGTCCCTAACACTACTATAACATGGAGAACATTTTTGAATTGATACTCTGCACTTGGCAGCTGGTGCACGTTTGTCAAGCGATGAACGCAGGCAGTTATCGAGTTGTTCTGCTGTAGGAGGTAAGCAAGTTGTTAAAATAGCTTGGATGTCGTGCATTAGTTTGTTTCTATTTATCATACGGAGGTGTCTCTTAGTAGCAGAGAAAGGTGGAGGGTTAGGTACTGATATGTCAAGATGGCATATAATGCAGAGGTGATCTGATGCAAGGCCATGGGATACCAGGGAGGACCGTAGAATGTTATCATCAGGTCTATGAAGAATCTAGTCTAAAATGTGACCATGCTTATGGGTGGGTTGGTTAACTGACTGTTTCAGGTTAAAAACATTAATAAGTTTTGATGTATTTGGGTTTCCGGGACAGTCAAAGTGAAAGTTGAAATCTCCATGAATAACCAGGTTGCCACCTATCGAATTTCTATAGTCCAGGAGATTCGGAAACTGCTTCAAAAATAGAGAGTCAGCCAGCTTGTTTTTTCTACTAGGAGGAGGGCGGTATGGCAGAAATAATGGACTGACCTTTGCTCCAGTGTGAGTGTGGTTTGGACAAGTTCAAACGATGTGTGATCGAAATTGAATGTTGTGGTGTAACCAGTGGGTGTTAGATCCGCACACTTGGGCTCATCGCCTGATGTTTTTAGCCATGTTTCTGTCAGGAAAAATACGTCAATATTTTGGTCGTTGTTAAAATTAACTATTTCTGTGCGCTTTTCCGGTGGTCCTACTGACTGGGCATTGAATAATGCAATACGCAGATGTATCTCCTGGATAGTTGACACAAAGGTTGACGAATTAATAGGGATTTGAATTAGGTTATCTAGATTAACGGTCGATTTATTTTTTAAATTGTTGAGCCGAAATAAGAGAGATAACTGGAATTCTTCCTCCTGTTCTACGCCGGCCAGCTTTGAAACAACGTTTCATTTTTCGCTTCTGTTTACATTTAGGTAATGATGAATGCAGTCTCAGTTCGTTTAGTCTAGAGCACAATGTAGTGTGCAGAGCCAAGGAGTGAACATTTAAAGCAATGAGGGTCCATCGTAGCATAAACGGGTTGACTGGTGAGTATCACGTGATGGCGGTTTGTTAAAAAACAGTGGAGCGAGGCAACTGAGAAAAAGTCTAATTGTTCTCATTTCCAAGACAAGGATATGAAGAAACACATACGAATTTAACAGCCAATACATAATGAACACAATAACGAAGATGAAAACAGGCAATAAACACAAATATCATGAAAACGGCAATAAAAAACGGAACAGCTGCTTGAAGCCGGTTAAACAATAACGGCCATCTTGTGTAGGAGAATGTTTTTTTCAGTGGAATAAAACATAAGGGTGCTTTCTCCTCAAGTTTGTTTTGCCTTGATATATAACGGCCACATCTACACCACAGACAAAGATGCAGTAAAATATAAATAAACTGTAAATAAATAAACCGTAATTTGAGAAAGAAAGTTTCTAAAGTTTAGGATATTTTATTAGTGTAATTCATTTCCAAGACGTTTTCTAACGATTGTAATTCATTATCAAGAAATGTCTACTGTGGATATTATAACTCTGCAATAAGCTGACAACCAACAATGCAAAATTAGTTTTGATCTAGCCCGGGCTCTTTCGATTCTCTCTGAGTCTTTATCACAAGTAAATGCAAAACAGAGACAAGACAAACAACAAACAAAAAAGCATTAGAACAGTTTACATAACTATATCTAATGGAATTAAATCTTGAAATTATTTAAATGTTTCGTCTGGTTAGCTTCAACTTGACTGCCGATGTTGCAACCTAGTTGGTACTGGCTTGCAAAAAGGGTCCGATAGCACTGTCTTTTTTGTTGTAACGTAAAATATGTCGTTGATATTTCCTTGTTTCTGTAATGCTTGTAATGTCCAGAAAGCAGGAAAGAAAAAAAATCTTAGTGGTTACGCCTTCTTATAATACTCAACGCAGCAAAACACTAAATATATTAGTATATTAGAAAACCGATAAAAACACGAAATAAAATCATCTGTTTGCAACTTTAATTCATTATTCACATTACTCACTCATCTATACTTACTACTGCCTCTTGTAGTTCTTCTTCGTGTTATTATTGATATTGACATAAATCTTGATACAGGTGTCCTTAAATTTCAGGCAATTGCTACATCCTGTAATGGTCGTCATTAATTAAGTGCTGCTTGAATAAAATCCCAAATAATCCTATCATTTCTAACACAAGTCCAAATGTATAATGATATAAATAAACTTCAGTTGTATTTCAAATAATTTCCACGATGAAGGTGTTAATATGGCAGAGTGCCATGCATTTTCTTATGTACTAATCTAACAATGGCCAGAACTGTAATGATGTTCAAGAAGTCTTTTGTTGAATCACAGTAATATAATCCAAGGTTTCCGTCTTATCTATAATTCCCAGTTAATATCTCTTTCGAAGAATAGCATAGAGTACCTTGCTTTTCCAGAAAATAGTATATAATTTCACCCAAATCAAAGTCTGAATACAACAATATTAATAATTTCTGCCCAAATGTTATCGCAGGAATAAATAAATTTCCTAAAAAACACAATTAAAAAAGCCGTCTTCCTGACGTAGGTCACAATTAGCATTTTCTAAAAAAGCAGTTGGTTGATAGAAACTTCCATTCTAGAAGACTCTGCTACTAAAATTAGAATAAAGAACATGGCAAACGCATTGTCCTTGGCGCAGACCAATATAAATATGTTTTCTCCTGTTGTTAATGATCCTAATATTAAACCCAAACTCATAGAGAAATTATTAGCTATGTAATTGAATAAAACAAATCAATAATTCTGGTCAAGAAGACAATAAACTTGGTATATATATATATATAATGTATGTGTGTTACCTGAGCAAAATTCAAAGCAATCCCAATTAGCAGTACATTCTCCATGTTCATAGCGACACATATCACACCCTTGTTTAGATTCGCTGCAAAATTGTTCGTTTAATGTACACGTAGATTCATAACAATTGTTTACTGATAACTCTCGGGTCCGATTCAAACTTCCATTGGAGGTTGCAGACCGGGTCAGCCTCAAAGACTCATGGGATTTCTTGTTCGGATGTTGTAGTGCCAGAGGATGGACAGGAATAGCAGTTACAGCCATCAAGAATAAGAGTAATCTCTCGATGTATGCTGGAAATCAGTTTATTCATATTTAAATGTTTAATTTATTTATTGTAAATTGAAAATCTAGAACACATATTTTCAACAAGCAAAAACAAAATATCGTGAGGTTCTCTGATATCAATGAAATATTCGTCAAATAGTTTGTATTTCTGACAAGTAATTCTGATAAATTTTGAGCAGCATACATTTGCCAAAATTCTGCTGAATTATATAAAAATGAACGCTAATGATTAGCCATTCGTCTGCCATCTCCACAAGTCTCCAAAGCTGTTTGATGATTTGATAAATTTAGTGTGAAAATAATCAGAGAGCGTTAAGATGTGTAAGGAAGTATATAAAACATTGCTATTAAATGAATTTATCAAGTTAAAATTAGTGTAAAAGCTGATCAGAGATAGTGAGGATTGCAAGGAATTAGATCCAACAAAACTCATCGTACATTTTTCAAAGACGTTACTAACAATATTTGATCGTTAGTCCAAGTGTGTTTCCTTGAACGAAAGGGGCGCAACTCATTGTCTTCTTGTTTATATCTATATTATATGCGCAATATTGTGGTTACAATCAACAATTACGGTACTGGTTGAACATACCAGCCAGTTTGTTTTCAGCTTGTAGCAGTAACATTGCAAACTTTTGATTCAAGCTTGTTTTAAGGCACAACAATCTACACAAGAGCACGGAGCAGACTCAAAAGAAAATAGTGGCGGAGTGGGGTGGGTGGGTGATATGGTGTGCACATTTAAACGAAGAGACTTCGCAATAAAAGTTCACGAACTATTTATAAAGGATAAGCGCCAATGTCTTTACCATTTACGGCTCTGTAGGGACAGAGTGAACTCTAATGTGGTCTTACTGTATTCAATACATGTGTCACAGTATGAAAGCGAAAGTAGAAAACAGCAACTTACGGTGATCCATGTGTAGTGTGTACGTTCCGTTGTAACTTAGGTAACTTAGTCATTAAAAATCCCAATAAATTATTCAGTCAAACAACGTTAAAAAGAGACTTTGAATTAGTTACAACCGAATGTCACGTTGATATTGCAGTAATGTACATGCTGTCTAAAACGAGGCTCTGTATATGTGGGGTTTCCATTTTAGGGTCAATAGGTGCATTGCAATAATCTGTTGGGGTTCGATATGGGGCTAGTGGGTTCGACATTTACGTCTTAGTTCATTTGTATTAGTTTGTATTGAAATCGAAAAAGTCTCATTCATTCATTGATATACTAAAGGTACAGGTGTTCATATACCAGTCAGATTGATGTTTAAAATTAAAGCAGCAGAGACACTGAGCCCACCAACTGTTTCGTCCAACAGGACCATCTATCAAAAACATTTCTGATAGAAGTTCTTATTTCACAAAATAAACCCTTCTAGCCAGAAACTATGATGACTAAATCCTCTTTTCTGGCCGGAAGGGTTATTTCGACAGCGATAACTCGCTATAAAAAATGTTTCTTCACGGGGGGGGGGGGGGGGGGGCACGACGGCGACGTTGGTGGCTCAGTCTCTCTGCTGCTGATCATTTTAGGATTTTTAGTTAAAAAATGTATCTAACCCAACTCGGTATCGTGTTCGAGGATCATGTAAATTTATCGTCACAAACCGGTGTGGTTTTCGTTGAGCATGACTAAAGAAATTTTTAAATTTATTGAGGTCCATGTCACCACTGCACCAAGTCTGATGAATATTTCTCAGCGTGTGTGCGTCAACTCCGTTAAACACTGCAAGAACGTTACAATTATCTCTGATCACTTTTGGAATTTGTGTATACCGCTGAGTCACATAAATGACATCAGTGTTTTTGTGTCGACCACGGGAGAATATTCTGGCTGGATTTTTTTGTTTATCCAACATTACATCGTCGTACACAACTAAGTTGTTAATTGATCCATCAATGTCGTCGACGGATGGAGCTTCTTCGATGTCAGTTATAAAATCAATAACATCTTCGTGAAAATCACTTTGATTTTCCATTATCGATTTTGCACTTTCGTTAAAATCTTTTAGCACTTGATAACATCGCTGATCGTCCACAGACGGGGCTATCAAATATAATTTATCCCACTTCATCCACTTCATTATTAAATTAAGTAACAGCTGTGTCTTACCCGACCCAGATGGACCTATGATAATCATTCGAACAGAATTTGGTAGCACTGAGTTATGCTTGATTGGCTCTTGTCGCTTTGTCGCGGAAAAGTCAGTGATTTCCATTAGATATATCATAAAATAAATATGAATTTATATTGTGTGAAATGCCGAGCACGTACCCCAACTACGGATACGACAACAATTACAACAAAAAATAATCGACAAGCGCTTACAGGCAAGTGTGAACGATGTGGCACAAAAAAATTTAGATTTATTAAAAGAAAAGCGGAGGTGATATCGCAGCCAAGTTAACAGCGCTGCCAGGAGCTCCGTGGGCTAAATACCCAGGAGAAAAACATCTTCCAGGATATAATTACTGTGGTCCAGGAACCCGACTTGATATCAGACTTGATGCTCAGGATCAACCAAAATCCGGCGAGTATCCGATAAACGCTATCGATGCAGCGTGCCATGCTCATGATGTAGCTTACCGAAGCAAGGATTTGCAACAGCGCCATCTCGCGGACGTGAAATTAATTCATGCGTTAAGTGCCATCCCTGATAAATCTTTCAAAGAAAGGTTAGCATCCTGGTTGATAAAAACTGCAATGAAGGGTAAATTAGCGTTAGGTACTGGTATATAATGGAGTCGATTTATTATTCCCCAAGCGGATACTGGAGAGGTAACGCGGCAATTAGTAAACTCGCTGAAGCAGCAAAAGTTACGGCGGTTACTGCCAAAAATTGGTTATCCCGACAGGCAATATGGCAAATTTATCTACCGCGCCCCAAACAAATTCACTTCGCGCATTTCAATGTTAGTGTGCCAAATGAGGTTCATCAAGCTGATATATTATTTCTGCCACATGATACTATCCGAAGACGCACATACAAGTACGCGTTAACCATAGTTGATGTTGCCAGTAGATACAAAGATGCGGAACCGTTAACGACTAAAACATCATCTGAGGTTGCTTCTGCGTTTGAAAGAATTTATCAGCGAGGACCTACACCACAAGGTGGTCTACGATGGCCACATCTGCTACAAGTTGATCCTGGCAAAGAATTTCAAGGTGCAGTATCATCGTTGATGAAACAACATAACGTCACCATACGACGAGGACACACTGAAATTCATCGTGATCAGGCAATTGTTGAGCGATTCAATCGAAGACTTGCTGAGCGGTTATTTGGATATCAATACGCGAAGGAATTTATTCAAGATACGAGATCGCGCGAATGGGTTGCAAGATTACCAAGCGTGATAGCTGCGCTAAATAATGAAATAACTCGAACAACCAACATGAAACCTTCCATCGCGATCACGAAAAAAAATATACCCGTACGACGTGATTCTTCAGCACAGCCAGTGTTGGGTAATGTCATAGTTAGATATTTATACGAACCAGGCGAACTTGAAGGTGGTAAACGAAGAGCGACTGATCCCATTTGGAGTGTTACCACACATAGCATATCCACCGTGACAAGATCCACTGGCAGACCAGCAATCTACAGGTTGGATTCAACTGCTCCTCAACGCGGATTCACACGTGAGCAACTTCAGGTAATTCCCGAGGATACACAATTGCCGCCAAAATCACTGAAGTGACTTAACTAGCACTGGCGCCTCTGCGTCTATTACACTCAAGACAGGTCAACATGACATTATCGCGTGTATGACCGCGATTGTTATCTTTTCTGTCTACGGTAAATTGTCTTGAATTTTTATTCGAATACTGCCATAACATTATACAATTACAGCTCGCGCAGTGATTATTCTGTTGTTGTTTCAACGCAACAACGAAGTCAACATTAAGGTCGAAATCGCGATTATTTTTTTTGTCACTCTGTTTGTAACCGGCGAGTTTTTTTCTTATTACATCACCATCGGTGATGCTGTTGTTTTCATCGCTATCAGCGTTTGATTTAAAATCCGAAGGATTTTCCAAGACAATTCTTCACAGTTGAGATATTCTTCTGACTCCGGACACCGCCAAGTAGACTAAGTTTGACCATTCGATTCGATCATCAATGATCCAGACAGTTGTATCTGAAATAGTCAGTCCTTGAGAACAATGAATGGTCATTGCGTATCCTAGCGTCCACGGGGATTTATTCATCGCTAGTGCATCCTCGACAGCATCGATGTCAACTAACACAATATCATTCAATACTAAATTCTGTTTCTCTGTCTTTCCTGGAATATCAACATCTATATTTTGTAACCGCGTATCAGTTGGTCTATAACATAACGGCGTTGGCAGCATTGGAAACTTTATTTTTTGTAACCGAAATAGCTGTTGTTGAAGTGTGTCTCTGACTATCTTTCTACTTGCCACTATCAAATCGTCTGGTTTCCACACGCGTAAAAAGTCACTCATCGAAGTTTCAGGAATCATCTCGCGCATGATTTCACATTGAATTTTATTCGGTTGTAGCCTGATTAGTGTTTTAAATTCTTTCAGCGTTGCATCAAGTGCTCGGTAATCATCAGACACTTCTTCGTGATAATCAACAAAATTCCTCAGCCAATCATGCGGAGATGCGCCGACAAACGGAGGTGGTTGACCGTGATCGCCGCACATAATCACTGCGGTATTTTTCGTTAGCAGCCAATCAAGAAATGTTTTTAACGTTTCCAGCGGCACCGTACATATCTCATCCCAAATTATTATATCATTGATATATTTTGTTCCCATTCGATCTGGCGTCCACACACCGCCGCTGTATTTGAAAAAGCTGTGATAAGTACAAGAATTGACTCCTCGCTGTTTCATCTCTCTGGCAAGTCTGTGTGTAGGTGTTAGCACAATCATATCTGAATTCCGAAATAATTCAATCGCTCGAGTTGTTTTACCAGACCCGCCCTGCCCGTTCAAATAAACAGTTTTATGTCTGGTGATTGGATCATCCACAGACGGTGCGGAAGATATTTCTGGCATTGTTGATTTATAATAATCGTCCTCGATTGCAACATCAGCGGATTCACAATACTCGTGCAACATCTCGGCTTTTATTCTCCACGAACCCCATTCATCTCCGCCGCAGAATTTCATTATATCGGTCAGTGATTCTGAATATTTCTTGTCGATGTAAAATGAATCCGTGGCAACTCTGACTGCCATACCAGTATGGTATGGGCCAGGAAATCGATTTACCATCGATAACAAATTTATAGAAACATAAGCCAGCACTGAAGATCTCAAATGTGTGTATTGAGGCGATTCTCCGTCGATGTAACTTACAATTGTGCCCAACTTTTTCCCGTCGGACAAGAACACATCCTCCCTGTTACAAAATATGTCTCTGGCAACCGCGTCGGCGATTATAAAATCCAATTCAGCTTCATCGATAATCAACCGCGAGTGATGCATTTTATGATCAAATGCTGCACCCTGAGTAAATTTACCGATTATTCTTCGTCCAAGATCTTTCGCTGTGATTTCACTGTTTTTGAGTTTGATCTTGAGAATTTTAGGAGCCTCACTGACAATGACATCCATTGGGGTATTTGGACACTCTCGTGCATACTCGCCGATAACTTCTTTGAGGGTAACACGCTCCGGTGTTGGTAACCAAACTGAGGTCTGCGGTCGATAACATATGATTGCTTCATTGACAGTCAACGATACCAGTATGCCGCTGTCAAGCATATATCGCAATAACACTATTGGTACCCAGCGCTTTTCGACGAAGTGTCTGCCAAACCAAACATAACAGCACGGATGAAGTCCCGCAGCAAATTCAAACGAAGTCACACGAGCAAATCCTGTCAGGTCAGCGTCGGGTAAACTGCCGTTTAGGGCGACTCGTGTCATCGAGTTCGTGGGGTGTCCAAACCGCGTAAAGTATTCGCGGCACTCGCCGTTCCCGAGAAAGCTTCCTGGGTAGCAGGCAATCATATCCACGGAAATCATATCCCGGTAGTCATATCGGGTATTCCACAACCCGCCATGACCATACTCGACACAACTTAATTGTATATCCGAAAGAAACTGACTTCGGGTTGGTCTCCACGAATTTCTTTCTCTGGCGGCGTGAGCGGCAACACTTGGAACTGTAAAACAATTAACCAATATGCTCATCGCTAGCATCTCTCATATACATTTTTGCGAGTTTTTTCATTTGTTGGTGCAACGATTCTGTTCTGTATAATTCTCCGTTGGGTCTCACAAATTGATCATAGTCGCCATCTTCAGAGCTCCTAAATAACCAAACCGACACAGGGTCGGTTTTACTCAGCGCGTAAATAACCTCGTATATGTTTCCAGAATAAAACTTGACAACACGGTCTCGTGGAAATATTGTAACCGCATCAGTCCACGCGTGCGAATTATGATCAATAATTTCAATCGGTGTTCCTGACTTTTTATAATGCTTCGAACTGTATAATATTTCCCCGGTTAGTGTTTTTACTGTTATTGAGTATTTTAATTTACTTGATAGCGCAGCAACATCATTTATTGTTGCCCCGGTATCTTTAACCGATTCACCCCATGATGTTATTTTTTTACGTCGCAGGTCGGTTAAACCGTTTCCTCGTTTTGTGTTTTTAAAATGTTCCATTACTCGCTCGGCTACACAATTCAACACCGTCGAAGTAAATGACGCAATCATTCGCATCGGAGCGAGTTTATCAATTTTTGGTTTTTTTTACAGGATCTATTCCATAAATGACTGCGGTTACAGGATACGCTCGAGCGTAATATGGTATATCAATCCCGGTGAGCATTCCTGGTTTACAATTGTTACTTAACAGAGCGGTCTTTCCGTTAGCAAGAACAGGGTCGAGTTTGTCACGGATAATCCAGGTATCGTCATCGACGTTGACAATAAATTTTATTCTGAAAAAATATTTCTTTTCACGTTGATGAAAATTAATATAATCAATAATTGTTTTTGCTCGGGCATCAGTCATTGTAGCATCGATGATGTTCTCATCGATGACATCGTCGTCGTCGCGGATAATTTTAAATGTCGACCATACATGAGATGCGCCGTCGTCGCGGAATTCTTTCTTACCCTCGTTGATAATATTAAACAGATCAGTTAGATGCCGTCGTCGTGGATCCGGGTTTAGCCTGTCAAGATCGAATCTCCCGCCGCCAACTGCGGATAACCTCGAAAACACTGTCATATTATATTTAAGACAAATATTTAAATAAGAAAATATTATATATACAATGAACAACGGCAGATGGTTAAAAGGTGGATCCGTAACAGTCTGTGGTAAGCCCTGTAGGAAGGAATTCTGCGGTGAACATATACAGAGCATCAAACGAGGAAGCACAGGACCTATTCGTTGCCTGCGATGTGGCATTGGTGTCAGAGGTAAAACACAATTATGTGCGGGGTGCGGGGGAAAGCGATACCGTGAACTCAAGCGATATTACAATAAAAAATAACGGAGACGCGCTAAAATCCGAGAGTGATTATATAACTAGGTTTTCACACAAATTATAAATTAGACAAATATATTATTATATAAATGAATCAAGAATTTGTCCCACATCCCACAATCAAGAATTACGAAGCATCTCGCGAGGGAATAGTCAGACACTGTAGGCGGAGAAAACCAGTTGGTGCTGTTAATAATACTGGTTATCTCCGATTTAAGGTTGCTGGGGGTAAAAACTATTATATTCACAAGTTCGTGTTCGAGTGTTTCCGCGGAGAGATCAAAAAAGGTCTTGTAATTGATCATATTGATGGACAGAAACTTAATAATAATTTATCCAATTTGAGAGCTGTGACGCAGAGCGAAAATTGTAAGGCTGGTAATACTGGTCATGGTAATAAGATCGCCAGGAGAGTTATATCTATAAATTTAGATACAAATGGAGAAATAATATTTCAATCGATATATGCAGCTGGCAAGTATTTTGGTATTTGTGTGGCTTCAGTAGGAAAAGTTGCAGAAAATATTACCAAATCCGCGTTGTCAAAAACATATAATAATCAGAAAATTATATTTCGTTATTGTTAGGTAATTTACTGTAATCGAGAGAATTTTCCAACGGAGATAACTCTGCAGTGACTGTGTGAAAAGTCAATGATATAATTATTTCCCCGTTGTTACTTGACTTTGTCAAGGATGACAGCGCGCTATAACACTTTACAGGTAACAGCAGACGGTTTTCTGCACAAGGAAGTAAATAACTTCCCTTTATTTCCCCTTGACGCTATCAAGGTGACAGCGCAAGAATGACAAAGTCCTTGATGAAATCAAGGTAAACGTGTATTCATCTTTTTTTTTCACAGACAATATCTTTATTTTATTACACTTGTTCGGGTTTATGGTTCATCTGTAGTTTCCACACGATAATATTTAAGAAAATACGTTTTAAACAAATCACGCTGAGCTATTTCTGAACTTTCGGGTATCAGTCGGTTTATATACAATATCGTCCTAATACTATATTGGGGTTTCGAAACCCAACGAAGTTGTACACGTACTCCGTTATCGCCTCGTTTCGGGGTAACCTTTTACCCCAAAACAGGGTTGATTTCAGGGGGTACGTGTGCAACTTGTTGGATGTAGAATTATAACCCCGCATACCGTCCTTAGGATAAGTTATGTGTTTGTGCCGTCTTAGGATAAGTTAGAATTAAGTCCTAGGATAAGTTATATATACAATTGTAAAATACAACTGCTGTAAATAGCTTCTACTGCTGTAAATAGCTTCTACTGTAAATATTGTAAATACTATATGTTTGTGCCGTCCTTAGGATAAGTTAGAATTAAGTACTAGGATAAGTTATGTGTTATGTGTTATCCCCATATGAGCCTTGCTAGCATATCAAATGGTAAGCTAGGAGGTTCACAAATGGGGAATGTCTCGTCGTTTCGCAAACACACCCTCTGGGCTTTCTAGACTGTCATTTGGCAGTTTAGGAGCTCAATCGGGGGTAGTGTTTCCGCCCCTCCTGAGTTTGGTAGGATGTCATAAGACACCCTAGAGACTGAAAGGAGATGTGATGTTTTTTTATTTTAAATATTTAAAAATATATATAAATATGAATCAAGAAAATATCAATAATGTGATTGATGCTATTAAAAAATTAGAAAAACAAGGATTTAATATATTACTAAATGTTGAAACTATTCTGTCAGATTTTGAATCATTATACGAAGCTAAGTGCGCAGGGAGTTATATTCTTCCTGCTCAATATCGATTCATAAAGATGATCCAAAATAATTTGTATAAATCGCTAGCCAGCGTAGCGGAGACACAAATAAATGAATTTGTTCCACTGTCTCGTGCAATCGAAAAGATCAGGCTGGCACTGGCAGCCGAGTATGAAACTAAAAAGATAATTAACAATCGGGTCGGAAATTAAAGCATTGTATGTCCGCTGATGAAGTCAAGGGTGAAAATCCTTCGGATTTTGAAGTCAATGATAGCTTTGTCACGGATGACGAAGTCATTCACGAAATCAGCGGGAAGTAAATACCTCACCTTGACTTCGTCAGATACCTTGATAAAATCAAGGAAGTGAAATCGGGTTCCTAGAAGTGAAATCGAAAGTAAAAAAAAGTAATATTTTTTTTTTACTGTGTAAATTATGCAACCGTCCGATTTCGTTGGTTTTCATAGCAAAATACCCCACAAAATTCTTGACTTTGGTCTGTTTTGTTAAATTTTACTAGCAAATACCGTTATGAATCTGTGACTTTGGTCTGTTTCGTTGGTTTTCATAGCAAATTACCGTTATGAATCTGTGACTTTGGTCTGTTTTGTTAAATTTTACCAGCAAATACCCCCATGAATCCGTGACTTTGGCCAGTGGTACAAAAAATATATATAAAGTAAAATATTTTTGAAATTCTTCGAATTTCAGGATGGAAATGTCTTTGACATTTTTAAAAATCCTTTGGATGGAAATGTCTTTGACATTTTTAAAAATCCTTTGGATGGAAATGTCTTTGACATTTCTACTGCAGGATCTTATCGAGATGATCCCGTGAAATGCACGAGTGAGCAACATTGAGGATTTGGTCTGCGTCACAAGTAATCATCGTGATATTGTTTTCGCGGAGTTGCTTCAGCTGAAAATCTGTCAGTAAAAAGTCATCATTGCCGTACTTATCGATGATTATTTTAACAACGCCCGGGGAATGATTTCCGGTAAATATTTTTCGGATGAATTCTTCAAGCGCGCTTTTGTTGTGTATTAAACATTTCACGTGCTGATACATACTATTATTTTCGCGTTCATTTAATATAATTTATTACGACAGTGCTGTCGCTGATGGTGATGTCGTTGGAAACGCCAACGGGGCTATCATCGGAATCACTGGAAACACTGGAATCACTTTGTGATTCAGATTCAGATTCACAATCACTGTCAGTGGAAACACTTTGTGTTTCATCATCTTCATCGTTGACAACAAAATCACTGTCAAAATCACTTTGTGTTTCACTGTCAGAGAGATTTTCATCATCATCATCATACTTCTGGTAATTCGAAGATTTTTTGGACATTATTATGATATGATATTATTAATTGAAAGTCCTTGAAAAAATCGAAGATTTTTTACGACGGAAATCCTTTAGGATTTCACCAGCAGATTAATACTAACCGTCTCCCCACGCAGGTCCAACAGTCTATGTTGTTGGTCAGTGACTTTAAAATTCATCCTTGTCAGCGTCGGATTATGACACCGCAACGATACCGGATTGATTGGCTCTTGCACAATCAAAAATCCAGGTGGCTCTCTAGGAGTAAATGAATACAGTATAAACCCTTGCTGGGCTTGATTCGATGTTGTCGTGTCTATGTTGTAACTGCCATCGATGACATCACATACAAGATTGACCGCGACGACATCAGTGATTGCTACGATGCCCGGAGAAATATGCCGGCCATCGCTCGCTGTGGAATTATTGTGTGCTAAGATAACGGGTTCTGGTAGTATTCGTTTGTGTTGTGCAAGTATGTCATCGAAGTATTCATCGACGATATCAGTGACGAATTTTCGCAAGATGACCGGGGAAACATATCCTGGTAATTTAAAATTCGGCAGTTCAGCTTCGGTCAGCGAGTACTTATCCAAAAATTGTTGTTTAATGATGGAGCTACTGTCGGTTACTACCTGAATCATTCGTTGGCTAATATATTCCATATCTGAGGCAATCTGATTTAATATTTCGATTTGCTTAATAATTTCTCCACGTGAACCTGTTACATCGGAAAGATGTTCTTGGAAGCGTTGCCGTAGATGCGCTAGTTGCGCGCGGTGCTCCACATTAATAGTTTTAAAAAATTCAGTAATTTCGCTCAGATAAACACGAAATCCTAATCCTCCCACTCCCGTTGAATATGTTGCACGAGTAAAAGTCAACACAATATCGCCGCCGTCACTAAGAGGCGGGATCCACCTATCCACCGTTGCACCTTTTATATCATCCAGACGCGGCCTATAACCGGGTGTAATTCCGTGATATGACTTCGCGTCAGTGATATAATCGGATTTTTCTGGTGCAACGGGTGGTGTCGGTGGTGCCGGTGGTGGATTTCGAGGCCATCCTAATACTGTTCTGATTGAACTGTTATAGATATCAACGGTGTAACCCGGTGTTGAGATTTCGTTGATCGTGGACAGCGTTGGCTCGTGTGCAGTGATTGATATTTTTGCTTCTTTTCCGGTGATACGTTTTATTTGACGCTGTATTTCTTTGTTGATTTCTTCGATCTGATAACTCCCAGTGGGTAACGCAATGACGTTCCAATCTGGGGTTCCATAAGCGTTATTCTGATACGAAAAAACAAATGAGTTATTTGGCAACTGTCCGTGAAATGATGTCGACCTGATATTGGGCCAACTGTGATATACTCGTAATTGTGCCAACGCGATTTCACTTACTGGAATTGCAGTTGGAAAATTAATGCTGAACTCTGGTTGCGTCGAGGATATTGATATCATTGATGTTTTTACCGGAGCTGTATTCGCGACTATGTCGAGCAGCGCTTGGCGCTGAATTATCTCCGTCATTTTTGTTATTGTTGGTTTTCAAATGAAAACCGTTTGCGGTTTCAGTATTCACCGCGCGTTCGTAGTCGTTGTAAATGCCAGACATCAACGTGAATTCGGAATCTGATATGTTGTTGTCGTCTACGCTGGATGATATCAACGAGGACAATTTCGAGTAGGCGCTGTTGGCCGCGTTGGCTACCCGCGTATACTCGTGTAATTTTGTTATCGCGCACGAAGATATTTTTTTCGCGATGATGTTGGCGACTCCCGCAATCGTCGTTGATGCTGAAATTGTGATTGTGATCGCGATTGCAGCAGTTACTGGTGTCAGCGCAGACAATAGCACACCCGTGGAGGCAACTACCGCGGATACCGAATACGCTGTTATGTCCAGCGCGGTCACACGGCGTTTGTATTTTTTTATTTTTGTTGCGCATCTGTCAATGGTGTTTTTCAACGTTGATTGTCATTCGCGTACCTGATCATACCGGTATTGCTGAGCGCTTAATGACTCTGTCATTGATGACGTTGTCATCGGTGTTGTCGTTGATGCTGATTTCATTATTCAATTACGCGGTAACCAATTGAGGCGTTTCTGCGACGAATTCCAAACACCACCAGTAAGATGTTGCGGTTAATTTCTTGTTTGCGGCTTCAAGTATAAATATTTCTTCGGTTCCGCTGTTTAGTATTATAGTTACAACCCCGGAATACTTATCGGTGGAATGTCTGCAGGGAAACGTTGTGAAGATTTCAAATTTAGCGGCTGAAAACACAGACAACCTGTACACGCCAGTGACCATTGCTGTGTATTTGATAGTATTATTTTGTCGGGACCATGTTGCGAATCCCGATGATACCGTGTATACGATGTTGGTGATATGCCCGGGGGTAACTCCAGTGGGGACTTTAATCAAACTGGTTTTGTTAACGATCTCAGGAATTCCCGATACGATATCCTGCTGTGTTTGTTTGATCGTGTCAATGTTGGTTTTGATTTCAGAAAGCTTCATATCGACGATCAAAGGAGCCCCAAAGAACTTATCCACGGTCTCGTCGGTTTTTTGAAAGTTTCTTCGAAATCTTGTAAACGCGCCCACGTGAACATCATACTCTGCCCGCAACGTGGCTAGTTTACCGTCAACGGTGTCTACATATTGTTTGTTTGCGGCATCTTCGGGACCTTCCGGATTTTTTAGAACGGTTATTTTGTTGCCGTTCATGCTGAGTTCACCTGTCATTGTATCACCGGTCTTCGCTACACGCGTCGTTGCGACTTTTCGTGCATCATCTCGCAGCATCGCAATTGATATCGACGAATCTCTGATTCTGCCGCTGTCAGTGAATACAACGATGTTGTCCGTGACAGCTCCAATAACCCTGCGAATTATGTCATTCCACTTAATGTTACTGGTTCTTAGCTTGCCGTGCCTGTCCTGAAAAATAACAACCTCATCTGGGTCTATCCCGGTTAGATTTAAAAGATCATCAATTTCATCTTTGGTCGCATACTTCGATAAATCGATATCTTTTTTTTCTTCCTTGGTTCTGCTTGATCTTCCGTAAATATCAACCATTATCTGTTATGGGGTTGTTTAAATTTGGAAATCATTGATGATTTTTCAACGTGTATTCATGCACGACTTTATGAGGAGGAATCGCTGGATGTTTTGTTATCGCGTCAAGAACATTCAAAACCTCTTGACCACATATCGGAGGATCAATTAATGTTTGTGTTGGTAACGTTGACTGCCAAACTGGAATTGGAAATCCTTGGACGTACCTGAGAAATTCAACTGGCGGTGCTAGCCCGTACGAATCGAAATAGATAATTCCACGCGGATCGATCGCGTAAGCAACCCAATGAGTCCCAGGGCCCTCCTTGTTGTCAAGATTAATAATTCCTGTTTCTGGATTATTCGGTCGTGCTGGTAATTCATCTCGCATAAATACACCTTTGAAAGATTGTATGCGTAATTGTTTAGCATCATTAAGTAAATCAAAATTAGAAGCTGGAAGCTTCAATGCTGGAAGTGTTTTCAAAACCTTTTTGGGTACCATGACGCCGGAGTTCCCGGTAGTCTTAGACCCGCTCCGTATTGTTCCACTGGAAGTTTTAAACGATTGGGCTGAGGCATAGTTGTCTTTCGGGGGCGTCTTGTTGGTTTTTGTGTTCTTGTTTGTCTTTTTTTAGACTTTCCTCGTGTAAAATTCCTTTTCCGGTTACTTTCTTTAGTGCCATTCCAGCAGCGGTTCCAACTGCTCCTAACACGGCTGCCTTTGCCGCGGCGGATGCTGCTGGTGCTAACGCGGCGGCAATTATTGGAAGAAATGGAAGTATTCCGCCGGTCTTTTTGACCATATCTTTGACCGCGGCCGGAGAGAGATCAATTCGAACTCCAGTCGTGCCCTGCTTCGCGCTGTTGAAATGTTTTAGCTGAGTTTTAGTCAGCGACAGCTTGTTTGGACCGCCCGCTAGCTGATCGTGCTTTAACGTTATTGATGTCCCACATGTGCTCGCGTTTTTCGATTGTAATTTCTTCACGTGACCAGGAGTCAGTGACACATTAACGTAACTGTATGACATTTTATTTAATATGATGTTGATCTAATTGTTTACACGTGCTGCTAGCAATGTTACATATTTTCCACTGGAGCATCGATGACTCTCATTCGTCCACCAACACCTTCAAGTAGCATTGCTTTATCGGAGAGTATGACAGCGATCGCTCTAAAACCACCAGCAACTGCAGGTGGACCAGCAACTGCAGCGGGAAACTCACCAACGTTAGCCTTGAAGTGTATGTCAACGACCGATTGTTTGGTTAGATCAAGATGTTCCAGCGAAAAGTAATAAATCGGATACAACGTTGTGAAATCCAACTGTGATATCTGCAAGCCGTTATCAATATTTTGATCACGTCCCATAAATGTCATCAGACGATGATACGCACGCGCAACTTGATTATTTTCAAAATCTATCACTATATCCTCGGATGGTTCTTGATGTCCGTTTATTCGCAGCGAAACTTCAGAGACAGCAAGTTTGTCAAATATCATATTCGAACGTATTTGACTACTTACTCTTGCGTTAGCCTGGAGCGCTACGAAAATATGTCGTGGTGCTGACACCCCCTGCTGTGATGCTATGTGCAACGTGAATTTCCCAGCACCGGCGCCCTGAATGGAATCTGTAGATGTTGTCAACCATGATATCAATGATTTACCACCTGTGTCCATGAAAGAGAGTAACCGTTGCTCTTCAGCTAACGATGGGGACATTACTGGCATCCACAACGCAAGCTTGAATAATATTACTTTACCAGGATTAACAGCAGGATCATCACCTTCTCGCCAGATAGCGTCGTTGCCGTCACCTTTTCTAACAAGTACAACTGTATGCTTGGCTCCAAAAATAACCTTTCGGACACCTCTGCAAAATCCAAAGATGTGAGACAGCGGAATTGCACATGAAAATCTTCTGCGATTACCCGATAACATTGATTTACGTACAGCAAAACCTAAATTATACTCTGGACTAGGCCTTAATATTGGAAACGCATCACCTGGCCTATCCGCAAATCCAGCTGGCTGTGGGTCAAGAGCAGTGTTTCGTGCTGTTTGTACCGGAATAACAGATCTGTGTTCAGGATGATCAGCGTTATCCTTAGCAAACATCATAGTCGGACCAGCCGATCTAGTGTAATCATCTGAGTATCGCGCTAATCCGACGATTGTTATGGCAACGTCAACGTTATCCTGAATCGTTTCAATTTCCTTTCCATCGATGTTATATGAAGCACTTCTGAATAGTGCCATGATGCCGTTGTTGACAAGACCAACTCGAAAATTAGCTCCGTATGGTGTATTAAGGGGAACATCTGTTACAACTTCACCCGTGACTTCAAGGAATGCTTCAGCGGGTAAGAAATATCTACTTGTATCATGCACTTGTAATTCAATTCGTCCGCGCTGATTGGGCGATCTTGCTTCATAAGAATAATACTGATAATCGCGCACAGACTCATCTTTAAGCGTTGGTGCATCCATGTCGAACGCTGGATCAGATACACGTTTGAACATTATATAAAATTATCGTCGTCTAAAACGAAAACCACCTCCTGATATCAGGCTCGTATTTATTTGTTCGGGTATTTGGTTTACTAGCTCCGCAAGTTTTTGATTCGCGGATTGATTTATTACTTTACTGACATCCGCGGGCATAAGTTCAGTGCTCGGCAATTTTACTGGCGGTGGTTTAACCGCGCTAGGTCTACGTGCTAACCGTAACAGTCTACCCTTAACTGACGTAAATGCCTTTCCGGCAAGATTACCAACAGCTCCAAGGGCTTTATCCTTAACAACATCAACCGCTTTCATCGCCAATTGTTTCGCAATCGGTAACGCCTTAGGGGCTATCCTTGAAAACAAAACCGTAACAACATCACCGAGACCATCTCCGTAGGTTGCTCTGTAGACCGGTAATCGTGAATTCACTACTCTGACTGGACTAGGTCGAGTATCGTGTATGATCATTTTATTTAATTGTTGTTTTCTCTAACTAGTCGCTGTAATAACCATCTGCGAGTTCATTAACAAGTTCACGGTAGATGCCGATATCCATGATACCACGCTGAAATAGTCGCTGACTGATATCAGCAGCTTCATTAATTATTTCCGGAGAGTTATTTCCGGCACGTCTTCCTCCGATGAGAACTTCTAGCCGTGATACATCATTGATGATATTATCAGGGCAGGGAATAAAACCCGATCCAGTTTTAGGTTCAAGCATCCCCAATTCTTCAAGAACATCCCCCTCCGGAAGATCAGAGTAAGACGGCGCTGGTTTCTCTTTTTTAGGTCTTCCCTTTCGTTTAGGTGGTTCAGCTGGCGGTGATTGATCTCTCTCTGCGGTAACTTTCTTTTGCACTTCCTTCGCTTGCATTTTCGCGATTTTTTTCTTCCTTTATTTTTTTTGCTTGATCTCTCAGTTCTTTATTATACCCAATTATTCCTGTTTTTATAAAATTATAGGTATCATCATTTGGAGGTATTCGGGGGAGATCTCAATTTATTTTATACACATAATCCCTCCACTCAGCTTGAGACATGCCCTTGGTAGCTTCTGGTTTTAGAAATTCATGTCTGCGACGATAATTTTCGACGATCCAAACAGAAAACTGCCGAAGTTCCTCTACATCAGTCAGTGGAATATTTCTTATTTCGTCGATACCATCTTCGGTAAATTTTTTAATAAATGTTTCCTTGACAGTTACAAGTGGACCTACTGCACCTGGATCAGCTGCGGCTGCTACTTGTTGTTCACTAAGTTGTTTTATTGCTTGAAGCAAACCCTGCTCTGGTTTTCCACCCTCAATTGCAGCCTCTTCTTCAGTTCGTCCTTTGATAGCAGTTAAAACCTTTCCAGTGACTGCAGTGATAGGTTTAAATAATTCCCCTGTGGTCGTTGCGAAACCTTCCTGTGCTTGCTGTCTCTGCTGCAATTTTTCTCTGACACTATCTCTGACAGGAATAAATTTTTTGATTGCTTCAAGTCGTTCTCGAGCTAGTCTAGCGGAATGTGCTTCTCCGATGTTGGCCATTATTGTTAACTTAAATTTTTAATTCACAACAGAAATCCTAAAATGATTAGCAGCAGAGAGACTACGCCACCAACGTCGCCGTCGACGTCACCCCCCGTGAAGAAACTATTTCTTATAGCGAGTTATCGCTGTCGAAATAACCCCGTTAGCCAGAAAAGAGGATTTAGTCATCATAGTTTCTGGCTAGAAGGGTTATTTTTGTGAAATAAGACCTTCTATCAGAAGAGTTTTTGATAGATGGTCCTGTTGGACGAAACAGTTGGTGGGCTCAGTCTCTCTGTTGCTATTAAAATACCTCAAGAGAGAGAGAGAGAGAGAGAGAGAGAGAGAGAGAGAGAGAGAGAGAAAATTTGGATTTTTAACTTAGCTTTAAACAATTTTTCAGTCATATCGCTACGATGTCTGCAATGTGACAGTTTACAGTGATGTCAAGCACGGGAGCATCATGCCGCAGATATGTAGCATGATGCCCCACCAAGTCACATTATACTGACACCAGTCCGACTACTAACTTAATGCTGAGCGCCAAGCGAGGCAGCTGTTAGTACCATTTTTGTAAGTCTTTGCTATGACTCGACAGGGGATCCAACCCACGACCTCCCACATCCGAGGCTCACGATCTAACCACTAGACCACCGGAGTGGAGAGAGAGAGAGAGAGAGAGAGAGTTGATAACGGCACAAATTCAGAACGGTTTCCCGACGTCCGGGCTAAACAAACTCTTCGTCAGGGGAGAAAAAATATACAAAACAAATACATGTTAGAATCAATAGGGAGAATTTACACTAAGAGATGTAACAATACAAAGTTGTGCAGGAATAATAGACGAGCGGGTTCTTGTATTTATTATATCACGAACCAGCCAAGGATGAGAAATCGATGCCAGAAATTATATCCCAGTAGAGTTATGCTAGCAGTGTTTGTACAATAGTATACGCTTGCATCTGTCATCTTGTTTGAAGTTACTCTGCCACGTACCAGGTGTCCTTGAGATTTTTAGGTCATCGGTATACAGCCATAGGATATTCTTATACTCTTGAGACGCTCAAATGACTGCGTATGATATGTTGTTGGTCAAAAGATGGCACGAAGGGGACACGCTTCTCGGCTTTCAGGGTTTTATATTTCAGGAGTGTTCCTCTGTGGAGGAGTCTAGTTTTATTGAAAGCCTTCTCAGTGTATCTCGTTTTGTATAATCTCCATCTAAAATGCCCCTTGAGTTCTCCACGTCTGTTTAAATCAAGAATAAGAGTAATGCTGGAAAACACGTATCGTAACGGATACTTTTTATTACGTGCTGGGCGTAGATTGAGTATCTAAATATACACAGGACCTTTTTGATGACTCTGACACACACACACACACACACACACACACACATATATATATATATATATATATATATATATATATATATATATATATATATATATATATATATATATATATATAAATTAGTTAATGTAACAGAAGAGAACAATAACCATGCTTAATAATAATAATAATAATAAGCATGGGTATTTTTCTGATCTTCGGTTACATTAACTTGTTTTTATATGTATTATGTGGCACATGGACTGATTAATTTTTCCATATATATGGCTGACTGGATGTGTAGACTGATAAACTAATACCAAAACCGAAAGATAAATGTGGAAGATGCAGACACTCTTTCCATAAACTAATATGAAAGTCCAGATTGATTTTAACTTATTACAAAATGGTAAACAGATATGCCCAAGACAAACTTGGATATCTCATGTTTAATCCACGGAACTCTGACTTTGTCAGAGATATGACTTTGGTCATGCCATCAATTTTTTCATGTTTAGGGTAATTCCATTTATTAGCCCTATCCAGAACGAAGGTTGCATATATATACTGGTCAAACTACTGAAAGCATAATTCATCGTTTCGTTAGAATGCCTTAAAGACCAGCATTCCAATGAATTAATTGGATAGGGAAGTGCAACAATGTTTGTGTTCCAGCATCCCGACGCACCTATAGTGACGCGAAAAGACGATAGTTTTATTTTTGGACAGAAAATCTGACAAACGGAAATCTGCGCTAAGAACATTCAAGCACAGTATCTGTAAGTTGGTTTGACTTACATGTAAGAAATCTTGCCGTGTAATCCGTATATTCCAAAGAAGTGCCTTTTAAATGATATTGTTTCAATAAGCATGAAAGGAATTAACTCCAAATCAAAATCACTGGAGAACATCAGTCAAAGTGTAAGAAAAGCCAACAAGAAAACATAATTGTTTACAATAATTTCTTAAATGTCTACTTATTATTTCTTCATTAAATAGCGTATTGCTAAAAGTTGGAGGTTGGTGAAGTTTCCTATTGTCATGATTATGATTCGATCTCTAACTTGTATAAATATAGCACTTTGTTCAGTACATACTCATTTACTGACAAAGAGGTCATTTGAATATGAAACAGTCACCAAATGCAACGAGTTTAGTTAAGAGAACAAATATTAGAACATCTAGAGAGCAGAAAGCGTAACATAGCGAACACCGCCAAATCCTTGTGGGAAGACACATATACCATAACAGTAGTGAAGTGGGATACTATAGCGACAATGGGAATTAGCATTACAGACCCCCCTTGGGAACATATAGCGACAAGGGAAATTTAACATGGAGAAAAAATCGTGGGAACATATAGCGACAAGGGAAATTAACATGGAGAAAAATCGTGGGACTGTTGAGCGACAAGGGAAATGAACATGGAGAAAAATCGTGGGACTGTTGAGCGACAAGGGAAATGAACATGGAGAAAAATCGTGGGACTGTTGAGCGACAAAGGAATTTAAACAGGGTGGGACTGTATAGCGTCAAGGGAAATTGAACATGGGATTTTTTTTTTTTAAAATTTTAAAAAAAAAGTGTAGGCAAATTGAAAGTCATTCTCTTTTCGAGAAATGTGGGTGGCCCTGAAAAGGGCCTTTGGGTTTATGTTAATATGCCCTTAACATAAAGGGCATCTGCGGCATCTTCTTGTCCTCAAGCTGCGTCTTACTCGAGGGCCATAAATCAGTGTCCTCTTGAGGCAACCTTGTCTTTCTACGTACACTCTTCGTATCCACAGACTGGTGTCTGACTTGTCGACAACGGTCCACTTGGACCGGACATACATGAGCATGTCCGTCCTAAACATCATTGAAGACACAAGGGTGGATGATTCGACTGTGGTCCACATCTTGAAGCGACGAGAACAGGTGAATCAATGCAGTGAACTACGCTTATTTATAGGTAGAGGAAGGATTGAAACGGATTGAGTTCATTCACCAATCCGAACACGCGTTACAAAATTCAGTCAGCCCGCATCCAATCCGATGAGAGCAGTTTGTGACGTCACGTGGTCTATATAGATTCGCTAGCGCCTGTGTGCAGTCAATCTATGCGACAGTGATTCAACATGACGGAAACTCAGAAAACGATCCATTGGGGTGCACCAGCAGTGGAGACCGCCCAAGGGAACCCGGACTTACTTTCAGAAGAGGTAAATTGGGATTTTGTGGATTTTCTTACCTCGCAAGAATTTGTTCCTGAACCTTCGTTACCTTCTTCATTACCGCAAGTGGAGAATTTTAGACAGAGACAGAAAGAAGAATTGGAGAAATTTATACAACAACAAAAGGAAGCGGAACAAGCTTTTCTCCTACAGCAACAGCAGCAAGAAGAAGAGGTAAGAAAAAAATAACAACAACAAGAAGAAGTAGCAGCAAAGAAACAAGAGGGTGAAAATCAAACGGTCACGGTACTGTTGGACATTTTAGCGGAGTTAAGGAGTCTGAAACAAATGTATCAGACTTCTTTATTACGACCGAAGAGAATACGACCTTCCCGAGCTAAACACGTCAACCCTGTGACTAAGCCTACCGTACCACCCTTAGTGATTTCAACCCAATCATCATCATCATCAACAGTACGCAGTCCAGAAGTAGGCCTTGGCCGTGGCAAAGGCTTAAGGCAGTTAAAGTTGATTGCTTGAACTCACCCCTGCACCAAAAAAGGCCCTTTTCAGGGCCACCCACATTTCTCGAAAAGAAATACAATTTCAATTGCCAATAACTCAAAAAAAACCAAAAAAACATTTTACCCCATAGTACGTGTATATGAGTGCGTGAGTGTAGCTTCTTATTTTAAAATCAAAACTCAAAGACACCTACCTTATATAATTAATTTATTCTTTTATCCATTGTTACAATTCAATTCACAATTCACAACAGAACACTTTAAAAAGTTCATTGACTTCTTCTTTCTCCTTGTTTAGTCTCTCTGTTTTTTAAATTTCTTCACAGTCTTTTCCTCTTCTTTCTCCTCACTTTCTTCCCTTCTTCTTTTCTTCTCCTGTTTCTTTGCCTCTTGTAAATAGAATTGTCTTCTTTCTTCCTCTTCTTCCTCTGAAGAATCCCTCTCTTCCTCTGAAGAATCCCTCTCTTCTTCTGAAGAATCCCTCTTTTCTTCTGATTCCTCTTGTTTCTTTTTTGGGCAATCTGGAGACCAATGTCCTTTTTCTTGACAATAATAACAGGTATCTTTACTTTTGTCTTTTCTAGCCCCTTTTTTTCTTTTTTGACGGTCTGGACACTCTGAAGACCAATGCCCTTTCTTCTGACAGATTAGCAAGTATCTTGACTTTTATCTCGAAAGGAAGGAGAGTAGTCCATCGGCTGGTCTGAAGAGAATTTTCTAATGACCCCTCGCAAAGCTCTGATGAAACGTTCGATTTGGCTAGTCTCTTCCATCGTTGTGCTCGGTTAGAGAGTGAAATGAATAGTGAAAGGACAAGACACACACCCTTTTATATACGCTGGTCTGCCATGACTATAAATTAGTCCATGCTGTTTAAACTTGAGTCATTTGACGTTTTTCATTCAAGATGAAACGATCCTATTCACTCGAGAAGAAAGAAGAAGAAAGTAAGAGGCAGAAACGTGATCTATCGCCTCGTACCAGGGCTGAAGTCTTGGCACAAATTCATGCCAGTGATTTTGAAGAGGACATGAGTGAACCAGAATCCGAACCCTCTAAACCAAGTTCGTCACCCTTAGTCAACCCTGAAAAATACCATTCCATTCGAGAGACGGAAAAGCGCTCCTCTAGAAAATTTAGAACCACGGCTTACAAATACACAGTGAAGTTTAAAGATTTCAAGGCTGAAGTGCCGTTAGAGAAAGCAGAAGTGTTCATCACTGGGGTGTGGGATTCTTTACTCACCGCACTCAAGCGACAATGTCAACCCAAAGAAGACGATCGCTTGAGACTTTCCATACAACACGACGGTTTGAAATCCCCTGTTTGGATCGAGTTTAGCACCCCTACAGAATTGACCGCTTCCAAAGTCATGGACAAAATTCAACACGTGCAACAATCTAATGACCAGTTTGACATCACCGATGGAAAAGCCACACTGGACATGACCCACGTCTCTCCTCCTCAAGGGACTGGACGCAAAAAAGATGTTATTGGTGAACGAGCTTCGCAGCATTAAGCGTAGCCTCGTCCAAATTCACAACCCTCAAGACCAGATGTGTTTAGCCCGTGCCATCGTGGTGGGACGAACCTATGCCAACAAGAACGACACGGTAGAATGGAAAAGAACCTGGAAAACTATTCAACGATCCGACCGAGCCAAACAACGAAATGAAGCAGAACTCCTGTTACAACAAGCCGGACTGTCCAAAGACACAACCTGCGGCATTCCTGAGATGCAAAAATTGCAAGATGTCCTAGCTCCACGATACACCTTGAAAGTGTACCCTCAAGAAATGCGCGGGCCTCTGTTGTTTCGAGGAAAGACTTTAAGGACGGAAAATACATTCATGTCTATTATCACGATGACCATTTCGATACCATTACCAGTATCACCGGATTCCTAGGATACGGTTATTACTGTGAGAAATGTGACCATGGTTTTAATAATCGAGAGCAACACAAGCATTGCAGATTGAAATGCTCAGGATGTTTGGTCTCTCCACCCTGTCTGAGCGAAGGATCAGTGCCTTGTTCGACTTGTCTGCGCACGTTTGTCAGCCCTGCCTGTTACCAACAACATTTAAGACGCAAGGTTCACAGAAGAAATGTGCTTGTCAACTGTTGAGATTGTGCCCTACCTGTGGACAAGGCATACTTACCAATAATGCCAAGGCACACGTATGTCGAGGAAAGAAAAAATGTCACATTTGTCACCACATCGTGGACTTGGAACACCAATGCTACGTGCAAAAATACCAACCCCCACCAGAGAAAGAGGACGGTCACAAGAATAAAGGCAATTTCATCTTTTTCGATTTCGAATGCATGCAAGAGACCGGCATTCACATTCCTAATTTCTGCGTGGCTCATCGAGCGTGCGAGAAGTGCATTCAAGAACCTATCTTCAGTCATTGCCCTCACTGCAGCAAGATTCCTGGAGGGCTTGAAAAAAACTTTCGGAGACCGAACACGCTAGCCGATTTCGCTCGATGGGTTTTAGACCCCATCGACAAGACGTGGAGCCAAGAGGACATCGAACGTTACGGAGATTGTCATCGTCATGCCACAGTGATGGCTCACAATTTCTCCAGATACGATGGACAGTTTCTTTTGAGATACTATACGGAACAAGGCACCGAGCGTCCTAAAGTCACTTTGAACGGAGCCAAAATCATTTTCATGCAAGTGGGACAAGTACAGTTTAAAGATTCGATGAGCTATTTGGCCATGCCTTTGAGTCGAATGCCTAAAACGTTTGGAATGACAGAAACGGCTAAAGGGTACTTTCCACACTTTTTCAATACAGAAGCCAATCAACACGCCGTTCTACCCCATTTACCTGAGGCTCACTATTACGACCCCGACAACATGCGTACCGAACAACGAGAAGCTTTCTACGCTTGGTACCAGGCTCACGCCTCCGACCCTTTCGACTTTCAGGAAGAAATGTTAAAGTATTGTCGTTCCGACGTGGACATTTTACGACGTTGCTGTGGAAAATTTCGAGAACTGTTCATGGAACACGGAGGGGTCGATCCTTTGAAAGAAGCTTGCACCATTGCTAAAGCGTGTTCCTTAGTGTACCGGCAACGATTCATGCCTGAAAACACCGTAGCTGTCATCAGTCCTCAAACGACCCACTATGTCAAACGTCAATACTCGGTCAAAGCCCTACGCTGGTTACATTACTTGTGCGACAAGGAAGACAAGTGGATTCAGCATGCCCGCAACGGAGGGGCGAAAAGACCATCGGAACGCATTCGGTCGATGGCTGTGACTTAGAAAACCCCAAGATCGTGTACGAGTTTAACGGTTGCTTATTTCACGGATGTTCCGTCTGTTACCCTGACCGTGGCACTAAAAATCAGTTTTTACAACGAACCATGGAAGACTTGTACCGGGCCACTTGTCAGCGACGCCTAAAGTTAGAACAGGAAGGATACCAAGTGGTGGAAATGTGGGAACACGAGTACGATCACCGTTTGAAAACCGATCCCGAATTTAAACACCTCGTGGAAAGTTACCAGTTCATGGATCCGCTGAACCCGAGGGATAGTTTGTACGGAGGAAGGACCAATGCCACCTGTTTGCTGTACCAAGCCGACGAAGAGAAAGGAGAAGAAATCAAATACTTGGACGTGTGTTCGCTGTATCCCTACGTGTGCAAATATTGTCGCTTTCCTGTAGGGCACCCGAAATTGTTGACGTAACACATCGACCTGAAAAACATTCGACAATACGAAGGCTTGATCAAGTGTAAAGTTTTGCCGCCCACGGACTTGTACCATCCCGTGTTACCTCACCATTGCCAAGGCAAACTGATGTTTCCTTTGTGCCGTACTTGTGCCGAAACGTGCAACCAAGACCAGCCTTGCCATCACACTCAGGAAGAACGGGCCTTGACGGGGACGTGGGTCAGCGTGGAATTGTTCAAAGCTCTGGACATGGGATACCAACTGTTAGAAGTGTACGAAATTTGTCACTTTCCCAAGACACAACAATACCACAAGGGTGATCCCAGTCAGAAAGGCATTTTCGCTGACTACGTGGATTTCTTTTTGAAACTGAAACAAGAAGTCAGCGGCTATCCTTCCTGGTGTCACACTCCCGAAGACCAAATACAATTCAAAGAGAAATACTATGAACAAGAAGGCATCTCTTTAGACCACATCGAGAAAAACGAAGGCAGGCGATCGTTTGCCAAAGTGATGTTAAATTGCTTGTGGGGTAAAATGGCACAACGACCGTGTTTACCCAAGACGGAATATTTGACAGAACCTTCTCGCTACTTCCAGATGATTCACGACAAAACCAAATACATGAAACACGTGGACGTCGTTCGCGAGGATTTGATCTTGGTCAATTACGAAGAAGATCTGGACTTTGTACAAGACGACCCTTTTGGAAATGTCATCATTGCGGCTTACGTGACAGCTCATGCTCGCTTAAAATTGTACGAAGCTTTAGAACTGTTAGGGGAACGCGTCCTGTACATTGACACGGACAGTTGCATTTACATCCATCACCCGAGTCGACAGCACCCTGACATCGCAGGAGACCGTTTAGGAGCCTGGACAGACGAGCATCCCGACGACAAGATTCTAAGTTTCGTCAGTGGCGGTCCCAATAATTACGGCTACGAATACCGGGACAAACAAGGAGAAGTGCGCACGACGTACAAAGTGAAAGGACTGACTCTGAATTATCGTACCAGTCGAGTGGTCAATGTTGGGGTATTGAAAGAAGCCTTGCAATCGGGAGAGGATGGAAACTTTAAAGTGACCACCTATCAACCGAACAAGATTATACGTTTACCCACTCACCACATCGTCAGTCGACCCTTGGAATAAGTCTATCAAATCGTGTACCAGAAGCGAGTGCGACAACCCAACCACTTTACTTTGCCGCATGGACACGTTGGTATAAAACATTGGTTGTAAGAGGATAGTCACCCACTAGAAGGATGACTTCGCCACAGCAAGAATTGAGTGAGAAACCCGATGAGAACTCCAAGTTCAAACCCTACCATTTTCCGGTCTTCTTACTTGACTATTGTGATTGTGCCCGTCGATTGGACACGTTTCAGAAATGGCCTACGGATAGGGAAGGATTACCTTCTTCGCATGTTTTACCTAGAACAGGATTTGTCTACTTGGGACCTGAGTCAGGATTGGGATACGAGGTACAGTGTTTCGCTTGCGGACTGAAGTTACGAATGGATCTATGTATCTATAAAGATTCAGCTATTCTGGAACATACTCGATGGTCTCCGCACTGCCCTTACCTTTCTATGGCCTTTCCACCCATCACACTACGGTACAATTATGACGGTACCTTAGAGACGGTACCTTCCAAAACAAGACATAAAAAACATAAAAAAGGAAAGATGTAAAAGCTGGAGACTGCATTGCGACTAGTATAAAAAGGGGCTATTGTCAAGATCGATAGTTCATTGTGACTACCAAGACCGAGCGAACAAGATGAATACTTTCAGAGAAACACAAAACAAGTTGTTTAGAAAGGCACAATTCAAGTGTGGGACTTCTGAAGTGGAATGCGATTGTGAGCCTTGCGATGGGTACGATGCTGTACGTTGTGACCTTAGCGATGCCGTAAAGCATCATGGGAACTTTAGTGTCACTACCCCTATTATGGAAAGTGATGCTGTGCGTGTCAAACCTGAGGGATGCGAAAGTGATGCCGCTCGTCCTCTTGGACATTTTACTGGGTTTCGTTTTAAAGGGGAATGTTCACCTTCACATCTACCCCTCTACGGATGTCATCCAGCCCTGAGCAAACTCCTGTTCATGTCACCCAACCCTCATCGAAACGAACCTGTGAAAGACGAATATTCGTTTCCTGTGCGTTTGTCGGAATACTGCGACTTTGAAAATCGTCTTCAATCGTTCAAAGGAAAATGGCCTAAGTATCTGGGAGGACCGACCCCCGAAGAATTAGCCAGAGCCGGATTTTTCTACTTGGGCGAAGGAGATAAAGTCAAGTGCTTCAGTTGCGGTGTGTCACTTCACCACTGGGAACCGCAAGATTCGGCCTACGTAGAACATGCTCGATGGTCACCGAATTGTCATTACTTACCCTTAGTGGGACCGAGACATTGAAGTAACTTCTTACCATAATAATCTGTTCATGGATACTTTGCTAGAGAACATTCGTGCCTTGCCTGTGGAGTTGAGAGAACGCATTTACCGAGAGCTGGTCAAAATACAAGTGAAACGTAAAGAACAATTGCATCCGTTACGTCACCGGTGTTTGAACCACTGGTACTTGAATGCTATAAAAGGATTGATTCAGTTGAAAGTGTTCCATTGGACAGACATTGATCAACGATCCCCTAGTTTTAAAAAGGATTGGTTTGCTCTGGATGATTCTATCTACTACATTGTAAACGTACTGCATCGAATTCCAGAGGAAGAGTTAACGAATTACCGACATCTTGTTCACAATGTCAACTTAGTGAAAGAGGAAACTTCTGAACGAATTGTAATGAGTAAATTAGAAACTAAACGATTTAAATTCGACACTGAAGTAAAACCATGTCTGTGCAAACGGTACATTTCTTGTGTCAGACAAAAGAGGATTTAGTATGACCTATTCATGGATAATTTGCTAGAGAACATTCGTGCTTTGCCTGTGGAGTTGAGAGAACGCATTTACCGAGAACTGATCAAAATACAAGTGAAACGCAAACGCAAAGTTATTGAACCGTTTTTAAATTATGCTCTGTTCCAAAGTATAAGAAGACTGATTATGAGTGGATATTACATCAGGCACAAAGGTAAACGAGGCTATTGGCCACCACCCAAGGATTCCAAAAACAGTGTATATACTTATGGATACTTTACAAGAGAACATTTTGGGCTTGCCTGAGGAGTTGAGAGAAAGGATTTCCGAGAGCTGGTGAAAATACAAGTCAAACGTAAAGAACAATTGCATCCGTTACGTCACCATATCTTTAACCACTGGTACCTGAATGGTATAAGAGAACTGATTCGTCAGAAATTGTTTCAATGGTCAGACATTGTTCAAAACTTTGAGGTCGCTAATGATCGACATGTTCATAATTATGGTTACTTCGAGATTCACCTAGTGCAACGCATTGAGGAAGACAAGTTAAAGGATTACCAACATTTGTTACGTGGAATCTACTTAGCGGAAGAGGAAACTTCTAAACGAACTCTGACGTTTCGGTTACAGTATGCAAGATTTAGATTCCCTACTGGAGAACGAAGATCTCTGGCTAGAAAGTACGTGTATTGCATCCGAAAAAAAGAGAATATAAAAACAGGCTGCCATGCCACGGCTTATGTCACATGTCATTGAACAGATTCCGTGGAAGGAACTCAATGACCATATTCAAACCGTGGATCATTACCATCGATTATTACAAGAACTGTATCCATTCAATTTGGGTCGACAAGTGGTGTGTGTCTTAGTGACTTGTTTTCTGGGATTTCGTTTACCAGCCGATTCTTTGTGGACTCTTTACGATCAGTACTTACCACCTCAATGGCCTTAAATGGTCACGAAAAACTCCTTTTGCTCAAAGCCTTGCGTTTTCATCTGGATACTTCTCGACCTCAACAGGAAAAAAAGATTCGTCAACTTTTAGCTACATAAGACGTGTATGACGATGTGTGTGTAGCTTGTGACTTACATCCCCACTGGACAGATGTCCGTGCCTGGAAAGAATAGGATTTTGAGGCTTGGACCCAAGAAGTGGCCCAGTATGCACGAGAGTTGTTCAAGGAAAAAGTTACTTTTCAACCCGTGTTAGTGACGGTGCCAGAAGAACCCGTCACCCAGGACGGGACTGTCGTGAACAGGCCTGAAAGACCCTTTCGGAAGGACACTTGTGTGACCTTACCCCCTACTATAGAACTGGTTAGAACATTACCCAAAACATGTTGTACAGACACTTGTTTTTATTCCACGTTAATGGTTATCATGTGCCTTTTATCGTTGTACTTAAGCCTTTGGCTTTTATGTATTTTTGTCTTTCGTATTCATGTTTGAAACATTCAATAAACGTGTTCTGAAAAAGGTATATAAACTCTTGTCTTGTTTGTTTTCGTGTCACAAGTGACATTTCTGACACTATGGCTACCTCTGCTGTCTCTGCTCCCTCTTCCTCTACTGTCAAAGTCATCGACGAACACTTAGATCGTGCCAGTTGGGAGGCTTTGTATCTTCGCCATCCCTTTAACATGCTCATTGCTGGACCTAGCGGTTCAGACAAAACCGAATTCGTCAAACGTTTGATCGAACATAAACATCATTTGATCGATCGGCCACCTCAACAGATCGTGTGGTGTTACAAAGAGTGGCAATCGGCGTACAGCCTCTTGCGAGAAAGTCAAGGCGATTCCATCGTGTTTGTGGAAGGCATTCCTAAAGAAGACGGCGGCATCGTCTCTGACTCCCGTCAAACCCATTTGGTCATTTTCGACGACATGTTAGGAGAAGACGAAGAAGAAATTAAACTGTGGTTCACGCGCAAAGGGCATCACCGTAATGCCAGTGTCGTTTACATCACCCAAAATTTGTTTCAACAAAGTAAATCCCATCGCACCATCAGTCTCAATGCGCATTACGTGGTCTTGTTTAAAAGCCCTCGAGATAAATCGCAAGTGCAAGTCTTAGCCAAACAGTTAGGAACGCCTTGGCTGACTCAGGCGTACGACGATGACACTCAAACACCACACGCCTATTTACTCGTCGATTTGAAACCTACGACCCCCGAGGATTTGCGATTTCGTACCCACTTGTTTCACCACTGGTGCCAAGACGGAGGGCCTGTCCTGTACACGTCTCCGTCCTCGACTTAATTTCACTCCACAAAAAATCTATAAAAACCTCAGACCCTTTTTCGTCTGTCTCACACACAGTTTGAACATGACGTCCCTTCAGTCGCATCTTCCCGTCAAATTGATTCGTGCCTTGTATGGCATCAGTCGAGAAAAAAATCCACAAATAAGAGCTCGTGTCTTAGAAGCTAGTCTCAAAGAAGTCTTACGATGGTTCACGGTGACGGCACGTCAAATACTCCAAGGGATCATTCAGATTCCTCATCAAACCAAACGCTTTTTCGATCGAAACAAAGTCGCTTTGGTCCAACTGGCCGATCCCCGCATCGACACTCAAACCAAAAAACAAATCATTTTGAAACCTGGAGGGAGCGGTACTCTAGGAGGGGTCATCATTCGCTCTCTCTTAAGATGGGATCCTAATGTCCCCAAACTTCTCCCCAAGAAAAAAGTCAAACGAAGCTCCAAGAAGAAAAAGACCAGGTCCCCAAGAAGGAGAACTTCTCCAGTGGCGGGACCCTCCTCTTACCAGACACCACCTCGGAAAAAGAAAAGAAGCCCTCAGAAAAAGAAACAGAGAAAAAGTCCCCAGAAAAAGAAAAGCCCACAGAAGAAAACTAGTCGCAAGAGAGGCACTTCTTCGGCCAGGACGCAACCTTACACTCGCAAGCCACGACCTGCCACGGCGGTGACTGCGTCTCCGGCAGCCTCACGTTCATCCACTTCTCCGTTGATGACACCAAGAACTGAAGAGTACTTGGAGACGTTGATCACACCAAGAAATCTCCGTTGATGACCCCAAAAAGAACTTCCCCAGTGGCAGGACCCTCCCATTTAGTGGCAGTGGCTGCTGCTCACAAAGTACCTTCTCCCAAAATCAAAGTTCAAGAAAGATCGGGCATGTTACAAAGTTTACTGGATTTGTCCAAGCAAGAACTGGCTCGATTTAGTCCGTTGCGTACCTCTGCACGACGTGTCATGCCTGTCCTCAAACTGATACGACGTAAAGACAATCAGTGGCGACGCGTTCCAGTATAAAAAAGGTGTGTGACCAAGTAGGGTATCAGTGTTTTGGTGCTCCTGAAGATGTCACCCTCCAGAAAACCCCAAGGAAAGAAGAGGAAAGGACTACCACCACGTTTAATCAAACATGGGGACATGTTATCTGTCCTGTCCAAAGCTTCTCCACCTCTACGAAAAAAAACTCATTCAATCGGCCTCCAAAGAGGTCATCGATACCGTGTGCGAATGCTGTTTGAACGTCTTGAAAGACACGATCCCTTTGTCCAAACACCAGAAACAATGCTTAGGCAAACATCGTCACGTTCTTCGCCAAATGGTTCAAAAGAAAATTCCCATTCGTCAAAAAAAGAAGATGTTGGTCCAACGTGGAGGCATTTTACCCCTCTTGTTAGGTCCCTTGCTGAAAGGAGTCTTGGGAACCATGTTGGGAGGACTGGTGGGAGCAAGATAAAAAGGCCCTCGGAAGTCCCAAAATCTCAGAATCGACCCCTGACAACCCCATGGAAGGACGAAAACTAGCTTTAGTGCCTTACAAACGATGGATGGAATACCATCGTTGGCAAGAACAACGCACCCCGCATTTACCTCCCAATCCCAATTTGAGCGAGATGTCCCAGTTACAACACGAATTGCAGTCCTTGATGGATCGCCAAGATTTGTCCGAAACAGAAAAATCGCAAAAGTACGGTCAACTCTTGCAACGATTGCAACTCTTTCACCAAAAAGCTTTAGACGAAACAGTTCTACCCACTCTGAACGATTTTAAGACCTTGATGAAAAGTCCAGCACCATCACCAGTACCAGTACGAGTACCAGATCCAGTGACCAAGACAGAAAAAGGAGAAGAAGAAGAAGGGTTTCAAACTACACCAGAAAAAGTACGCAAGTTAACAACACCACCTACCTCCAGAATTGGATGGATTAAAAAGATGATGGCCACCCCTTCTTCATCACAAGAGAAAAAGAAAGTGAAGACAGAAGTGAAGACAGAAGTGAAACAAGAACCGATATCCCCCGCTCAGACATCCTCCTCTTCGACACCTATTGCCGGTCGCACACGCAAAGCATTGCAATCCAAGAAAATACCCCAAGAGAAAAAGAGTAGCATCCTCCAAAAGTGGGTGCCTTATTAACACACCAACCAACACAAAAAAATGGAAAAAGTCTTAGCCAGCATTAACTACGATCCCTCGCATCCTGCAGGTTACGCAGGAGTTCAAAAATTGTATCGTGCTGCCAAAACTCGACTGAAAAGTCTCCGTTTACCTCAAGTGCAACGATGGTTTCAAGAACAAGCTACCTACACTTTACACAAACCCATTCGACGCAAGTTTGCCAGAAGTCGCACCCAAGTGGAAGGCATCGATCATCAATGGCAAGCCGATTTAGCCGATGTCTCTCATTTGGCCAGCTACAATCGTGGCTACAAATATTTGTTTTGTGTCATCGACGTCTTTTCCAAATTTGCCTGGGTCGTGCCCTTGGCTTCCAAATCGAGCAGGCAGCGAGTTAGTGCGAGCCCTGCAACGAGTGTTGAAACAAAGCGGTCGTCACCCTCTTCGATGGCAAACGGACAAAGGCACCGAATTTCTGAACGAAGCTCTCCAAAAAGAATTAAAGAAACGTGACATTCATTTTTTTACCACCGAGAATCCCGAAACCAAAGCCAGCATCGTGGAACGTTTTCAACGCACTTTGAAAGAACGCATGTGGAAATATTTTACGCATCACCACACTCTGAAGTACATCGACATCTTACCGCACCTGGTTCAAGCGTACAACCAATCTTACCATCGAAGCATCGGACGTGCCCCGCAAGACGTGACTCCCGAGAACGAAGTGTTGGTGTTTGAGCGCCTGTTTGGTACGTCCCCGACGAGGGCTGTCCCCAAGAAAAGTGGAGTGTTGGCCGTAGGAGATTGGGTTCGCATTGGTAAAACCAAACGCACTTTCGACAAAGGTTACTTACCTAACTGGACGACCGAATTGTTTCGCGTCACTGGACAAGTGCATGGCCGTCATCCTGCCGTCTATAAATTGGAAGACATGAACGGAGAAGTGCTCAAAGGAACGTTTTATTTACCCGAGTTACAACGTGTCACCAAAAAAGAAGACGTGTACGACATCGAAAGCATTCTCGAACGCAGAACCCGTAAAGTGGGCAAACGACGTGTCAAAGAAGTCTTTGGATCGACGCTTCGCAAGTCATCGACTATAAAAAGAAGTGACCATCATGCCCTTTCACACAGACGCAGCTACGTCGACCACTCCTTCACCTAGTTCTTCTGTGCAAGAGTTACAAAAACAACCCTTGTGGGTGTGGTGTGGAGAACGTGTGCCTAAAACGCAAATCGTCTTTTTCTGCCAAATCTTCGTGGTGTATTGTGTCATCGGGGCAGCCATCGCCAATTTGAGTTTGCAACAAGGAGACAAACAATTGTGGACCATTTTATTGAGCAGTTGCATCGGTTACCTGCTTCCCTGAAATTGTCCTAGAACGGGAACCACGGGAACCTTGTGTCCAGTGCCAGTGCCAGTCACCACTCCAACAAGAACCACAACCAGAACCCCATTTTGGGCGGAGACACGCCTCTGACGTCCAGTAACCCCTCGTAGAGCCACAGAACTCTGGAATTATGAGTCACGAAAACCAATTTTACTTAACGTTACCCAGTGACAGTTCCATTGAGGTGTTTCCCAACAACACGTTGTGCTGTTACACGGCCATATTACCTCAGGCTATCCCCTTAGATCACGAAGCCCATTGGGAAGTGGCTTTAGTGGAAATCATTCACCCGACCCAAGTCCTCAATGTCCTTCCCAATCAAAATTCTTTTATAGTGGAAGTTCATGACGAGCAAATGCAACAGTGCTTGGATACCAATGTCAAATATGACAAGAAAACCCGTTTACAAAATCAAAAGTCGACTATCTAACACTTGTTCATTCCCCCAGGCTATTATTTTAGTGGTCAACATTTGGTCAGCACCATAGCCACCAGGTTTAATGGCGTGTTTCTGAAAGCTTTGGAGCAAGCCAGAAAAAGTGTCACCCTGGAATACCACAAAACAGCTCGTCGCTTCCTGATGAAATTTCCTGAGGGGGGTAAAATCATGACTTTCTTATTTTGTCCTGAATTGTTTGCCATGTTGGGCGGGGACATGGAACTGAGGAAGAAAGTAGAACAACAAAAAGTCGAATTAGCAGTCATTTCCGACAACGATTCTTTTGCCAAGTTGTTTCGTGCCCCGGTAGAACTGAACCAAGGGCTGAATTTGATTTTTGTGTATTCCGATGTGGTGGAGTACAACGTGGTTGGACACACCTCCGTACCGTTACTGCGTGTCATTCCTTTCAAAGTGGATTCTGTCACCCTCCCTGACGAAGAAGGTGGAAACACTTTTCACGTCCACCGCGAATTTGTACATCCTCACTATTTACCTGTCAGCAAGTCGTATTTGGACACGGTCAACATTACTATAAAAGGAGATTTGGGACAAAATATTTCATTCACCAAAGGAAAAGTCACGGTGAAACTCCATTTTAGAAAACGATTCTCTCACGACTCGTAAGTCATGCATCCAGTGTACCGAGGGGTTGCTCGACAGCGAGGACACGGTTTAGGAGATATGTTAAAATCGGCCTTTCGTTCGGTGGCCCCGGTGTTGAAACCGATGGTGACACGCGGATTGCACGCCTTGAAAGATGCGGCACTGACGCAAGGCAAAGAATTTCTCCAAAATGTCATCATTGACAAACACAACCCTAAAGAAGCCTTCATGAGGGCTGGCAAAAATGTCTTGCTGCAAACGGGTAAAGACATTTTAGGCCGACGAGACACACCTATAAATGCCCTGCACGCTACCGAGTCAGGCATTCAGCAAGGACAAGGCAGAAAGAGACGACGAAGAAAACACCCTTTCACCAGACTTCAAGCTAGAAAGACAAAGAAAAGAAGAACCGTTCGAGACTTAGACGTTTTCGATTATTAAAGTATTGAGACACGGAAAAAAATGATGCACCGAGAGTCTTGCGCTTGTTCCAAGACGGAACTGGATCTGTTTGCCATGCCACCCACCATGATGACGATGCAAGAATCCCGATGGGTGGAATTTCATCCCGTCTCCTCTTTGACGGATTCCGCTCCCATCGAGTTTGAAATCAAAGGACAACCCGAAGATTACATCGATCTGAATAGCAGTTACCTGTATTTGAAAGTGAAAGTGATCAAAACGGACAACACCAATCCAGGAGGCGATGCTAGAGTATCTCCTGTCAACAATTTCATGCATTCCTTGTTCAGCGAAGTGGACTTGTACTTGAATAATAAACTGGTCAGTAGCAGCATGGATACTTACCCATATCGTGCCTACTTGGAAAATCTCTTGACGTACGGAAAAGAAGCCAAGAATACTCATGTGGATGCTTGCGTGGTATGGAAACCTGACACGGCAGGTGTAGGCACGTTTAGCGACACAGTCCTGACAGAAGATGACAATTCTCACAATGTGGGGTTTAACGACCGTCGTAAGAAAATTCTGCAAGGGCGAAGTTTAGAACTAATGGATCGTTTGCATTTGGACATGTGGTTACAAGAAAAGTATTTGCTGAACGGGGTGGATATCCGTCTGAGACTGAATCGTAGCAGTGCCGCTTTCCATTTGATGGCCCATGCCAATGAATACAAAACTATCATTCAAGAAGCCCGACTTTACGTGCGTCGTGTGAAAGTGTTACCTAAAGTGGGAAACGACGTCAGTCAGACGTTGAGCAGAACGACCGCCAAGTATCCGATACGAAGAGTGGAAGTGAAAACGTTCACCATTCCTGCTGGACAGCGATCCATGATCGAAGATCATCTATTCCAAGGACAGTTACCCAAACGTTTGATCGTTGGTATGGTCAAGAATTCAGCCTTCAACGGACTCTACCAGGAAAATCCTTTTGAGTTTCAACATTACAATGTGTCCAAAATCGAAGTCAGTCGTGATGGCAAGACCTTGTGTACCCGACCTTTCGAACCTAAGTTTGGTGACAGACATTATTTGAGATCGTACTTGTCCCTGTACGAAGCCACTGGTCAGTTAGGAACCAACACCAGTCACGGTATTACGTACGAGGATTATGTAGTAGGCTATGCTTTGTGGGCTTTCGATTTCACTCCAGACCAAGGCAGCGACGAGGGACATTTCCACCCTATAAAATCCGTCCAGATTCGTGTGGAACTTCAGTTTACTAATCCTCTACCTGACACAGTGAACGTCCTCCTATATGCAGAATTTGACAATACCCTAGAAATCAACAGTTTGAGAGAAGTCAATCTAGATTATTAGAAGCTATGGAAGACTGTTATCCGTCTTTACCTAGTGGAGAAACATTGAAGATGAAATGTGGGGAAACTGTGGAAGAAGAATCCCAAGACAAAGACGAAGAAGTTATCATGATGAAGTCAAGATGGCCAGAACAAGAAGCCCATTTAGTCTGCTGTTTTGCCAAACACTTGGTCGAAAAAATGACGGAATTGATCAAGAAAAATTGCTATGGATGTCAAAACGATCATCCCAGTCAAATTCAACACGATAAATGCCTGATTCTGAGTCAAGAAGAAAAATTGGACCAGTATCTGGACGAGGCTTGGAGTCTCATCTCGGACGAAGACGTGTGGCACCAGTGGTATAAAGACTTGCGTGAACATTCTTGTCCAGCATTAACCACTCAAGAGATCCATCGTATCGAAGCTCTCCTGAATCAGAGTGAGGAGACGAAACGAAGAAACGGTTATTTGTCAGACATTTTCAAGCAAAAAGTCAGGATCGAATTGACGACTTATTATTACCTGTGAAGAAAAAAACCACACAAATGGATACCTGGGAACTTTATTACCTTTTGAACCACAGTTCGTATACGGCTTCTTGGAATCCTGTCGTCTGTGCTAAAGATGAACTCCCTCATCGCAAACCTCAAGACCATCAAGCTTATGTGATCAACACGGACGACAGTCATCTCCCAGGAACCCACTGGGTAGCCGTTTACTTTCCTCAAGAAGGATGTGTGGAATATTTCGATTCGTACGGATTGCCCCCTTTGGAAGACGATATCGTTGACTTTATGAGAAGAAATGCTCAGACCACCCGATTCAATAATGTGAAATTACAAGGCACAGATTCCTTGGTGTGTGGACAATATTGTGTGTATTTTCTGCATCATCGCAGCCTGGGCTATTCCTTAGAACATTTAGTGACTCATTTTAATCCTCGTTCTTCTTCTAGAAATGATGTGAAAGTAGATAGATGGTTTTGTGACCATTATGCTTATCTTTTGTCTCAAGCTAGGAAACGTAGTGTCCATCAATGGCCTAATGACTTCCAACAGTGGAAATCACAATTTCATTCACAACGTTGTCAGCCATGTTTAAAGTAGGCTATATATTGAAAAAATGTTTGTGATTTGAAAAAAATGTTTGATGTTATATTGTTGGATTATTGTTAGAGTTGTTGGTTAGTGTTAAGTGATTTTGAATAAAAAATGTTGTTTTGAAAAAAAATGCCTTTGTCTTTTGTTTGGCTATAAGAATTTTGATTCATGCTCTTTGATTTCTTACTATCCCTCTCATGACACTCATTGAACGTTGCGGCTCGAAAACCGTAGGTGGATGTTTTCCTTCACGTCCGCGCTTTGACTTTAAGAACCGGTGGGAGTTTCCAGTCTAACCATCCATTGTCGACTCATCCTCCTACGAAGATGTGCTCCAAACTAGCTAAGCTAAACGAAGCCTACGTGAATTTGCATAGGGTCAGACACAGTCTGATACCGAAGCCAGAAGAAATAGAGAATGTGAGAATGCTAAAAGTCACTGAAGACCTGATAGAAGAGCTCTTCAGAGAAGAAGTGAACAGGGAGAAAGAAGAATGGACAGAGAAGTACAGACTTCAGAGACAGCAGCAGCAACAGCAACAACAACAACAACAACAGCAGCAGCAGCAGCAGCAGCAACCTGAACCTGACAGAGGCTTTGTCGATTGTCGTATCGACACCAAAGAGTTCTTCTTCTCTTTCCGAAGAAGCAGACCTATCGCCAGAAAGTCTATCCTCAGAGGACATCGCATTCTTAGAAACTAAAAGATTGCCATAGCAAACAAAAAAACAGCCCTTTTCAGGGCTACCCCAATACTCTAGAAAAGAAATAACCATCGATTTGCCAATGTGTGTAGGTAGAGTAGTGTGAATATAAACACTGACTCTTTTTTATTGTGTAAGTGTATGTGTTTGTAAGTGCTCACGTACGTTGGTGTGGATAGTAGATTAAGATCATGTCTTTTTTTGCTGTTAGAGGTGAAGGGAGAGTAGATTTGGGGGTTAGATTGGATTGCTTTGCGTATGTGAATAGTATACTGAAGTGATTAATGAAAATAATTTTTTTAGAATAGGAATGGGTAGTATAAAAAAGTGAGTGTTTCTTTTAGGTCCGCGCGTTGTTTTTTTTGGTCATGATCTAGGTAAGATCAATTTTATGTTTTTAGGGGGATGTTTTCCTTCACGTCCGCACATTTAGTATAAATTGAAACTCTTCGGCAGTCCAGCTACCCTTGTTGATTGATCAACACCAGAATGAACACCAGACTAGCGAAACTGTTGGAACTTCATGTGCATCTGGAATATGCCAGGCGCCTGTTGAACGAACTGGCCGCGGAAGCCATTGTGGAAGAGGGAAGGATGAGAGAGGAGGAGAGAAGATACAAAGAAGAGGAGGAGAGAAGATACAAAGAAGAGGAGGAGAGAAGATACAAAGAAGAGGAAGAGGAGAGAAGAAACAAAGAAGAGGAGGAAAAGGAGAGAAGAAATTTCAGAATCCCAGAAACAGAAAATTGGGATTCTGAAGCTATTTATCCCGCCTCTGCTCTCTCCCCCAAAAAAGTAAAAAGCAACTGGAGAACAAGATGTGTATGTGGCGCCAGGCCTGGAAGGTGCCATCATTAACCAGGTGTCCATGAAGTTCCAAAAAAAGCCCTTTTCAGGGCTACCCAATACTCTAGAAAAGAAATAACCATCAATTTGCCAATGTGTGTAGGTAGAGTAGTGTGAATATAAACACTGACTCTTTTTTCATAGTGTGAGTGTAAGTGTTTGTGTGTTTGTGTTTGTGTTTGTAACTGCTCACGTAAGTTTGTGTGAATAGCAGATTATGGGTTTGTTTATTGTTTCTTAGCGTATGTGGAGAGTATAGTTTGGGTTTTATTATATGAAATGAGAAAGTAGGAGGATGTTTTCCTTCACGTCCGCGCGTTGTTTTTTTTTGGTCATGATCTAGGTAAGATCAATTTTATGTTTTTAGGGGATGATTTCCTTGACGTCCGCGCTTTCACTATAAGAACCCACAGTATTCGTCGTTCAAACCATTCTACAGAGAAGATGGCTTCAAACCACGTGGATAAAATGCAAAAATTACAAGACGTCCTGGACAATTTAGGCATGATGGAACAAATGCTAGTGAGACTAAATGAAGACCACTATTCCTATAGTCCCCATCGAGTAAAGATGGAAATTAATAACTTAAGAAAAGTAAAGGACATAATAAGTGGTGTAATAAAAGAGATAAAGGAGGAGAAGGAGGATGAAGAAGAAAGGATAAGGATAAGAGAATGGAATGAAAAAATTGAAAAAGAAGAAGAAAATGAGAAGAGGAAGAAAGAAGAGGAGGAGAAGAAGAAAGAAGAGGAGGAGAAAAAAAAGAAGAGAAAGAGTGTAGGAGAGAAAATAAGAAGTTGGTGGAGAAAAAGAAGAAATTAGAAGCAGAAGAAAAAACCAAAGGCCCTTTTCAGGGCCACCCACATTTCTCGAAAAGAGAATGACTTTCAATTTGCCTACCCCTTTTTTTAAAAATTTTTATAAAAAAAAAATCCCATGTTCAATTTCCCTTGACGCTATACAGTCCCACCCTGTTTAAATTCCTTTGTCGCTCAACAGTCCCACGATTTTTCTCCATGTTCATTTCCCTTGTCGCTCAACAGTCCCATGATTTTTCTCCATGTTAATTTCCCTTGTCGCTATATGTTCCCACGATTTTTCTCCATGTTAAATTTCCCTTGTCGCTATATGTTCCCAAGGGGGGTCTGTAATGCTAATTCCCATTGTCGCTATAGTATCTCACTTCACTACTCATAACTGATACGTTACGAATAGGCTATAGGTATACTCTCTACATCAGTGAGGCATTTCCGTTTATTAATAATGAACAAAGTAACAAAATGAAAATATATTTATAATTCACATTTTATAAATATATATAATCACAATCACACAATTTAATCGAAATTCCATCTGCATTTACTATTGTCTCTCAATCTGTATGCCTTAATGGACTAAAAATAGGGTTTTCAGTGCGTTGTGGCATTTTCCGACGGAAAGAAATATCTATTTCATATATTTCATACTAAGGTTTGTTCAACTAATATAATGGATATAAACATTTAAAATTTGAAAATCGAAATCTTTTTAGCAAGGCTTGCATCATTTCCCAAATAAAACAAAGAATAAAGGACAATGATTAGGGCAGTAAATCCTCTTTGAGTAGAATAATTTTATTATCAAACACAAATCTAATTGCAAATACACAAAATAATTTTCCTTCTCAAATACAAATCCAAATATTTAAAAATGAGCATATTTGCATGATTTGGTAATGCTGTTAAGCAAAACTTGGGTTTTAATGCTTTATGACAGTTTTATCTTGCCGTCGATAAGCACTTTGGGCAAAGTTAGACTCAAAGGGTATGGTGTACAACGTCAGGCCATCCTGTGTGACTTATTTCTTAGAAACATTGTAAAGGATTTGAAAAGGCTTTAGTTTAATAGTTGGAGACATCATCCATGTGAATAACAACGGAGAAACGTTTAAGTCTCGGCCATGGAAGACGAGATCTTGGATCTTGATTTGGGAGTCGATAAGCAATGGTGAAAGTTTTCATTTCGTCAAAGTATGTGAAAGTGCTAGTAAAGTACACGTGGTTGAATACTATGCCTTTATGTTGGAGTTTGTCTGCAGAGCATTTCTATCTCCGGATTGCTACTTCTACTGATGTGGATAGAATTATTCCACTAATGACGTTCTTTTTTCACAGCATTAATGACACATGGTTTTTGGATTTCTGCAACTTATATTTTTATCATAGCAGGAGCTTTTCATGGTATCTCCGTTACTCCTTGACCGATAAATCTGTCCCCACTATGACTTTTATTCTGATAGTCATTACAATACAGAATATTAAAATGAAATGTTACTTATATTTATATAATGTACATTACTTTTACAATACAGGTTTTATTAAAGTAACTTAATGACATTTTTAATTACGAGATTATATGAATGGATTGTGTATCATAAGAAGAGTACATGTATAACACGTGGTACTATTTCAGTTCATATGGTCTAAGTTTACGTAAATTATAGCAATCAAGAGCGACTTTATGTTCAGATGAAAGATGGTAATGCACTCTCAAATCAAATATGTCTGCTAATATGAATACTCATACTTAGGACTAAGTGCCATCCGTTTTTGGGTGGATGCGGTCATGTTAGAACGGCTAATGGGGTTGGGGCGTACACTTAAGGACCTCGATTATATTCCCTGCAGGATACGAATTATAAATCTCTAACCTTTATGGTAATATTAGTTGTAAATTCACATAATAATATCAAGCGTTGTCATATATGATACATTGATAGTTCTTACAATATAAGAGCTACAATTGGTTTCTGTCCAAGAAGTGAATGTGTAAAGTGAGGAGAGGTAGTCACGGTATATGTTACTGAGTGTGAATACTGCACATGAAGTCTATAATTTTCATCCCTTTTTTTAGGAAGCACGGATGATCGAGAAGGTATCGGGGCTTGATGTGTGCAGCAATTCCTATGGTTTCCGTAAATCATGGTCTTGGGATCAATTTCTAATAAAAAATAATCTTTTAGTTTGTTTCTGCCTCAACTTTGATAGCTGCTAAAGTTGTCTTAGTTTTCATATTTTCTGAGCAATACTTGAATCTAAGTTTCAATAACAGCCTCGGTATCGAATGAAAGACTAATATTTTGTATCTTGCATGTAAAGCTATGAAATAATATTTGCAGCATTGATCATAGACCATCCAATTTTGAAATTACTGATGACAATAGTGTGACGTTAGGAATGATGCCGTATGATTGACTCAAAAGACAATCTTCAAACTTCCCTAGTACAAATTTAAATTTTGCATAGTGTTTATTTCTACAGGTAGTAGGATTTATGAAAGTAATTGTTTACAATGTACTATGATTTGTTCATGAAATGTTTACATTTGACGACTTATCTGATGTGCAATAATGCCTAACACATACCAGATGTATGAGCTTGCAGTGATAATATTTCTTTACACTACATTTAAATCTTTATCGAGATGTATGGAAACTTATTTCATTATTTCTGATTGATAAAGTCTTTGCATGATAATGTTATGTTCGTACGGGTATTTATATATAGGGTATTTATATATATTCTGAACCTGAAATGTTTTGATACATGGGGTGGAATACACATCAATTCGGGATGCTGACGGTTATTAAAAAGAGTTTTGAGTTATTAAGCTCCTTTGCGCCTTGTAACCCTCTTTGCGACAATGCACACGTTCCAAGATTGTCTGAAACTTGAAACAATGAAACATGAAATGAGGACAAACAATTATGTGTTGTTGAAGAACTAGTATAGTTATATAAAGCTCGTGAATTCCGTTTTTAATTCATAAATGCCACAATATTAATAGTTTCCATAGATAAACACTGGCCACATTTATATGTATGATATTCTTTTATGTCGCTTTTGATTTTTTGTCATTTTCAAATTGTACAAAAATATATTAGTTTAATTTAATGTGCATGCAATCTTGACATTATTCAAACGGAAGATTCATACGTTTTTTTACTGCAAGATTGAGAGCTCGATTTTCGCATTCCACGTATCTATGTAGATTCTATTTGAGTTTGAAAATAAAATAAAATATATAAAAATGATAAAGTTCAATAACACAAATTAATTTATCAAGTTGTATAGATCATTCCAGTACACCACATATAACCATTCAGCCCCTGTCTTTTCAGGCGTACCTCAAGGTACAGTCGTGAGTCCTCTGCTGTTCTTGATTACATCAGTGTTTTGCCGTTGGGAGTCGATTCTGAAATGAGTCTTTTTGCTGATGACAGCTTGCTGTACAGAGCAATCGACTCAGACCACGAAGCAGACCTTATACAAGCAGATTTAGACAGGCTACAATGATGAAAAAAAAAAAAAAACAACTTGCAAATGAAGTTCAATCATGATAAATGTGAGGTCATCCAAATCACCAACAAGAGACGGATCGTCTCAGTCATATACACCTTCTATAATCAAAAACTAACGATGACATCCAAGGCCAAATATTTGATCACCATCGATAGCACCTTATCATGGAACATCCACAATTACTCTGTTACAGAGAAGGCAAACAACACCATAGCGTTCCTTCGTAGAAATCTGTCTACATGCCCCGAACAAGAAAAGGCTATGTGCTATAAATCGTTAGTACGCCCACAGTTGGTGTATGCTTCGACCGTTTGAGACCCATCTATCAAAACAAACATTGCCAAACTTCAAGCAGTACTGAAAAGGGAGTACGATTTACTATTTGGGATTATCGACGAACCTGTAACGTCTCCACCATGCTCCAACATTTTGGATGGGTAGAGCTGCAAGCTCGATGCCAACAAGCAAAAGCTGTTATTATGTATGAAGTGAAATCTAGCTGTTTTGCGACCTTCTCTTATATCATTATCTTTGTCTCAGTAAGGTCGTCTCAGTCATGGTGTCCACGCGCTAAGAACTAATTTTAAAACGAAGAAACCATTGTTGTGTTCTACGCTGTGTGACAGAGTTGTTCTAAAATCAAACAACAATAACATATATATTTAACACAAACATCCAAATAGCAGCTTAAGGTATCTCCACCTTTGAGAACACAACATATAAAACCTTTTGAAATAGACACACACAGGCACAAGAAGTGGAGCTATTTGGTATTATGCTAGAAGCTACAGTTCGCTCCACACAGCATAGCGAATTTTATCCTATCTGTTGACCTAACTCAGTAAATGTTCAGGTCAGCGCCAATTAATGTAGCTAAAAGTACCTACTTAGATTTAAATACTTCGTGTGAAACGAATTAGATATTGTTAGCTACGTATAATGACGCTGACCTGAAAAATTACTGAGCTACAGATAGGATAAACTGGGATTTCATTGTCTTAGTGCAAACCGCAACATAGATAAGATAAGATAAGATAAGATGATAAGAATTCTATTATTTCATACAACAAAGTTGATACCTCTAAATTAAAATAAAACATTTTAAACATAAAAGAACATACATATCATACATACAAGTATACATATCCATCGACAACAATTAATTGTGCGATGCATTGTTAAGAACAACATTAAATGGCACATTTAAAGAGTAATTTGTTCCATCTACTAATAATATGAGAATTTAAACTAATGTCATAGTACCAAAGATATTTCAATACACAGTTTTTACTATTAGATATTCTTGTCATCATTGAGAAAACATACTTTCTCATTACTTCATCAAAACTGAATACATTATAATTTACAAGCATGATGGAGGCACCGTTCCACCCAGGAAGACCTAATAGAAAACGAAGACTATTATTATAACCAATAACTAGTTTTCTTTTCATACAGTCACTAAATTATATCCACAGAGGAGCACAATACATAGTACAGCAATAAGATTTGAATAATCTAATTTTGATATTCAATGAACAATTCTTAAATTTACGTAGAAGCATGTTTGCTCGAGTACACAAAAATTGGTAACGTCTCATTATATCCTCATTATCCGACCGACTGGATTTCAAATTATGACCCAAATAGGTGTAACTGTTGACATATGTAAGAGCATTGCCGTTAGGATGTACAGGGTGGAGGAGATGGTAATTTGAAAGAAGTTGACTGAAAGACCATGCATACTGATTTTTTTGTATTATAGATTATATCATTCTCAAATGCGTATTGTTTACATATCTTTAATAATTTCCTTAAATCTGTGATAGGAGGACTTATCAATGATATATCATCAGCAAAACTAAAATTGTTAAGGAACAACGCATTTGGTGGCAGAAGTAACCCCACGTGACACTGACCGAGCTTACCATTTAATTTGTATATATATATATATATATATATATATATATATATATATATATATATATATATATAACAAAAGGGAAAGAATACCCACTGCCTCACCCCATTGGTTACATGAAAAGAACTGGATATTACAGTTCCACATCGCACACAATACAACTGTTTGCCATACCAGTTAACTAAAGTATGAACTATGTAGACAGGTTTTTAATATCAATCCACATTTTAAGGAGTGTCCAGTGATTGACCCTATCAAATGCCTTGCTAGCGTCTAAAAAGCATGCAAACACTCGGCTGCCGTGTTCAACATAATAGCTAACAGTTTCCTTAAAGGCATATATGCATAAATCTGTTGAATGCTGCTTTTTAAAACCAAACTGATTATCAGAGATTGTGACTTCACATCTTTGCAGTATGATGCATTCAAATATTTTTGAGATAATAGTAGTAAGAGCTATAAGTCTGTAGTTATATTTGTCCGCTAGGTTACCAATTTTGCTCTTTAGTAGAGGTATAATTGCAACTTTTGTGAAATCATCTCGTACAAAGTGATGCACAAACATACAATTAAATAAAATTATCAATAGCACATGAAGTCTAGTATCTGAAAATTTAAAATGTTCCACATATAAAAAATCTGATCCTGGACATTTACCGCCTTATGTCTTGTAATTGCACTTTAAACATCAGATAAAGTGATTACCTCAATACGAGCAGAAGAGGTATTCAATGCTGAAAGCACATGCTTCTTATTCGATTCATTTTTAGCACTATTGAGTAAGTCTTCAAAATGATTTTTCCACATATTGCATATATTATTCTGACTATGGTTCCCATTAATGCAATGCAAATTGGTAGTTTACTGGAAGTTGTCATCAATGTCCATATATCAAAATTGAAGCGGCAATTGTCGGAGGTAACTCGCGCAGGCGTGATAAACGTGTGCTACTGGTACTATATTTTAGAGTTAATAAGTATATTTAAATAATCTACTGGGGTTCGGGGTGGGATTTGTGTGTGTGTGTGTGTGATATTTACCGCTTATTACATTCTTATTAGTTTCGATTTAAAAAAAAATATCTCGTGCACTTTTAGATACACAAAAAGGGCATGTATGCATATTCTAATATGATATATATATATATATATATATATATATATATATATATATATATATATATATATACATATTTACTTAAAATTCGTATAACTCAAACTCATACTAATGTACACACACACACACACACATATATATATATATATATATATATATATATATATATATATATATATATATATATATAGAGAGAGAGAGAGAGAGAGAGAGAGAGAGAGAGAGAGAATGTTTTCACTTACTATTTATAGAAATTAATACATGACTGCATACGTACACAGGTAAATAGGTAAAAAGATCTACTTATATAGAAGATGCATGTCCTCTTTCGATAAAATTGGGTCTATTTGAAAGTTTACGGTATCACATCTCTCTCTCTCTCTCGTAAAATAGAATTATAAAAGGATGATGAACCCAGGTAGACGTCACCTGATTATGATATTCTAACCATCCGCCATGATATATAATATTATAATTATAAGAACAATTATGATAACATTGAATGAGCAGAACATGTAACATGGTGAACATGGCTGACTCATTGTAGGACGGCATCGTGGGCACTATGATGAATCTTTTCTTTTATTTCATTGAATATCTTTCGTAGATCTTATAAATTTGATTGAATAAAATCGAGTAATCCTGTCGGACCGGATGTTCGCGTAATGTGCAGTTCAGTACAAATTTGTTCGTACCTGTTTTCGTGGGTACACTTACAGTAGGGTGCGACGTCTGGGCCTGACGTCTCGCTCGCCAAAGGAAAGTGAGGCGTCTCTCATAGCCTCTCCTTTACAGCTGTAGCGATCTCCGCGGGACCACTGTCTGGCTCTGCTGGGCAGGAGGTTACTTGCATATGGCCTCTCCTACACAAGTGTGCCCACAGCAACCCCCTGATGCGGGTCCCCCTGTTTTCACAGAGTCTGCTGCGTGGCGCGACCGAGTGCCCGGCGATATAACTGAGTGGGCAGACTGGTCTTATTAGCCTTGGTAGGCAACCAGTCTACGAGAAGGACAACTCTGAGTCCCAGCCATTGGATGATGGCTCCGCTGCTTTGTTGATATCTTCGGGAGGAGGAAAGGCTACGGGAGTAAACCCAGACAGAAAATCTTGAGCGGAGCCCCTAAGGCGGCTGAATGTTATCTACGACTTCCTTCCGGCAGCTCCTGTATCCACACTGGTGCCAAATGTCATACTCAGCGTTCCTTTTGACCCCACCAACAAGGACGAGAAGGGGATCCTGACGTCTGGGCAGTCCAGGATCTACATACTCCATGCCCAGACTTACGCCCTGGAGAGGCCAATTCAGCTTCGCTCCTGAGTGAGAAATCAACACGGAAGCTTACATTCTACCGGTTACAAGTCCCACCCGATTGGCGTAGGGAAGGGGCGCCACGGGTCAGCATCGACAGCGGGAGGGATCATCGCGTCCCACTGACCGAGTACCGCCCGCATCAAGCCGGGCAGCCCCCGCTCAGTAAGGTGTTGGACCGCCAACATCTGCCTGCTCCAGTGGGTGTCTGGAGCTCAGTGTGTTGCTCAGCATGACAAGCAGACGGAAACTCCGCACAAGACATAATAACCAAGAAACCAACAAAGAAGACTGTAGCTCTTCGATTCGCAAGCTCGAACGTGCGCACGATGTCCACAGGCATCCCGCATTACCTCAGGGAGGTGGACGACACCAGGAAGACGGCCATCATCATCATAAAGCTCACCAGACGAAATGTCAGCATGGCTGCCCTCCAGGAAACCAGGCTCTCCTCAAGCGGCTTCCTCAGAGAGAAAAATTACACATTCTTCTGGAAGGGTCGAGAAACTAAGTAGCCGCGCCAGCACGGAGTAGGTTTCGCCATCAAAAACACTCTCCTGGCCTCGGTTGAGCCTCCCTCAAGGGACACTGAGCGTCTCTTGTCCATCCGCAATGCCACTGCTATAAGTCCTGTCAGCATCCTCAGCGTCTACACCCCCACTCTCACGGTGAGTGGGGACGAGCCACTATCCCTCCTCGACGACTTTAATGACAGAGTAGGTACGGACCACGAGTCATGGCCTACCTGTCTTGAACATCATGGCACTAGAAAGACCAACGAAGACGGTCATAGACTGCTGCAGCTGTGCACCTACCATTACCTGTGCGTTACAAATACCTTTTCTTTTTCAAGTGCAAGCCACAATACAAAGTGTCATGGAAACATACCAGGTCTCATCGCTGGCACCAGCTTGATTTGGTCATCACCAGGCATTATGTCCTGAACGGCGTCTTCTCCACCAGACGTTACCACAGTGCAGACTAGGACTCCAACCACGCCCTCGTGACCAGCAGGTTGCGCCTATAGCCAGACACACTTCACCACTCATAACCAAAAGGTCGCCCTCGCATCAACTCTGCGTAGATGTTGGTACCCTCGAAGGTGGAGGTGTATGTGTTCGTGCAGGACCAGGCTTTCCAGGACCTGCCAGAGCACGCTGTCACAGCCAAGTGGAACGCCAAGAAGGGTGCCATTTACAGCGCAGCCCTGTCTACATTTGACAAGAAGGAATGGCACAGTCAAGGATGGACCCAATAATCTACGACAAACGAAAAGCCTTCACAGCTTACATAAATGCCCCAATGAAAGGACGCTTGCTACCCTTAAAAGTGTCCGATGCATTACCCAACGCATCGCCAGACAGTGCGCGAACGATTACTGGCAGCAACTGTGTGAATGAATCAAGGACAGTGCCGAATCTGGAAACATCTAAGGCATGTACAGTGGCATGAAGAAGGCCCTAGGCCTTATAGTGAAAGGGGTCGCCCCCTGAAATCTCTGACGTGTGGCCAGATGAGTGGAACACTACTCACTGCTGTACTCCCGAAACACTTCAGTCACCGATGCGGCCCTTAGCATCATACAAAAACTACCAACCATGGAGGAGCTCAACATAGTGCCCACATTAGAAAAGCTCAGCAAAGCCATCGATTGCCTCCCAAACAACAAAGCACCAGATGGCGATAGCATCCCTCCAGAAACGTGGGATACCAATGTTGCTTCAGCCGCTGAATGAGCTACTATTCCTCTGCTGGGAGGAAGTAGCAGTTCCCCATGACATGCGCGACGCCACCATTGTGACCCTTTAAAAAAAACAAGGGCAACCGCAGTGACTGTAACACTTATAGATATACTTGGTATTAACTGGAACATTTAGCAGAACATAGTATATTACAGGCTGATTAACATGAATCTGCAAATATACGACCGAGTAAGTCATCCATAATACTCGGATTAAATATCGTAAAATGAGAATGGACGGTGAGTACCAATGGGTGAAAATAATCTTCATGCATGGACACGTCTCAATACCTGATGGTTGATAACTATAAATGGATGGAATATAAAGAAATTAGATTAAATGAAACTATTGCTATATATGATTTATAGGTTACTGCATTTGTATGGGAAAATATGAACGATTTTTTCGGATGGCTATACTGCATGACATGCACATGATACTGCATGAATTTAGAGAGACAATTAAATCCCTGAACATAATCAGTTTTCGGTGTTACAAAAGTAGTTACATTTGCTTATTACAAGGGTCAAACAACAACGGTTGCTTATTACAAGGGTCGAACCCCAAAGGTTGCTTATTACAAGGGTCGAACCCCAACGGTTGCTTATTACAAGGGTCGAACCCCAACGGTACCCAAACTATTATGTACATTGAAAAGATAAAGATACCTCTCAATCTCTACCTTTAAAAATTTAAATACAATTGGGTTTAAATTTGTAAAGATACACTGATAGTTCTTATTCGGTCAACATACACTGATAAAATTACTACATGCAATACATGATTTTGAGACAACTTTTCAATTTTGAGGTTGACAAGATAAACACATTAGGACATACAATAGGCAGTGTGTTTTGGAGGTACAATGAACTTCTAATGAAAAGTATACCTCAACAGAACATGCATGGACATCTGGGGGTTGTTGCATACAGTCATTAAACCCAGATTCGAATCTCAGTTGGGATGAATTGAACGATTCTCCAACCGGTACAATACTATTCTTTATCAATAAATAATTTAATTCGATATCGCCACGCATTCGCATGTAAGACCCATGGAGAGCACTTTCCCCTGTGTATTGTGCACATTTGTGTGTGTCTCTCTCTATACTTTTTAAAATTTGCTTAGGAAATTCGAAGACAAAGCGGAAGTCACTATGCAGCCGCCGATTTTGTTCTCATTCACAGGACCATCATGCAAACACTCTTTTGGATTGTTTTGCCATAAGTCTGGTTATCATGATAGTAAGTCTGACTGCCAAATAGTGTAAAAGCTTCCAAGTGGTTTCCCTATGTACATCAGTATAATGTAATATATACATTTTTTAATTTGATATTCCTCCTGTTTTCCATTGCAATCTCTGCTAATGAGTTTGAACCACATCTAATTAGTTGCTTATAAACTCTAGAGTTCTTATTAGTAAACCTGAAGTTAGGATGTACAGTTTTGTGCTAAATCTTTTTTGAGCAATACAATTACACGAATGGAAAGGTAGCATTTTGTTCGACGTATTTACATAGGCAAATTTACAATAGATTGTGATAATAAAAAGGTAGCAGACAAATGAGTGAACATTTATTTTAGTAGATTTTACATCCAGGTATTTTGTTTTATTTTAAAAAGGCACTTTGCTTGATTTTTCGCTAGAATATTAATATTGCAAATGCCTCGATTGCAGCAAGATATTACGCAATGACGACATTTAAGGTCTCTTGATTTTATCGCATTCCACAACCAAAGAGCAATGTCATAAACCTTTAAAATGTATCCGATTAGCTATTTATCCATTCACTAGTTCAGTCTTTAATCACACAACCCCACCCACCCACCCCTAAATGACAGCACAATATGTACTCATATCAAACATAGAAACACAAAAACCAGCAAACAAAGTGCTAACTAAACACACAAAAGAAAGATACACATCTGTATTCCACTCTTTGTCAACAGCAGAGGGAAAATAGTCTAAAAAATGGTATTTCGTATAAGTAGTTGACTGATACTACCATTTGTATTATTATATGTTGCATGTGACATACGTATTGTTTTGGGATTTTACCAATAAAACTGTCGATTGAATTGAACCGAACAAATTTAACCCAGCCATACTTATCCTGTGAGACAGCAGGCTTAGTAGGAAATCCGAGACTTTCGGCATTTCGGTTTATTCCAGCATAAATTAAAAGCTTTTTTGAAAGATTGAACCTCAAGCAAAGCAAAGGAATGTCAAATACTCCGACTTGAGATTATTAATAAAGATGTACACAAGCTGAAAAATAAAAGGAAACATACAGCATAAACATATAAAACATGTCAATTCGTGATATGTTAGGTTTTTTTCTTTGTCATTCATATTGACTTCTTTGAACAATGTCTGTCCTGCATCAAAAATAAAGTCACTTCATTTTATGCATTAAAAGAATATGATTTCGTAAGAATCCAACGGAACGATGTAAGTTTAATAGGCGACATAATCAAAACCATTTAATTACAATACAAATTGAATATAATGGACAGTCAATCGTAGGAAGAAAGTGTTCTTTCATTCTTTTATAGACAAGCATTTTGTTTGGTCGTTTCCGGAAACAGCGACCCGTTTCTATTTATGTTCATGCGCATGTCTATTATGTGAATGAGGAAAACTGATTGTAATATATTATTGATTAGGACAGTTAAATAACAAAATACATTTAATAAAGACAGACTTTACAATCTAAAGCCAGAATGCTATAAGAAGACAAATCAAAATTATAAACTTCTGGCAAGGGAATGTGGAACGATAGAAAGTCATTGGTCAAATATTGGTGCCCTAGTAAGTACCCATATACCGCGGTCTTCTTTGCTTGCATCTGATATTGTCATTCTGAACGTGTGTCCTCCAAGCACAAATACCCCTTAAAAGTCCTGCAATTAGACGTCAAGACCTTTAACTCATTTGTTCCTACTGAGATAAAAAAAACAATGGTTTCACGGATTTTCAGTATTGTTCAAACTCGTGACTTTTCTCATTCGATTTTGAAGATTCTTCTTGTATGGGTAATATCGTCGCTTTCAGTTCAGTAACGTTTTGCTCTTTGGCACCGTCATTTTTAGTAACGTTTTGCTCTTTGACACCGTCATTTTCAGTAACGTTTTGCTCTTTGGCACCGTCATTTTCAGTAACTTTTTCCTCTTTGGCACCGTCATTTTCAGTAACTTTTTCCTCTTTGGCACCGTCATTTTCAGTAACTTTTTCCTCTTTGGCACCGTCATTTTCAGTAACTTTTTCCTCTTTGGCACCGTCATGTTCTTCCCCTTCCGTCAATGCTACTTCTTCCTCTTCTTTTATAATACCCTGGGAGTATTGTTTACGTTGGTGGAACCACCAAAGTAAAACAACAATATGGCCGACACAACTGACCAAGAAGAGAATCAAGAAAACTACGAATAAGGGCAAAGACCAGGCGGGAGTTGAATTTTCTTCCGTCGCAGTACCTAAATAAGACAGGAAAGGAAAATGTTTTGCATTATTCATATCAGTTTTAATTTTGCATTTAAAATTAACTTCTAGTTGTTTTGCATATCGTTTTAATTGTAAATTTTACAATAAAATAAACACCGTTAAATGACATAGAACACAAGACGAATCCTAATTTAATTTTTAAAAGTATTCATGTAGTGTAATAGTTGAAGTATTAATGGTGAAGATGGTAGTGGTGATGGTTGCAGTGGTTCTTGTAACATAATAATATGAAAGGATAATGGCCGGAAAATACGACCGATTGAAGATCGAAGGTTTAGGCCAAAGTATCTATAATACTATTTTGAAGTTTGAAGTAAGTTTGGTTGTTGAGGATGTGTGTGTATATATATATATATATATATATATATATATATATATATATATATATATATATATATATATATATATATATGTATGGTGAATGATGCAGAATAAAAAGTTAGAGTGTAAAGCTGTAAATGCACAAAAGTTTTCAAAACCTTAAGGAAGACAAATTCTTCTAAATGAAACCAAACATGTTCATCAACAAAAAATAAAATATAAAAGATGAAAGATTTGAACACTGCTTTACAAGGCATGTAAAACACCATAATTCAAGAATACTCAGTATTACAATATACTTTAGAAATCAAATGAAAATTGTTTCTCGAGAAGACGACATAATGAACTATTTTTTTTAAGGTTAGTCATGCATTATTAAAATTAGCACATGGTGGTGAAATTTTAAAAGTGATTAATAAAAAAAATAGTTTTCCACTCAGTTGTCCGTTTAGGGAAATGTCCGGTACGGAATGTTTCTTTATACCTTTAATACGTAGAAAACTAAAATTTCACTAAAAGACTTTTGGCAATACGTGGTTGTTCTTAAACGATCATAATGCTAGTTTGTACTTCAATATGGATGTCGTCTTTATACTCTTTTTGTCTCTGCTACTAAATGGATAGTCGTGTGTTAATCCTATACAATTTAAACAATAAATTCTTCTAACATCCACTCTTTACAGGTATTTAAATTTAATTTCTGATACACTTAAAAAATTAAGTCAATAAATTCTTTTATTATCCCCTCATTACAGGTATTTTAGTTTTAAATGAAAAGTTTATTGTACAAATTCTATGCATAATAAAACCTACATAACATTTAATACTCTCAAGAATTAAATTCCTCATTAAGATGACAATAGTTAGTTGTATGTTTGTGTCTTGTATAATAGAAGAGATTTGAAGACCGCGAAGGCTACGATATAAGTATATTTTCAGTTTCGATTTTAAATCGTGATACGTAGTGTTTTATTTCCTTCCGAATGGTTCCTTCTTATATTGGCAAACGTCTAATGCCAACACGTTTTATATATTCCTTCATGACACAAAGCTGTAGGATGATAAAAAATACCTGGGTTCTCAAGGATTGCTTGTTCAACACCCTTATCTGAAATGAAATAAAAATGGACAAACATTGCAATTTACATAACTTTTCTCTACATATCTCCTGAGAGTAATTTAATATTTATGGTTGATAAGAATGTTTTAGAGTTTGCAACAACAATAAAGGAAAATGCTTATCTTTTTAATTATATAAAGTTTCGAAGAAATGAGAAAGAAACATTGTGACCATTTTGTAACTGGAAATGGATATACCTCAACATGATATAAATGATGTGTATTTTGGCGTTCGTCATTGAACCTCTATACTGTTCTACAAGAAAGGAAATGTCGATCACTGGCAAACAATAATACAGCTGTAAAATATATAACTTGTCTTGATACCTTCCAAAGCATAAAAATACCATACTCTAACAATGGGGCACAAATATAAGGCATATCTTTCTGTAGGTCTATCATCGATTAAGAGTTTAATATATTTCTACTTTGTATTGACTGTTTCCAAATCAAAACGCTGTTGCCGATGCGGTTTATCGTTTCTAATTGTTATAAAAACTCAAATTTAAGCCACCATGAAAACGTATTTTATGTCGACATAAGATTAGCTTTATAAATTTGTATTATTGAATATTACCTATACAATATTGAAGGCAATCGAGATGTTGAGTACAGTTTGGTTTCTTGTACACACATCCTAGACATTTATTTGCACGTTTGTCGCAGTATTCTTCATTCATTACACACCATGTTCCGTTACATAATAAAGTATGTTGGCCGGAGTTTGCTGCATAGTCCCTGTTTCCATTAGGTATTTCGGTATCACCGCTTGCAATTGCAATAGATGTGATGCAAATTATAGAAAGCAATCCTGTAATAAAAGAAGGTAAACAATTTATTATTCCTCCACTAACTCATGGGAAACAACAGAAGGCTACAGACAAAAACATTTTTGAATGATCTGACAAAGTCATAAGCTACATATTTTTAAGATTTGAATTAATGCCTACCATATTGCATCAAAGTATATGCATCGTTCTATATGTAAGTTTGAACTGATACTATCTTAAATATTTTTCATGTTTTTAAGGCTTAATCGTGATTTAACGAACTATGAAGGATAAGAGCTTAGGTTTGTTTAGTGACGAATGAAAATATTTACTTTTGAGAGAAAGACAAGTGTAAGGTGAAGCTGTTGACACTTGCATTATGCACAATGGATAGTATGTTGGCATACCTATATGTCACTTTTATGTTATGTGGCTAAACTTTCTTCGGACATTGTGCTTATGGAAATTGTAAATGATCAAAGCACACAGCTAGAGGTGCACATCTGAAGTAATGCCAAGTTGTATATTCTATAAACCAAACTACATCCATGAATGATACATCAAAAAATGGAATTACAAGTTCTTTCAAAACTGTCTAAGATATATAAGGTTATTTTATCGAGCCAATATACCCACAGAGAACCTCGGAAAATTATTTTTCTTTAAAACTTAACAACATGCATAAAACAAAACTGTCGACTGCCACCTTAGTAGGTGTTGGTAAGCGCCAGTAAGACCCAACATATTTGTTGTCAAGTAACATGACGCCACCTTAGGTGTATCATGAGGAAACATCATGCGAAATCACGTCACGTCGTTCAATGTATTATTGCGATAAATAATAATAATAATAATACTAATACTAATAATAAAAATGATAACAAGAACAACAAAACAACATCAATAATAATAATAATAATAATGATAATAATAATGATAATAATAATAATAATAATAATAATAATAATAATAATAATAATGATAATAATAATGATAATAATAATGTAGCGATAATACATCTCCTAAACATGAGAAGCGCTCAGCGCTTTACAATGCTAGATAAAGCATTAGTAATTATACGATACGATTACAAAAACACTATTAAATACCAAACAAAATGCCGACAATAGTTAAGTAAGTAAACAATATTAAATCTTGAAGTCTGTTCATGCAATCGAACTAGGTGAGTTTACAGAGCACTCTTGAATGAGATCGCAGTATCCTTGTTTCTAAAATCTATGCGGAATCCGTTCCACATAGCTTGGCCATGGTACTCAAAGAAAACGTTGTCGGTACGGTATGACTTTTTTTAAACAGTTGTAGCAATGATAATGCGAGTGTCTGGAGAGGAGCGTACTTTTTAAATAAGGTGTACGCATGAATAAGGTCATATAGGTGTATTGGACTGGAGTCAGTCAACAAAATGTAAAACAATGAACAGATGGTGTGTTTGATCCAGTGATCGTTACAGAGTAGAGGGAAGGTGTGCTCAGTTCAACGTATATTTATATATTAATGGTGTTTATGCCGTAGTGTACTGTAGACGAGACTGATGTATAAACGGACGAGCTTGCGAGCTCCAAGTAATGTGGGAGAAACCATAACATCGATCAATACCAACACCTTAAAAGCCAACATTACAGTGTTGGTGTTTCAGAGTGGTTCCAACCGTCTATTTCTAGTTAATTAGTTGTGAGGGTATAAAAAGGTCTATTAACGCCCTCGTCACGTAGATATGCATCTACCAAAAGCGCAAAATGACTGTATTACCACCCAACCTGCAGATCCAAGACCTCGCCGGTAAACGACGCAATATCGTCATAATAGGGCTGTTTAGAATCCACCACGTATAAATAATGTTACATTTATTTAAACGCAGATCTAAACATATGAATGAAAGGAACAGCACTCGAAAACGACAATGAATCTCCGTAAAGTTATTTTTGATGCTGCGCAAATCCAACGTTGAAATCAGGATTTGAAATTCGCATGTCAGGCAGCTTACTAGCAGGATGAGGTTTCACAAATGCAGCCTGTATAAGTTGATGTGACATATATAAAACATGATCTCCATATATTATAGACGAGTAGACAGAATAATCCTTGCCGTATTTGGCGAGTCCAAAAATCGGCCTTGAACGAACAAAATTTGATTTCTCTTTCATCGGTTATATATCAAGTATTATTGAGTAGTACCGTGATGCTAACGAATCCAAACTTTGTACCGTCAGTGTAATTGTTATCGGTGTCATGTACAAGTTTCCAATCGATTTCCAAAGAAGGCCTCACACTTTAGTAAATACCGAGATAAGTCCACAAAACTCATAGTTTTGTTCGGTCTTTTAGAGCGGGTTACTTTGCCATATAAAGATAGTGCTGAAAATCTCGGATCCTTCAATCTACCATAATAGATGCATCAATGTCGGAAGCGGTATCGGGCCATTCTATGAATCAAGCCACGTTTATGTATTTCCGGTTTCGTCTGATAATAAATGCGTCCCGTCCTCAATCGTAATCCTCTTACCGTTGCCAGATTTGCAATCCTATAATCGGTGTTGGCTTGCGTTACCTCTTCCAAACGTCGCTGAGCAACTTCATTCAGTATTTTATTGGCCGACATTGTTGTCGTGGACCGGAACGCAACTGGAACTTTTTTTGTCTAGGTGCCATTTCTTTTAGTCGATTTCATATTAATTGAAACTCACGCGATCTAGAATTTTACAGTTGAGCCACAGACGCGCTTTGATACCATCTACGAACTACATTGCAAGTTGCTGGACGCATCGCGATGAGTTAGGTCCGCCAGCACCTTTAGCACGCCGGTCAAGAATCCTTGGGCAGCATTACCTAGACCATTTCCATGATATGTTTCGTTACCGGGATTTATGGCGTTACCAACACGCACGGGTTGCACATTACATATTCGACCATCATTCAAGAAATTACATTTCAGGTCGATCTCTAATATACAGTTGTATCGTCAGGGTTTCCCAACACAGATCTAACACATGCTCTCCTGGTCAACGAGGGAGAAACTAAGGTGCATCAACCAAATATTGTAGTGTAGAAGCTACATAATGTCTGGCGGGATACATCATCTGGACTGTTCGAGTCAAGTACGCATAATTTGTTGGTCTGATGGAATCATGAAGGATTCGAGACAAGCAAGAACCATTCTCAACTGTTTAATGTCAACCGTGGCTGCGGAGATTCAGTTGAGATGACGGGGATCTCATAATTGATTGATTAAATGTTGAGCACGGTAGTAGAAAGTTCAACAATGTTGCAGTTTGCACCAATCCGATCTCAATTGTAAATGCAGTACGTGCTATTATACGAAGAGTAAAGCATCCGTCGAGAGTCAGCGTGCTCGGAAAACGTTAGCGACGGGGTCTCCAAAGCATGGCTCCAAATAAAGCCTAATGGCAAAGCTATTTACTTGCTCCGAAAAAAAGATTTCCCGTTCATGGCTTGATGTGAGAATGCCGAACGAAGATCATGAGACTCCTCTCTCGAACATATTGACCATCAGATAAAATACAAATTAGAACAAATTGATAGAAAACTAACGAAACTATATTATTTAATAAACTAGACAAATCTATAATAATAAGGATAAGGTAGCCTTGAATATTTTAACTTTAGAAAAGCATTAAACATACAAAATATGATGGAATCGATAGAAGGAAGGGTTCCTTGTTAGGTAAGACAAAGCTGTTATTCAAATATAGTCGTAAGACAGTGGTTGACATTGCTTCTGATATAGGTGTGAGGTATGAATTATTAGTACTGAGACGGCGTTTTATTATAGTTGTAAAACTTGTTCATTATTATTTATTATATTATTAGCTTAAAGATAATTTTGTCATATGCTAGTATTGATTAGGCTTGTTGTTTGCAGTTTTGTAGTATATTGTAAGTGATATTCTGTTTATTTCATGATCTTTCTTTTTAAATATGCAATTTGCAAGTGTCATTCTGTTATCGTTTTGATCTGTCTAGTCTATTCAGTTCTTTTTAACGTTATCGTTTTTGTTATCGTTGTTGAGTTTTATGAGTTATCGGATGTTGCTTATTTGCTGAGGAAGTCTCATATTTTGTTCAGCATATTTATATATCACTCATCTAACTCTTATTTGAAACTGTCAGATGATTTCTTGCATTAATAAAGTAAAGTTAATGTTGTCGTTAAGAATTGTCAATGTCGGAATTATATTACTAGATTACACAAATTCACCATCACCACATTTAACAGGATTTAACATAACCTTTGAATGTGAATATATAATATTGCAATTCTTTCATCCGAGACGTAACATTCTTATCCTAATGATAATAATAATTGTTAAATTGTAAACGTGACCAACTAACACACAAATTAGTAAGATCCCGATGATTTGATTTAATCATGCAATGACATCATATACATCAATTCGTTCCTATCTCGTAAAATATTATTTAGTTAAACCTATTTTGCATCTGGTTTTAATCTCTATCAATGACTGTTATGATGTCGTAAATCAATGCTTATATAAACTAGAATTCCATATTTTGACCGGTTGTGTTTATAATACACATCCTACTAGTTGGGACTAATATTTCTAGCAATAAGAATCATGGTGAGTAGCTAGTGACTTTGTTTTATCAATATCATATCTGCAATCATAATGAAGAAGGGTGTTAATATTTTAACACCAAATTTAAATTGAACACTTTTTCTTTCAGCTCGATATTAATGTTAATGAAGTTACAAAATGTAACACAAGATAAATGAAAAGAACATTCGTATAATTTTTTCTCAGATGAGAGTAAACGTGAATCACCCCCCATCCATATATGTAATGTAACGTTGATGTGCCTCCTATGATGGCCTGTAAAGTGGAGATGTGTCAAAAATCTTTTGTTGAATCACTATAATATAATTCAAGAATATAAACTTTATGTTCGGTATTATCCAGAGTCTTTCTGTCCAAGAATAGTATAATAGAGCACTTTGTATTTTCAGACAAGAATAATTTGGATAATTCCGAATCAAATATAAATACAACAAAACAAATGATATCTGTCTGCTAGGTATTATAGCAGACCGGAACGGCCTTCGCACACGCGGTGCCCGCTTTTGGATCACTCACTTTTATGTATGCGCGGGGCCTACTGTTTTTGAGCAAGGCATTTGGAATTAAAATTTCAGATAAGTTTTATAAACTTTGCATTTTCTTTCATCGCTTTAAAATTAATTTCTCTCTAAAGATATATTTCTTAAAATTACTAACGTACGGGGCCCTTTTGAGGGTGGGGTCCGATTGTGCCGAATTTGTCCAATCGGCCTAAAGCCGGCCCGGATCACAAGAATACATAATTTGTCCAGTAAACTAGATTTTATACCCCTTTATTTGACCTCATGTCCCAATTATCATTTTCTGGAGAAAAAACTATTATCTAATGGAACTTTTCACTCTAGAAGATTCGAAATGATGAAAAGGTACGATTTGTTACTAATAGTATAATAAAGGACGCGGTAAACACAATGTCCTTGAATCAGACCAAGATAAATATGTTTGCTTTCATTTTAATAATGATCCTAATTTTAAACACATACTCATAGAAAAAATATCAGATGCGTATCAGTTGTTTACAGAATAGTTTTTGTTAAAAATGATTTTGGTTAGATACACAATGGACTTGATCTTAGACAAGGTCAGCTGTAAGACGCAATTTTACATAACCCATGGCATATAATGAATTTATAAAAACCTAACAAACAATGGAAATGAAATATGCAATAGCAATATATTGTTTTCTCCGTCTGGTACACTTGTATTTGCTATATCCCCATAAAATATTCCAGTACCTGATTTTTATATTGATACTGCACAATCAATATAATTGGTTTTCCCATTTTTAGTGTCAAACTGTGCACCATATATATTAACTGTCTTCTCTGTCAAATGCTAGACTTAGTTATGTTTAAAAAATTTAATGTAAAAATAACTTGTTTAGTGCAATACATTTTCCATGCGAAACGAAACTGTAAACTAAGTTAAAGGAAAAAGGATAAAGTGTTACACTTGTTAAATTTTTTCAAATTGTAAATTCTTAATTTAATTTTGTTGCACTATAATGAATTAACAGTTAGTATGGCATTCATCAGTGAATTGTGTGTGTGTGTGTGTGTGTGTTAGTTTTTTGTGTGTGCGGTATTCCGAATTTTAACGTAGCTTTAACAATTTTTTAGTCATATCGCTACGATATCTGCAGTGTGGCAGTTTAAAGTCATGTCTAGCACCGGGTCATCATGCTGCTGACATATAGCATCATGTCCCACCGAGTCACATTATCTTGACACTAGGCCGACCATTCCTAATACCGACCTATTAATGCTGAGCACCTAGCGACGTAGCTGCTAGTATTATTTTTAAAACACTTTTGTATGACTCGGCTGGGGTTGTAATCGTCGACCTTCCGCATCTGAGGTCGGCGCTCTAACCACTTTGGCCACCGAAGAGATCATCGGTTAATTGTCAAAACATTGTAATGAACCAAGGGTATGTGCTATACTATATATCTATTTACTTGTGAAGGGGCAAATTTCTGGCGATCTATGCAGAACACATTAGTTGAGACCAGAGAACTATTAATTAGATTTATGGGGACGTGCGCGTATCAAATCGCCATACTGCCATGATCGGTAATGTCTTAATTTTTAATTTTTATTCTTAATTAAGCATTCGTTTATTTAGCTAACAGAAGACTGGTAGAGACAAAAGCTGACTTCGATTCCATAGTGTAAATGTCAGAATTGAAAGATCGCAGAACACTATTACTCAAACTACAAGGTCAAGTTGACCACGACTTTGGTGCCTCTCGAAAAAGGCGGCAGATATATTTGATTCTGATTGGTTACACTAAATAAGGGGTGTGTTTCACACGCTAAATTTCCTAGTTTTAATATCGCCAGATCGAAAATTTGAATTAGTCTAGGCTTTTCTGCAAGAGAAAACAAGTGTAAGAAAACCGAGAGTAAATTTGGGAGAAATTCTCTCGTAAAACTCTTATCCAAGAGGACTGTTGTCGAGGAAAACCGACGAACAAATTTGGCGGTAGAAGCTAGGAACGCTGAAAGCTCAAAGGTATTTGTGACAATTCCATGTAATTCGTTGATGCCCTTATATAATGCTTTGATGAATTTATTTACTTATATTTGCATGAATCTATTTGCTACATTCGTATATTAATTTGCTTTATGAAGTATAACTGTGTTGAGTTTATGCATAGGAAGTCGTACATTAATCTTTAGATAAGTTTGACGAATTGTTTGATTTGTCGTCTTGTTTGCATAAGAATTAGGTTCTAAGAATTTCTTGCATTTCATTAGTTAATATGAGTTACGAGATTCCGTGTGAAGTCACCGAATTTAGAAGATTTCAATTCTGATTTAGGTTGAGTGTGTATTGACTGACATAACTTAGTAAGCCATATAATGTATCTCATACATTCACTTGTGTAAACTGAGGCTGGATCGGAACCGTTATGCCTCGTGTGGCGTTAATGTGCGGTGTTAATGCGTGATGAATAGCCATTAAACTAACTAGGGTCATTATAGGACATGTAGAGCCGACTGATAAACTTAGCATCTGTTTAGAACCGATAGTAAGATCTGATAACGAGAAGGGGATAATGCAAGCCCATGTTATCATAAACAACAGAAAATTTAGGTTGTCTCTATTTATATTTTTTTAAAAGGGAGAAAATAGCTCCTGTGACGTATTAGCTCCGCGACGTATCCTGTGACGTATTATCTCTGAGACGTATTATCCCTGAGACGTATCCTGTGACGTATTAATTCTGAGACGTATCCTGCGACGTATTATATCTGAAATCCAGGTATCTGTGAACCTACGTGCCACACACAGAGTTGAGGACTGAAAGAAACGAGACAGAGTGAAGTCGAAGGAATAGCTACAGTGGAAGCGGAGTGAACCGGAGAAGCTGGTTATGCAATTGTACAAGGCATTGACTTCCGATTGTTCACTCGATCCTTTGATGAACTAAATCTATCAGTAAGACAGATCGACTACGTTATTTAAATTTATTTGTGTTTTGTAATTCGGTGAAAGTTTTATTCCTAGAAGCAGTGTATATTCCTGATGTAATGAATTCACACAGTTGTTTTATGTAATTGATTCAATTGTTGTTTACATGTACGGGGGTTCGTGATGGTCTGTTCTATATATCTGCTCAGATCTCTATCTATTCCACCTATAAGTTTCACCACTTATATTTATATTTACTCGAACCGGGCAATAACATCGAAGGCAGTCAACCTCTAGATAACGAGAACCAAATTAAGCGGACACCTTGAAAGAAAGTATAATCCACCAACCCACAAACCTCTTGCAAGAAGAGGGGACTTTGTGCAAGGTTTCTACAAAGTGGACCGTGGGTCGCTTACACTGCTTTTATAGCTTTGTTTGATTTTATAGATTATTGCTGATTATGGGGCTGGTGTTGGGAAGATATTTCTCAGGCCGAGTAATTAGCCAATTTCTAGGAGCAGATGAGACTTTATGTTCACGTGGATTACTTTCATAAACGGACCGCCCCAAGTTTCTGAACATAATTATTTCTCGGGCTATTCTAATGTATATATGCTTTGTAATTTGAAATGAGAACAATTATATGTATCAGGTGTTTGGGTCGTTTTTGAATTGCATGGCGTGAAGTACCAATCTACGGCTTGTGAAGGTTTACTAATGGGTTTTCCAAATGTGAATCAAGACAGACCATGCAAGTGTGAAGTTACGGTCTTATGAATGTGTGGCTTTTAGTTGATTAATGGAATTTTTTTGTCGTATTTTGGCGTTTATCTACCTTTTCCCTGATAACCACTGTTGTCACGAGGTCCATCGAAATAGCGGAAACATCGACTTCTTGTTAGACTCACGTGGGTGTTGCTTGATTTGCTCGGTAGTGAAATCTCTATAAATTATTTAGTGTGTGTATATATATATATATATATATATATATATATATATATATATATATATATATATATATATATATATATATATATATCCATGTCTATTGCACGCGCGCTAGTGGCTGACGAGACCAATACGTGACAGGCACGTACGTCCACAGAGGCTGCAGGGGAATGTCTGGGTTGTGGTGGGTGCTGCCGATGGTTCTCGGTTTATTTTTACCCATCGTTTTTCCTGTAATATGGCCCGTCCGTTTTTTTCAAAAGTGCCAGCGGCCTGGTGAACTGAACGTCGCCAGCCAGCTTTCTCTGTCAGCAGCTTGTGATGGCCTTTGGCGGTGATCGATGTCACAGGTAGTGAGGGTCTGGGTCTATATATATATATATATATATATATATACATATATATATATATATATATATATATATATATATATATATATATATATATATATATATATATATATATGTGTGTGTGTGTGTGTGTGTGTGTGTGTGTGTGTGTGTGTGTCCCCATTTAAAGAAGTTATCTCATGAGATAGACATTACATCTTAATTTATCTTTTATGACACAGATTACTACGGCTGTTACTGAACAAATTACTTTGAAATTTTATCACCATCTATTGTGCCTGTCATTGGCATACTGCGCTGGAGCACGTTTCTGTTTAAAAGTAACAGTGCAAGATCAAACGATTCTACGAATCTTTTAAATATCTCTAGTCCATCCGTTGATTAGTATCATTTTCATGCGATATGAAAAGACTATCTATTAAGTGTTCCCTTTTGACTAATTGGTGACATTTCATAGTTTTACATTCAGAGTATACATTTAAACGAATACATTAATGTTTTGAAGACGGTATTTTCTTTTCCCATACAAATACAGTATATTTCAGTGTGTTGTATTACAAAATGGATGTTTGCACGATGGTTGTAGTGTCCTGTATCAAATCTATAGAGGACATGTTTTTTAAAAATCTAAATTTATACATTGTGTCTATATTCGAAAATGGCAAATCCTGTTGAATTATCTCCACTAGTAATGTGTGGAGGCTAATGTAGGCCATACACAACTGTCAGCAAGTATCTGTTCTATAGAAAATGACAACTGCATATAAAGAGCTATAGAAATTAGGATAAACAGTCTGTTAGCTTTGACGTTACAGATTCAACTAGTCATAGAATTTTCAATCACCTGACGTTATTTTGAAATTGCTGTATAACTTTTTATAGCTGTAGGGGAACACACAAATAAGTTGTAATGATTTACACGCACCTCTCGACCGTTACATTTATGTTATTTATTTTCTACAATTTTCAGTTATTAGTTTAGTCGCATGTAAACAGCTCAGAGAGAGAGAGAGAGGGAGAGAGAGGAGGGGCAGTGGCGTCACTAGGGTTGGTATCACCCAGTGTGTTCACTCATGGTCATGGTGTCAACTCCATGGACCTCCTTCCTGCACAAAAATTCAAACATTTTATAGACAGTCATGTGCGGTAACTCACGGTGTCACCCCAACGGACCCCCTTGATGCACAATAAGTCACGTGCGGTAACTCATAGTGTCACACCCATGGACCTCCTCCATGCACAAAAGTTCAATAATTTTATAGACAGTCATATTGGTATCAGTCCCTCTGATGGTGTCACCGGATGCGGTCCGCTCCCCCCGCACCTCCTTTTTGACGCTACTTTGGGAGGGAGACAATAATCTTTTTTATGGTTTAGTTTCAGGATGTTCAATTATTCAAGTGTATCTGTTTATCTACTGAATTACGATTTGGTAGATTGGCAACTAACATTCTGAGTATATATTATTAAACAGAGGCGGGTGGGGGTATGCGCTGTCTTGTCTCTCAGAAAGGGTGGTCATAATTCCTTTGTTACGAATAAAAAACTAATATCCGTTGTCTGTAAGATTATCAGAATATTCGTAGGTTTTCAATGAAACAAATGATACATGTTCTTCCGTTCCCTGGTAATAAATAACACTACTCTTAGTCGCTGAGACCCCTTCCGGAGCCTCCTGTATGCTTAAATACATAACATAGATATTATTGCTTCCTGGTTCTAAAATGAGAGAGAGAGAGAGAGAGAGAGAGAGAGAGAGAGAGAGAGGGAGAGAGAGAGAGAGAGAGATGCAAATCATATTTCCCTTTCATTTTCTTGCCCACTCAATTATCCGCCACTTTCAACGGAGGATGCCGAGGGGTGGGAAGGGTGTGAGCACACACGCCAATAAAAAATAAGCGGTAATGATCAGAACGTTTCAAGGAGTAAGATTTCCTTACACTTATTAGGTTAAAAGTATGATCAAATAGGCAGGAACATGCGTGGTCGTCGTCCCCTTGGCCCCATCGGGCTTTTTGTTCCATAGACAACTTGTTTGTATCTACCCAGTACACATTTACAGACAAATGAATATTATACTAGTGTACTTACCTCTGACACCAGCTTTAGTAAAAGTGACGGCGAAGTTGACCATTGTGTGTGACTAAAACAATAATCAGCCTACAAAGTATGGGTTAGCTTGCATTTAGCAAATCGATAACTTGTTTTGATCACAAAAGATTTCGAACTGCTAGTTATACTGATCTCGCATGTACTTTATATTCCCGGAATCGCTCTGTCTTGTCCATATAATCTAATTTTGAAGTTTACATAATGTTTTATCAACACTGATAAATCCCGTTAGTCAGCCGCAATGCAATATACTTCAGTACTTGTATGTATGATATAACGATGTACATATTCAGGGTATACAATATGTACGCGTGAATGTGTCAGTCAATTAGCCTGTGTGCCTTTTTGTGTATATTTTAACCTCAATTAAAGACAATTGGTAATGCACAATTCGGTACAGGCTGCTGAAGAATGGGATAATGATTGGACGGGAACGCAACTGGCACTTGTATTGTCGAGTTAATATTTCTATTAGTCGATGTCAAATAGATTCTAACTCACGGGATCTAGGATTTTACAGTTTATCCACAGATGCACTTTAATACCATCTACGAACTACATTGCAATGTGTTGGACGCATCGCGCGGGGTTAGCTCCACCAGTACCTTTAGCGCGCCTGTAAAAATTCCTTGGGCAGCATCATCTAGACCATTTCCATATGTTTCGTTACCGGGATTTTTGGTGTTGCCAACACGCACGGGTCGTACATTACACATTCGACCATCATTCAAGAAATTAAATGTCAGGTCGATCTCTGATATACAGTTGTATCGTCAGAGAACCAAGGTGTGCTGCGGAGATTAAATTGAGATGACGGAGTGCGTGTGGGCTCGTGCAATCGCATGCTGAGTTTGGAATCTTTGCCGGTCACCAGTGAAATCCTCCGTTGGATATCATAATTGATTGATTAAATGTTTTAACACGGCAGTAGAAAGTTCAACAATGTTGCAGTTTGCATCAAAGTCTGGCGAGAACGAGAGCGAGTTATTCGTCTGCAGCCGCCCCCTGCCCCCCTCGACGTTCGCGATCGGATATTAGACCAAATGTAGCCAACGCGTACGAAGCCAATCCGATCTCAAGCGTAAATGCAGTACGTGCTGTTATACTAAGAGTAAAGCAGCCGTCCAAAATCAGCATGCTCGGAAAACGTTAGCGACTGGGTCTCCAAAGCATGGCTGCCAGATAAAGGCTTATGGCAAAGTTATTTACCTGCTCCAAAAGTTCATGAGACTGTTCTGTTGTTTCTTCCACACAATTGCGTGAGTGAAACACATACAAATAAGCACTAACCGTCCTGGATGGCGATAACAGGTACACGGAAGCCGAGCAGCCTACCGTCTACATACGTAACACGTGTTACAACCCTATACAACGTATCCATGCACTTTGATCGCTGTCATTGTCGCGCCGTCTGCAAATGGATCCAGGTACAGAATTTCTCAGAGCCATTGCTGCATTGGTGTTGACACACCATATATAAGTTAGTCACATGCATGTCAACGAACATCGTAGTCAAGCCACTGTATAATAGTTAAACCCGTCCTCTTGCGTAACGATTAGATTATTCGGGAAACAGTACGCATAAGAATGTTCAGTTAGTAATCGATTTTCATCGTGGGTGATGGATCTTCATTCAATTATATTAGAATTGAATAATGAAAACAAACGTTGGACGTGATTCAGCAAAATAACCGTCATGATCACAAGAGGTGTTTTTCCGATGTAGCCATCAGCGATAATCTTGGCAAAAGACTATATGTATGCCGAGGAAGAGCTGGAAGGTCGACAACGTCGTGCTACAAACTCTGTGTCGTCCTTAGATGCATATACGACATCGACCGAATGATATTTCGGAACAAGCGAATCCGCTATAATTTTTCTCACGAGAGCACAAGTGGACCTTATCAATGCGACAAAATATTAGTTGACTTCGTCCACCAAAAAGAACATTCGTGCTAGCAGAATTAGAAGTTAATCCTGTGAATATTGAGTTACCAATAAGATGTATTTTGGGATGCTTGTTTAGTGTTGGTGTTAAACGGTAACGAACTCAACTTGATGTAACGATAAACACTTATGTGATGTTTTTCAGTGATTGATGCCTGAATGAAATAACGTAGTTGCTAAAGACACTCATCCTACGTATCACTCCATAAATCTTTTTGCACATTTTCGCGTGAGACTCAATTAGAGTTCTTGAAATACTGAAACGCACCTACAGGCAACATTTCTGGTGTAACCGTGAGCGTCAAAATATATGATGTAATTGTTTTAGGGTAGCGCGGACGTATTCGTCAACGAGCTTAGCGATGACTCGCCATGGAAATTCTGATACGGAGACATCTTTCAACAAATAAATTATTGATGTCTATTAACAGTTCCAACTCGACACGAATTTCCGACAGCGGTACATCTCAGGCCAGTCGTGGCGATGAGTAGTAGTGCACAGAATCGACGTTGCACATGAGCCTTGCAGTATCGCAGGATGCCTCATAAAGACACAGAAAAGACTTTGTTTAATTTGTAGTCGTCATAATTACATTGGATGGACAGCGATAAGTAAATCTCTCCATCGGTTGGAAATGAGATTTAGAAAACCTCTACCTGCGGCTCATGTACTCGTACATGCAAACGTATTTGCAGGTGAGAAAAATGAACGTTCCATCGTCCGCGCCACTGTATTGACGAATATTCCGTGGTCTTTATTGGCATGTATGGTGACGACCTTGTCCAAGCTGCAATTCAGAACCTGCAGCGAGACGGCGAATTACAGATGACCCAGCCGAAATGTCAAGTACTTTTCGTTTTGTTAGAATTGATACTTATTACCGCGTTTGATGCCTTTTGATTTCGTCAATAAGTTACCGTAGCAAACTTGCATATTATGGAGCAGAACTGGAGTTCTTGCGCTTCGTTGCAATAAATTTGCATGTGTAAGTTGCATGCGCTGTGTGCCGTTCCTCTGTACGCGCCAGGGATTTGACAGTCATCGCGAAATATTCCATCAGTGGAGGTAAACGCATTGTTGCAGATCCAGATTCTGGTCGCCGCGAAAACTTGTAAATGTCATCATAATTCATTGCCATCTGTGAGTGAGGAAATTTGTTCTCAAATTTCTATCGCTAAATACTCAAGCAGTTTAACAAATACTTCAATAGAGTAACAGCGGCAGTACACTGTTGGTCGCTTCTGGCTACGAAATATATAGTCACATCGGGCTTCTTATGAATAGTAATAGCATAGCATGATATTTGTTCAACAAGCTGCGTCCTATTTGATTGAACCGGATAAGGACCGGGTGTGGTAAGCTTTCTCTGTCAGTCTCATCGCTGGTCATTCACGGGAACGTTCAAGCATTCAAATTCCGCATAAAAGACGAAAGGACATACAGTACTCTCACCTTTAAATGCACATCGGTGAATTTCATAACATTATTGTCAGGTTTCCTCATGATCGTACGCTGCATCTTTTAGCTCGCTGTCCCGCAGGAAACATAGTAATCGAGGAACTGGTACTAAATACACCCAAACAAAGTGGGCACTAAAACCTTTTCGTGTTGTTCTTGCTGGTAAACAATTTGAAAAAGATTATCTACAAGTGCTCAAGTGCTCAAACTAACAGAAAAGTATTAAAAGTATTAAGCCACTTCGATGAATCATTGTTTTATTGTTGTTGTTGTTGTTGGTGTAGGGTTAAACGCGATTTTTCAGCATACGATAGGCTATAGTTGGCGTCAAGTAGTAATGGTGGATGAAAAAACCCGTAAAACTCCGGAAAGATGCACCGACCCACGAGGAGCTACTGGCAATCTTTTCACATACCGACTTTGGCCAACTCCGAGACTCGAACGCACTCAGATAGAGGTGAGATGGCAGTGATCCGTAATGGTGAGCGCTTTAGACCACTCGGCTACTCGGGGCCTCCCTTTTCAGTACATCATAGCATCGTTGGTCATCTACAGAAGGAGCTATCAAATACAACTTATCCCATTTCATCAACTTTGTTATGAAATTAATCAACAGCTGCGTTTTACCAGACCCGGACGGCCCAATTATAATCATTCGGACAGAATTTGGTAACGCTGGATAATGCTTGAGCCGTTGGCGCTTTCTTGTTGCCGAGAAATCAGTGACCTCCTTGTTGTAGAAATATAATAAATAATATGGATTTATATTGTGTGAAATGCGGGACACGTACTCCCACAGGTGGACTAACAACTATTACAACAAAAAACAAACGAGAAGCAGTTACAGGTAAGTGTGAACGATGTGGTACAAATTTTAACAAAGTTTTATTCCTGATCGAAACAGTATTAAAAAAGGTAGGTGATATTGCCGCCCATTTAACAAAGTATACCAGGAACTCCATGGGGGAAATACCCAGTAGAAAAACATCTTCCAGGATATAATTACTGTGGTCCCGGTACTCGACTTGATATCCGACTTGATAACCAAGATCAGCCAAAACCAGGTGAATATCCAGTAAATGCTATTGATAAAGCTTGTCACGCTCATGGTTATAAAAGTAAAAACCTACAAGATAGACATATTGCAGATGTAAAATTTATTCACGCGTTAAATTCCATAAAAAATAAATCTTTCAAAGAATCATTAGCTAATTGGTTGGTGAGATCTGCGATGAAGGGTAAGCTTGTATTAAGAGCCGGTAATTAATCAACCGATTATTATTATAATGGAGTCGATTTATTATACCCCAAGATGATATTGGAAAGGTAGAGCAGTGATTAGTAAACTTGCCGACGCAGCAAATGTTACACGTGTTGTTGCTGAAATATGTTTAGCACGACAGGCAATATGGCAAATTTTATATACCACCGCCTAAAACAATTCAGCATGCACATTTTGATGTTAGCGTGCCAAATGAAATTCATCAGGCTGATATTTTATTTCTACCATATGATACTATTAAAATTGGAAGACGTCAATTAACATAGAAATACGCGCTAGCTGTCGTTGATGATGCAGGTAGATACAAGGAAGCAGAGCCGTTATAAACAAAGACAGCAACTGAAGTAGCTTCCACGTTTGAACAAATTTATCGACGTGGTGGTCTACGATGGCCACAGCTACTACATGTTGATCCTGGCAGAGAATTTCAAGGTACAGTATCATCCCTGTTGAAGCAACATAACGTCAAAATACGACGAGGACATACTGCAATTCATCGCGATCAGGCAATTGTTGAACGATTTAATCGAACGCTTGCTAAGCGGTTATTTGGATATCAGTATGCGAAGGAAATAATTCAAGACAAGAGATCTCGCGAGTGGGTTGCAAGATTGCCAAGTGTGATAGCTGCGTTAAATAATGAAATAACTGGAACAACTGCCATGAAACGTATTAGCGCAATACAAAAAATATATACCCGTACAACTACGTGATTTTTCAAAACAACCAGTGCTGGGTAATGTTACTGTAAGATATTTATATGAATCCGGTGAACTTGAGGGTGGTAAAATAAGAGTAACTGATCCTATCTGGAGTATTACGACACATACAATTTCCAGTGTGGTTACATCTACGGGTAGATCTGCAATCTACAGACTAGATTCAACTGCTCTTCAACGTGGATTTACACGTGAACAATTACAAGTAATTCCTGAAGACAAACAATTACCACCACGATCACTTATCTAGCACCTCTACGTCGATTACATTCAAGACAGGCCAGCATCACATTTTTGTGCTTGTGGCCAAGACGACTATCTTTTCTATCCACGGTAAATTGTCTTGGATTATTATTTGAATATCGCCACAACATTACTGTATTACAACTTGCACAATGATTTTTCTGCTGATGTTTTAGCTCTGTGATAAATTCAACATCGAGATCAAAGTCTCGTTTGTTTTCGTGTCACTTTGTTTATAACCAGCTAATTTGTTTTCTAATTATATCACTATTACCAAGACATTTATCGAGGGTTTCCATAGCGTCTATGACAATTCTCCGCAGCTGAGATATTTTTGTGGCTCGAGACAATGCGAGATAAACTAAGTTTGACCACTCGCCACGATCATCGCAAATCCAAACAACTATATCAGAGATGGTTAACCCTTGAGATGAGTGAATTGTCATCGCGTATCCCAATGTCCACAGGGATTTATCAGCGCGTAGCGCATCCTCAGCAATACTGACATCAACTGCCACAATATCATTTAATACAAGATTATGTTTCTCAGTCTGTCCTGGTATATCAACGTCGATATTCTCTCAGCTTGTCTATAACACAAAGGTACACGTAGATCTGAAAACTTTTCTTTATGCAGCTGAAATAACCGCTGTTGAAGTGTACCACGAACTATCTTTCTACTTACCACCATCAAATCATTTGGTCTCCACGTTTGCAGAAAATCGTTCATAGAAGTTTCTTAAATTATTTTACGCATTATTTCACATTGAATTGTATTCGGTTGTAGTCTGGTTAATTTCTTAAACTCCCTTAATTCTACATCAAGAGATCTATGATAATCATTTATCTCCTCGTAAAAATCTACAAAATTCTTTAGCCACCCGTGTGGAGATGGCCCAACAAACGGCGGTGGTTGACCATGATCGCCGCAAATGATCACATCTGTAATTTTCAAAAACAGCCAATCGAGAAATATTAATAATATCTCTTTAGATACTGTGCATACCTCAACCCAAATAACATTTTTTGGAATATATATCTCTGTGTGTAGGTGTTAAAACAACCACATCATCCGAACTCTGCCGAAATAATTCGATCAATCGAGCATTCTTGCCAGAACCCCCCGGCCTATTTAGATATACCATCTTGTGTCTGGATACTAGATCATACAAGGATTCCGCAGACGATAATTATGATATCTGATTATTTTTGTAATAAATATCTTCAATCGCAACATCTGCGGATTTAGACTAGTTATATAACATTTCTTGATTTTTCTCCATTTACCCCACCATGCATCAGTACTTGTAAATTGAGTCAGTAATTCTGAATATTTTTTTCGATATAGAATGAATCCGTTGCAACTCTGACCACGTTGGTAGGAAATCTAATTATCATCAATGATAAATTTATAGAAACATAAGCGAGCGTTGAGGATCTTAAATGAGTAAACTGAGGTACCTCACCATCAATATAACCAACAATTGTACCTAATCGTGTTCCGTTTGACAAGTAAGCGTTTTCTCGACTTACAGTTATATCTCTCTGCATCAGCCATTATGAAATCATATTCAACATCATCCATGATCAATCATGCATAATATCGTTTATGATCATATGCTCCGCCTTGAGTAAATTTACCGATTATCCTTCTACCGAGATCTTTTGCGGTTTTATCATCATCAGGTGGTGGTAACCAAACTTCGGTCTGAGGACGGTATAAGATAATTGCCTCACTTACATTCAACGATATTACTATTTTACAATCAAGCATATATCGTAAAAAGCACCATTGGTGCTCAACGTTTTTCTGAAATGTGCCTAACAAACCAAACATAACAGATCGGATGAAGACCCTTACCAATGATACAATGCGAGCGAATCTGGTTAGATCAAAATCAGGTAGGGGTCCATTTATCCTTACTCTTTTCATCTCGTCTGTGGGGTGTCCAAATCTTTTAAAATATCCAGAACACTCTCAGTAACCAAGAAAACTTCCAGGATAACACGCAACCATATCAACCGAGATAACATCGCTGTGGTCATACTTGGTATTCCACAATCCGCCATGACCATATTCACAGCAGCCTAGCTGTACATCCTCAAGAAATCCAAATCGTGTTGGCTTTCCCGAATTTGTCTCTCTTGTAAAGTGAGCTGCAACACATGGAACTGTTAAACAATTATTTAATAATTGCTCAGTATTCTCTGTTGAAAATTTCTGCGCAAGTTTTTTCATTTCTTCATGAAGAGATTCTTTACGATATATTTCGCCGTTAAAATCTATTCGGTTATTGTTGCTATGTTATTGGAAATTGTAATTTATTTTCTAACTCGGCGACATCATTTATTGTAGCTCCGGTATCCTTCACCGATTCGGCTCATTTGTTTATTTTTACACGTCGTAGATCCGTTAACCCATTTCCACGCATCGCGTTTGTAAAATGTTCGATTACCCGTTCGGCTACACAGTTCAGCTTTGAATATCTCATTGGCTTAAGATCATTAATGTTGGTGTTATCATTTAGCTGATAAATTCCATAAATAACAGCGGTCATAGGATACGCTCGAGCATACTATGGTCTGTCATTTCCAGTCAGCATTCCTGGTTTGGAATTTTTACTTAGCACAGCGGTTTTTCCGTTATGAAAAACAGGATCACGTTTGTCATAGATAATCCATAATATTTTTTGATCGTTGAGATAATCGATAGTTTTTGCCCGCTCATCGTTCATTGTAGCATCAATGATTTCGTCGATGACTTTGTCATTGCAGATAATTTTGAATGTCAACCATACGTGAGATGCCCCATTCGTGGCGAAATTCTTTTTTAGCATCCAAAATAATATTAATCAGATTATTCGACGGATCAGCCAGAGCTCGTATCCGCAAGCCAGGAGGTATTCTGTCAAGATCGAATCTGGACACAGGAAACAAAGTTTTCCAAGTCTTGAGTGTAGATAATCTCCCAAACTCTTCCATTATTTTAATTAAAGCAAGTATCTAAATTAATATATTATATATATGTTGACTGATATAAGGAATCAATGCAAGTGGTTGATGATAGGGTCTTTAACTCCTTGTAACAAATTCTGTGTAAACGAATTCTGCGGACAACATTTGCAAAGCGTAAAACGAGGGAGTCTTGGTCCAAAACCGTGCTTACGGTGTGGTGTTAGAGTTAGAGGGAAAACGCAGTTGTGTGTGCAATCTGGTGGTAAAAGATATAGAGAACTAAAGCGGTATTATGATAAAAAAATAACAACCCTGACTCAGTCAACAACTCTGCTCTTGATAAAGTTATAAGAAGCCCTGAAAACTATATAGCAAGGTTCTGTACAGTAATGGTTTAAACAAATTATTATTTCGACAAATAATATTATATAATGGAGCAAACAAATTTTGTCAGACGTCCTATCAACAAGAATTCTGAAGCATCTCGTGTAATCAGACACTGTCGGCTGAAGAAACCAGTTGGTTTTGTCAATAATACTTGTTATCTTTGAATCAGCACTGGGAATAAAAGGTATTACAATCATAGATTCGTATAGAACACTTTTACGGGGTGATCAAAGATGGTCTTGTGATCAATCATATTGACTAGGATAAAAAAATAATTCTTTGAATAACTTACAAGCTATTATACAATTGCGAGAATTGCAAGTTCTGTAATACTGGAAAGTATAAACAAGGTTCGCGAGGAAGTTAAATCTGTCAATACTGAGACCGGTGAAGAAATAATTTTTTCTATCGATGAATGCAGCTCCCAAGTATTTCGGTAACTGCATGCCTTCAGTACAATACGCAGGAGATAAAATAACCAAATCAGCGTTTTCACACAAGTATGAGCAGTGGATTGTATTTTATTATGTTCCAATAGTATTAGATATGGTCAACATCCTTGATAAAAACAACAGAGGCAACTCTGCCGCGGATATGTAACTCGGTTGATAGAGTTATCGTTGTTAGCTTGATTTCATCTTTGATTTTATCCTTGACTCTGTCAAGGGAAATATATTTCAAAAATGCTTGCATATAAAAATCTTTTTTCATGATCATACAATTTAAATGTCAATGTGATAACTGATAGAAAATATTTTACTTACCTTTGCTGCTTAAACTTTAGTCCGATTGACTAGAAAGTCGCTGATTCTCCGTCTTATATAGTTATACACACAATATTTCCTAGTGAATCATCGTGCGTGAGTTCCCAAAATAACTCACCGAAAACATTATGTATATAACTATAAGACGTAGAATTACAACTTCCTACAGAATCATCATGTATGATTTCTCAAAATAACTCACCGAAAACATTATGTATATAACTATATAAGACAGAGAACCAGCGTCTTTCTAGTCAATCGGACTAAAGTGTAAGCAGCAAAGGTAAGGGAAATATTTTCTTCAGTAATATTTTATAAAATATAATTTAAAGATATATTATATACTGTATAATGATCTATGAAAATATCAGTATTATTTCTACTATTGAAAATTACAAAAAGACGGCATAAATATATCTGATTTTGAAACATTATGCAAGAACATAGGGAGGAGGGGGATACACACTACTATCAGAACCAGGTTCGTAAAGATAATTCAAGCGGGAATGTTTCAATCGCTCGCCACAGTGAAAGAAAATGAAGTGAGGGAATTCTTCTCTCTCTCGCAATAGACAAAATTAGATCAGAACTGTCTCGTGAATATGAGGCAAGAAAGGCATTGAATACTCGCATAAGACAATTAAGAAAAATTATGTCAGAAACTGTTAGTGGTTATGGAAATAAACGTTAGACTCCCTCGTTGAAATGAAAGTGAAAGTGTATCAGATTTTCGTCGATTTGTCAGTAAAACAAATATCCACCCCGTTGATTTTATCAAGGATAAAATCAGGGGAATAAAAATCAAGGGCGGGAGTTATTTGTTTTTACTGTTTTTAATGTTTATCACGCGTCAGTGGCATTTTTAAAGTATATTCTTGTTCCCTTGTCATTGATAAGGGAAGACAACGCTCTACGATTAAATGTCCTCGAAAATCGCAGGTTTTTGAATTTACATTTAAATTCAGACTCAGCGTTGTATTTCGTAGGTCAAATAAGTTGCCGGACTGGTCAGTTAGTCTGAATTCATTTTTGTCAATAGTATTCTTGCACAATCAGATATCCGGGTGGTACTTGCGGGGTAAAAGTATATAATATATATCCTTGCTGCGCCGGATTTGATATTTCTGTGTTTGTCTGATAGCAGTCATCAATTACGTCACATACAAGATTGACAGCGATCGTTGAGGTTATATTTAAAATTCCCGGAGAAATATGATGGCCTTGTCCGTATGGGTCATTATTATACCTGAGAACAGTTGATGGTGGTGGGGGGATATTTTTCTCCAGGATTCGAGTATTCTGGGAAAACACTCATCAATGATATCATTGACTGATCTTTTTAGTTCGTCATGGTTATACCAGGGAAATTTAAATGCAGGTAGATCTGATTCATTGATTGAACAATATTTGAGAAATTCTAGCTTGGATTTTTCTTCTGACTTAACTTTAGATTTCACAAGACTTTCGTGAACAAATTTAAAATCAGATATAATTGGATTTGATATTTCTATCTGTTTGATGATTTCTTCCCTCGGCGATGACAAATCAAGAAGATATTCTGTAAAATTATGTCATATTTTTTCTTAATATTGTTTGTGCTTTTCTTTAATTTCACCGAGTATTGTGTTTAAACTAAGTATACCACCACCCGCTTTATTGGTGCTACCATCAGTGGTAAAATAAGTGTACTCCCAATATAAATCCTTCCCCACGAACAATAATTTACCGTTACCATCAGAATCATTAATTATTGCTTTATTATAAGTTCTTATGTAATAGTCTGGAACAGTTCCCCAGTACAAGCGTTTGTCAGAAGTAAACTCAGCTCGGGTTGGTTCAGGTATTGGAGGTGGTGCTTCCGGGGCAACTTCAAGCCATCCATGCACTGATCTGATCGATGACTGATAGACATCACCGGCGTAATCCGGTGAATTTATCGTTGGACAGTGTTGGTTCATGTACTGTTATTGCTATCTTGGAATCTTTCCCCGTGATATTTTTTATTCTGCGTTGAAAGTCATGATTGATCTGTTTGATTTGATAATTCACCGTGGATATTACAACAATTTGCCAGTCAGGTGTTCCATCTGGTTTATTTTTATTTGCAAATACCAACGAATTATTTGACTCTGCAGTCCGCCTAATGATCTTGACCTGATATTTGGCCAACTGTAGTATACTCGCAACTGCGCAAGGGCGATTTCTTTAACTGGAATCGCGATTTGAAAATTAATACCAAATTCAGGGTTGGATGAGTTTACTGATATCATTGTGGTTGTCATCGGACTTGTATTTGCGGCTATCTGCTGAAGTAGTTCTGTCATTATTTAAATTTCCATTTTCCAAATGGCGGTTTTCTAAATCAATTACTTCACTGTGTATCTTAACCATTATATCAAATTCAGAATCTTATATCATCGTATCGTCAAGGCTTGATGATATCAACAACGACAATTTAGCGTAGGCGTTAGATACCACGTGTAATCGCACAAGGTTGCAATGCAATTTTGTACTTGTGCACGTGGATACTGTTTTCGCGATAATATTAAAAACCTTAGCAATTGTTGCTGTATGAAACACATATCGTTGCTACTGCTACCGTTAATGGTGTTAGCGCTGATAACACTACGCTGGTGGACGCAACGAGTGTAGATACCGAGTATACAATGACATCAGTGGCATCTACACGTCTTCGGTATTTTTTTACTTTCGTTGTATACTTGTCAACGATGGTCGTTAGTGCTGTTTTTCATTCACGTACTTGATCATATCTAAATTTTTGAACGTCCATTATATTTTACGCAGTAACCAATTGAGGCGTTTCAGCAATAAGTTCCAGACACAACCAGTAAGATGTTGCGGGTAATTTCTTATCAGGTGCTTCCAGCATAAATGTCTCTTCGTTCCCGCTATTTAACAGACACAACCCCGGAAAACTTATCGGTTGAATGACACCAGGGATATGTAGTGTATATAGTAAATGTTGCAGCGCTGAACACAGACAGCCTGTGCACATCAGTGACTTCCGTGGTATGTTTGATAGTATTATTTTGCTGTGACCACGTCGAGAATCCCGAAGACACTGTGCATACTATATTTGTGATCTGTTTGTGAGGAATTTTAATCAGATTAATTTTGTTAACGATATCAGGAATTCCACTTATGACATCTTTTAGTGTTTTCCTAATTGTATCAATGCTCGTCTTGATATCAGAGAGTTTAACGTCAACGGTCAACGGGGTGCCAAAGAATTCCTCTGCGGTTTTATTAATTTTTCTAAAATTTCTACGAAGATTTGCAAACATACTTACGTCAACATCATACACGCCCGCAACGTGGATAATTTACCATCGACGGTACTGTAGTTAACGCCTACATATTTTTTTTTTATTGCGGCATCTTTGTAGGACGTTGGATCTCCGAGCACGACTATTTTATTTCCGTTCATGCTGAGTTCACCTGTCAATGTGTCGCCGGTATTTTTCGAACGATTAGCAACGCTTCTTGCAATTTCATCTCTGATGGTTATAAACGATATATTTGAGTCTCTGATTCTACCGCCGTCAGTATACACAGGGATATTATCTGTAGTAACACCAATAACTTTGCGAGCTATATCATTCCATTTGATATTGCTCGTTTTCAAAACGCCGTATTTATCCTGAAAAACAACAACCTCATCTATGTCAACTCCAGAGAGGTTCACGATATCAGCGAGTTGGTCTTTTTTTCACGTAATTTGACAAATCTATTTCGTCGAACCTTTATTACTCTTAGTAGTATCACCGCGGGATCTTCCGTAAATATCTACCATTATTCTTTTCTTTCTGATCTAAATCAATGATTTCTCAAACTGGTGACTTGTATAATTAGATACGACTTTGTGAGGTGGCAACGATGGTGTCGCTGACACATCGTAAAGTACAGCAATTGCTTCACGGCCGCATATTGGTGGATCGGTTAATGTTTGTGCTGGTAACGTTTGAGATTGGCACTTTGTGTCCGACTTTTGTGTGCAGAGATAGAGTGCATAAATTCCTGCGGAGGAGCTAACCCGTACGAGTCAAAATAAATGATTCCACGGGGATCAATCGCGTATGCTAGCAATGAGTTCCAACCCCGGTGGAATTATCGAGATTAATAATACTCGTCTCGGTGTTGTTTGCTTGTTGCGGTAACTGATCGCGCATAAAAGCACCTCTAAAAATATATATTTTAGTTGCTTAGCAGCATCAAGTAAATGGAATTTGACATCGGTGAAATTAGCGAAGGGATCCTGGAAGCCTTAGACCTTTTCCTCGATGAGTTCCTGGAAGCCTTAAGCCCTTTCCCTATACTTTGTTTAAATGCCATTCCAGCAGCGTTTCCAACAGCACCTAACGCAGCTGATTTTGCAACGGCGGAGGCTTCAGCGGCTATCAACGCTGGTATTGCCGCGAGTAAAGGAAAGACACCTCCGGTTTTAGCGGTGATGCTGATGGCATCAGTGGAAAGTTTCGGGTCTTGGTTTGTCTGGCTTTCTCGAGATGTTTAAACTGACGCGATGTCAACGACATTTTATTTTCACCGCCTGTGATTTGATTGTGCTTTAGCATTATTATAATTCCTGTATTTTTAATAACGCGGATTGTAGTTTTTTTAATCTGACCAGGAGTCAGACTAACACTAACGGGATGGTAAGATATTTTTATAAAATTCTCGTGTTTTTAAATCGTTACATATTTGGGAAACATTACATGTTTTATACTGGTGCGTCAACGAGTTTCATTCTACCACCAGCGCCTTCAAGCAACATTGCCTTGTCGCTAAGTATAACCACGATTGCTCTGTAATTATCACCACCTGGATTTACTCTAGCTCCGAAGTGTATGTCAACGACAGATTGTGTGTAAAAATCTAAATGATCAGTGAAAAGAAATAAATTGGATACAGTGTTCTAAAATCCAATTGTGAGACTTGTAATCCAGTGACTATGTTATGTTCACGTCCCATATACGACAGCAGTCGATGATACACGCGCGCAGTTGTATTATTTTCAAAATTCAAGATTTTATCATCGGATGGTTCTTGATGTCCGCTTATTCGTAAAGATACTTCACTGACTCCAAGGGAATCAAGTATCATGCGGCTAGGCGTCAGGCTGTTTAACCGATTAACATTTTGCAGCGCAACAAATATTTGTCTTGGTACAGAAACACCTTGATGAGTCGCTACTTGCCATGTGAAAACCCCAGCAGCATTACTTTGAATGCTATCAGTGGACACTGTGTGCCATGACAACAATGACTTTCCGCCTGTGTTCATGAAAGAAAGCAATCGTTCTTCTTCAGCGATCGATGGAGTCATTACTGGCATCCACAGTGAAATTTTATACAGATTTACCTTACCAGCAGAAACTCCATCAGTAAGCCAGATAACATCATTGTCGTTAGGTTTTCGCACAAGCACAGCTGGATGCTTCGCTCCAACAATAACTTTTCTGATATTTCTGCAAAATCCAAAGATATGTGACAACGGAATAGCACATGAAAATCTTCTACGGTTACCCATTAGCACGTTTTTACGCGTAGCAAATCCAAGATTGTAATTGTCGTTGGTGCTTTGTACCATTAAAAAAGCAGCACTAGGTCAGTCTATCGCTCCAGCTGCTTGTGGGTCAGTTGCGGTAGTTCGTGCTACTTCCAACCTGAAGAAATTGTTTATGATCAAGATGATTAGAGTTATCTTTGTAAAACATCATTGACGGACCAGTTGATCTTGAATAATTGTCAGAGTATCTTGCTAACCCTACTATTGTTGTGGCAACATCAATATCTTTTTTAATTGTCTCGATGTCGTGTCCATTAATCATGTAGTTGGCGCTGTCAAATAACGCCATAATACCATTATTAGCAAAACCAACTATAACATTAGCGTCGTAGGGTGTATTGGCAACAACATATGCTACAAGCTCACCTTCTACTTCAATAAACGCCTCGGAGGGTAGAAAATATCTACTTGTATCATGTACTTGCAATTCAATTCTTCCTCGTGTATTAAGTACACGTGCGTCGTAAGAATAAAATTGACAATCACGCACGGATTCATCTTTGTGAATTGGTTCATCCATATCGAATGCTGTGTCGAATATGTATTTGAACATCTTATTGTATTGTCATTTTTCCAAATGGTTATCGCGCTTCCTGAAATAAAACTCGTGTTTGTTTCGCTAGGTTCTTGTCTTACCAATTCTACTAGTTGTTTGATTTGCAGCCTGATTTATTATTTTACTGACATTTGCGAGCATAACTTCTGTGCTTGGTAATTTTACTGGTTGTTGCTGAACCACCTTTCGTCCACGTGCTAATCGTGCTATTCTGTCTTTGATTGCCGTGAACGCTTTACCAGCAGCGTCACTGATTGCACCAGGAGCTTTTCACGAATAACGTGAATGGCTTTCATTGATAATTGTTTTGCGATTGGTGCTGCTTTGGGAGCTATCCTTGTAAATAATCCCCGAACAACATCGCCGAGGCCATCCCGGTAATGCGTGTTTTAACGGGTAATCGTGAGTTTACTACTCTGACCATCTCGGGTCTGCGGTGGCCGTTGTTGTGTATAATCATCTTATTTGTTAGTTATTCGTTTAATCGATGTAGTAGCTGTCCGCGATGTCATCAATAACTTCACGATAAACATTAATATCCATAATACCGCCTTGAAATTATCGTCGACAAATATCAGTTTCTTCATTGATTATTTCCGGATAATTATTACTGGCTCGTTTTCCTCCTACGAGAACTTCCAACCGTTTCACATCATTGATGATACTGTTAGGACAAGCAACAAGACCACTTCCTGTAAAACTGCTACTAGTAGCACAGGTGCCAGGTGCATCGTAAAACGCTTCCTCTTCAATAATAATAATAATAATAATAATAATAATGATGATAATAATAATAATAATAATAATAATAATAATAATAATAATAATGAGGACTTTGTATAGCGCTTAATCTTTAGAAGCTCTAAGCTCTTTACTACACTAGACAACACCTATAAGATAAAAAAATATAATATTATTACAAAAACAAACAACATGAAATTAGAAAAACATTAAAAAATAAAAAACATGTTGAGAATATTTCAGGTAGGAAACATTATTAGGTCTTTAAGTTTGTTCTTGCAGTCGAAATAAGTGAGTTTTGATAGCCCTCTTGAATGTGATCACTGTGTCTTTGTGTCTAAGTTCAGTGGGCAATTCATTCCACGTTGCTGGGCCCTTTGTATGCAAAAGAACGCTGTCCATATGACTTTGTTTTCATAGTGGGAATACTGAGCATACGATTGTCAGAAGAGGAGCGTAATTATCTTGCTGGTGTGTACACATGGGTGAGATCGGATAGGTATGTTGGACTGGAGTCCGACAGTGAAACGTAGCACAGAGAACAAATTTTGTGTTTGATTCTGGATCAAATGGCTAGCCAGTGTAGGGTACAGAGCAGCGGGAGGTGTGGTCTGATCGTGGTACTCTAAGTATGATCTGAGCAGCTGTGTTTTGAACGTTTTGAAGTTTTTGGAACATATATTGAGATGAACCAGACATAATTGAGTTGCAGTAGTCCAGTCTTGAAAGTACTAATGAACACACACGTGTTTTAGTGGCATCAGCTGAAAGATATTTGCGAACTGAGATGATGCGTCTCAGCTCAAGATATGCAACCTTGCATATGTTCATGACATGTTGGTGCAATGTGAGAGTACTGTCCAGAGTAACACCTAGGTTTCGTAATGATTGTATGAATTTAATGTTGGTGTTGTTGATATTTATTGTTTCAGGTAAAATATGTAAATGAGAAAGTCTTTGTGTTGTGATCAGAATGGCCTCAGTTTTATCATCATTCATCTGCAGCTTGTTACAAGTCATCCATGATTTCACATCAGAAATGCACCTCTCTACACCTTGGATGGTAGCATCAACTTCAGTTGGGTGGCTAGATTTGTATATTTGGGTGTGATCAGCGTACAATTGGTGAGACACTGGATGATGATCTATGACACCTGTGAGCGGCTGTGTGTACAGAATGAAGAGAACATGTCCAAGAACAGAGCCCTGTGGAACACCACAACATAGATCAACTGGGCTGGAGTGTATTCCATTTGCAGATACAATTTGTGTCCTGTTGACCAAGCAGGACTTGAACCACAGTAAGGCTGTATCATGAATGCCAAATATATGCTGGAGACGGTGATGTAATAAATCAAGGTATATTGTGTCAAATGCTGCTGAAAAAAAAGGGGGGTGAAGACTGTAATCATTCCGCTATTCAACGCAGAGAGAATGTCATTAATTACTTTTAGAAGAGTAGTTTCAGTAATGTGGCAGGGGCGATATGCAGATTGTACATTGCTAAAAAGACTGTTTGAATTTAGATGAGATACAAGCTGGGATAGAACAACCTTTTCTAAGACTTTTGATATGAATGGGAGATTAGAAACTGGGCGGTAGTTCTTTAAATCGTTATGGTCTAGTGTTGGTTCCTTCAGCAGAGGCTTTACAATGGCAGTTTTGAAAATTGATGTGAATTCCCCGGATGAGAGAGAGGTATTAATAAGATCAGTTAGTGAAGGAAATATTGGATCTAAGCACTGAAGCAGCAGTGATGTTGGAATTGGATCAAGTTCACATGACTTTGGTGCACTCTTTATCACGATTGTACGTACAAAATCCATAGAGACATGTTCAAATGCTGCTAATGGTTGCCGCTCAAATTCTGTATCCCAACCGTATGGTGGCGACGAGTCAATTGAAATTGTGGTGTCAGGCTTATCTCTAATGGTTTGTACTTTGTCAAGGAAGAAATTTGCAAACATGTCCGGATGTTCGACTGGAGAGAAGGTAGTTGGATGTGGTGTTGATTTGTTCCTTGACATTAGCTTGTTAGTAATCTCGAAGAGCTCTTTGCAGCTGAAACTTTCCATGATGTTAGTAGTGGAGTGGGCTGATTTCGCTGCAATACGAGGTGGAACGAATGAAGTTTTGTTTAATGATAAAATATCTCAGGTAACGGATATTATTTGATATCTTCTTTCTGAAATTGTTTGAATTTATCCTTGTGTTTACTTGTGATTCTTTGTATACTTTCAACTGCTCGAAATACAAAAGGAATATATTTTTTCTTTTGAAACATCGGCGGCAATCTGCCGAGGATTCTCCTGAAGTTGTCTATAACACTCTTTGGTAATTTGAGCTTGTGGTTTTAAAGGTGGTTTTGATTATGGTGTAACACGTTTTTTTTACATCACTGACCTCCATGCGGACTTTATAAATACTATCAAATATTTATTGTATTTCTTCACGGACGGGTGGAGTTTGACCTGCATTTATTTCAGTCGGAATTTTGTTTTAGGATTCGTTTTGTTTTCTTAGTTTCCTTTGCTATTTTTCCAATTTGCTCAGCAATTTGTATTACTGATGGATGAAGACTTTCAGTAGCCGTTGCGACTCTTTCATTAACTTTTGTAAATGGTTTAAACAATTGTCCTGTACCCGTTGAAAATTCAACTTGTGCTTCTTGTCGCGCTTGTAGTTTTTGTTTAACAGCAACTCTCAATGGAGTCTATTTATTAATTGCTTCTAGTCGCTCTCGATCTAATCTAGCTGTGTAAGATTCCTGCGCTGATGGGATTATTTGCTAAATGTTATATAATTAATAGCAGCAGAGAGGGCGAAGTCTCATACTCAGCACCCAGTCACCCCGATCCTTTTTTTAGCGATTGTTTTTGCGATTTTCAGGAAGGCTTATTTTTGCAATTCGAGGGTGAGCCAATTAGAGTCTGTTCGCCCTCTCTGCTGCTAGACGCCCTGCTCTCATATTTGATATACTATAACATTGCAGCACAGTGCCGTTCCGAAACTAAACGATAAAGACTGAACTCCACTGGGGCTATTGTAGGGTGGGTCTTAAACGTGATTTTGCGTCTCGTGCGAAAGCGAGTAACTTGTGACAGGGAACACAATTGTGAGCGATTTGGTCGGTTTCAAAAATTTCTGAATTAGTAGTTGGGAAAGAAGTTCGCACGCGTATCTGTTTCATCTGGGAACGTAGCTGAGGTGACAATGTTGGTGGGGGTGGGCGTTTTGAAGGTTTGATGCCAAAAATGGCAATACTAATTTAAAATCTCCATAATCTAACTATTTTTGCAGATCAATACACAATAAGTAATATTTACACAAACCGCTTAACGTTTACAAATTACCCGTTCAAAAACCTTAAGTTAAACCGATTCAACGTCTTCAATAAAAGGAGTAGCACAAACTAGTATCCATAGAACCTACTGTTTTACAGAGACAACCAATAGGGACGAAGAGAAAGAAATGCGAGAATTTTGTCCAAATGAGAATACATGTATGAAAATAAATGAAAGAAAAAATAGTAATTGAAACAATCAGAATACTAGTATTAGCAAAATAAAGCTTAAAACATGTATCTTTAAAATAATTCTATATACTGTCTCCTAATAATGCAACAGAAAGAAAAAAAAGTTCATCCCTTTATATAATTACAAATGAAGAAAGTTTTCAAAGGTCATACTTATAACAATAAGAAAGAGAAAATGAATGACTATTCATTTGGTGCTGAAGTGATACTACAAAAATTGAAAGTTTAAAAATTAAACTCGGACATGTTGCCCATCAGATAAAATACAAATTAGAACAAATTGATAGAATACTAACGAAATTAAATTATATAATAAACAAGACAAATATAAACTAATAAGGGGATGGTAGCGTTAAATATTTAAACTTTAGAAAAGCATTAAACATACAAAATAGGATCGAAATGATAAAAAGAGGGCTTCCTTTTCGGGTAAGGCAATACTGTTATTCAAATATAGTCGTATGACAGTTGTTGACATTGCCTCTGATCCAGGTGTGAGGAATGAATTTTTAGTACTGAGATGATGACTTTTTATTCTAGTTGGAAATTTTGTTCATTATTACTTATTATATTATTAGCTAAAACATAATTGTTTCATATGATAGCATTGCTTTGGCTTATTTGAAACTGTCAGAAGATTTCTTGCGTTAATAAAGTAAAGTTAATGTTGTCGTAAAGAATACTGCCAATGTCGGAATTATATTACTAGATAACACAAATTCACCATCACCACATTTAACAGGATTTAACATAACCTTTGATTGTGAATATATAATGTTGCAATTCTTTCATCCGAGACGTAACATTCTTATCCTAAAGATAATAATAATTGTTATATTGTAAACGTGACCAACTAATACACAAATTAGTAAGATCCCGATGATTTGATTTAATCATGCAATGACATCATATACATCAATTCGTTCCTATCTCGTAAAATATTATTTAGTCCAACCTATTTTGCATCTGGTTTTAATCTCTATCAATGACTCTTTATGATGTCGTAACTCAATGCTTATATAAACTAGAATTCCACATTGTTACCCGTTGTGTTTATAATACACATCCTACTAGTTGGGACCAATATTTCTAGCAATAAGAATCATGGTGAGTAGCTAGTGACTTTGTTTTATCACTATCATATTTGCAATCACAACGAAGAAGGGTGTTAACATTTTAACACCAAATTTAAATTGGGCATATTTTCTTTCATCTCGATATTAATGTTAATGAAGTTACAAAATGTAACACAAGATAAATGAAAAGAACATTCGTATAATTTTTTCTTAGATGAGAGTAAACTTGAAACACCCCCATCCATATATGTAACGTTGATGTGCCTCCTCTGATGGCCTGTAAAGTGGAGATGTGTCAAAAATCTTTTGTTGAATCACTATAATATAATTCAAGAATATAATCTTTATTTATGTTCGGTGTTATCCAGAGTCTTTCTGTCCAAGAATAGTATAATAGAGCATTTTGTATTTTCATATAAGAATAATTTAGATAATTCAGAATCAAATCTGAATACAACAATACAAATGATATCTGTCTGCTAGGTATTATATCAGACAGGAACGGCCTTTGCACACGCGGTGCCTGCTTTTGGATCACTCACTTTGATGCATGCGCGGGGCCTACTGTTTTGGAGCAAGGCATTTGGAATTAAACTTTCAAGGAAGTTTTATAAACTTTGCATTTTCTTTCATCGCTTTATTATTAATTTCTCTCGATAGATATATTTCTTAAAATTACTAACGCACCAGGCCCCTGTGAGGGTGGGGTCCGATTGTGCCGAATTTATCCAATCGGCCTAAAGCCGGCCCGGATCACAAGAATACATAATTTTTCCAGTAAACTAGATTTTGTACTCCTTTATTTGACCTCAGGTCCCAATTATCATTTTCTGGAGAAAAAAACTATTATCTAATGGAACTTTTCACTCTAGAAGATTCGAAATGATGAAAGATACGATTTGTTACTAAAAGTATAATAAAGGACGCGGTAAACACAATGTCCTTGACTCAGACCAAAATAAATATGTTTGCTTTCATTAATAATGATCCTAATTTTAAACCCATACACAGAGAAAAAATATCAGATGCGTATCATTGTTTACAGAATAGTTTTTGTTAAAAATGATTTTGGTTAGGTACACGATGGACTTGATCGTAGACAAGGTCAGCTGTAAGACGCAATTTTACATAACCCATGGCATATAATGAATTTATAAAAACCTAACAAACAATGAAAATGAAACATACAGTAGCAATATATTGTTTTCTCCGTGTGGTACACTTGTATTTGCTATATCCCCATAAAATATTCCAGTACCTGATTTTTATATTCATACTGCACAATCAATTCAATTGGTTTTCCCAACTTTAGTGTCAAACCGTGCACCATATATATTGACTGTCTTCTCTGTCAAATGCTAGACTTTGTTATGGTTAAAAAATTAAATGTAAAAATGACTTGTTTAGTGCAATACATTTTCCATGTTAAACGAAACTGTAAACTAAGTTAAAGGAAAGAGTATAAAGTGCTGCACTTGTTAAATGTTTTCAAATTTTAAATTCTTAATTTAATTTTTTTACACTCTAATGAATTAACAATTAGTATGGCATTCATTGGTGAATTGTGTGTGTTTGTTAGGTTGTGTGTGTGTGTGTGGTATTTTGATTTTTAACGTAGCTTTAACAATTTTTTAGTCATATCGCTACGATATCTGCAGAGTGACCGTTTATAGTGATGACTAGCACCGGGTCATCATGCTGCTGACATATAGCATCATGTCCCACCAAGTCACATTATCTTGACACTAGGCCGACCATTCCTAATACCGACCTATTAATGCTGAGCACCTAGCGACGTAGCTGCTAGTATTATTTTTAAAACACTTTTGTATGACTCGGCTGGGGTTGTAATCGTCGACCTTCCGCATCTGAGGTCGGCGCTCTAACCACTTTGGTCACCGGAGAGACCATCGGTTAATTGTCAAAATATTTTAATGAACCAAGGGTATGTGCTATACTATATATCTATCTACTTGTGAAGGGGCAAATTTCTGGCGATCTATGCAGAACACATTAGTTGAGACCAGAGAACTATTAATTAGATTTATGGGGACAGGCGCGTATAAAATCGCCATACTGCCATGATCGGTAATGTCTTTTCGAGGGGAGAACTTTATTCTTAATTAAGCATTCGTTTATTTAGCCAACATAAGACTGGTGGAGAGAAAAGCTGACTTCGATTCCATAGTGTAAATGTCAGAATAGAAAGATCGCAGAACACTGTTATTCAAACTACAAGGTCAAGTTGACCACGACTTTAGCGCCTCTCGAAAAAGGCGGCAGATATATTTGATTCTGATTGGTTACACTAAATAAGGGGTGTGTTTCACAAGCTAAATTTCCTAGTTTTAATATGGCCACATCAAAAATATGAGTCAGTCTAAGCTTTTCTGCAAGAGAAAACAAGTGTAAGAAAACCGAAAGTAAATTTGGGAGAAATTCTCTCGTAAAACTCTTGTCCAAGGGGACTATTGTCGAGGAAAACCGACGAACAAATTTGGCGGTAGAAACTAGGAACGTTGAAAGCTCAAAGGTATTTGTGACACTTCCATGTAATTTGTTGATGCCCTTATATAATGCTTTGATGAATGTATTTACTTATATTTGCATGAATCTATTTGCTACATTCGTATATCAGTTTATCAATTTAGAAGATTTCACGTATGATTTAGGTTGAGTGTGTATTGATTGAAATAATTTAGTAAGCCATATAATGTATCTCATACATTCACTTGTGTAAATTGAGGCTGGATCCGAACAGTTATGCCTCATGTGGCGTTAATGTGTGGTGTTAATGTGTGATGAATTAGCCATTAAACTAACTAGGGTCATTATAGAACATGTGGAGCCGACTGATAGCCTTATCAACTGTTTAGAACCGATAGTAAGATCTGATAACGAGAAGGGGATAATGCAAGCCCCTGTCATCATAAACAACAGAACATTTAGGTTGTCTCTATTTATATTTTTTTAAAAGGGAGAAAAAAGCTCCTGTGACGTATTATCTCTGCGACGTATCCTGTGACGTATTATCTCTGAGACGTATTATCCCTGAGACGTATCCTGTGACGTATTAATTCTGAGAACCTACGTTCCACACCCAGAGTTCAGGACTGAAAGAGACGAGACAGAGGGAAGTCGAAGGAACAGCTACAGTGGAAGCGGAGTGAACCGGAGAAGCTGGTTATGCAATTGTACAAGGCATTGACTTCCGATTGTTCACTCGATCCTTTGATGAACTAAATCTACCAGTAAGACAGATCGACTACTTTATTTAAATTTATTTGTGTTTTGTAATTCGGTGAAAGTTTTATTCCTAGAAGCAGTGTATATTCCTGATGTAATGAATTCACACAGTTGTTTTATGTAATTGATTAAATTGTTGTTTACATGTACGGGGGTTCGTATTGGTCTGTTCTATATATCTGTTCAGATCTCTATCTATTCCACCTATAAGTTTACACACTTATATTTATATTTACTCGAACCGGGCAATAACATCGAAGGCTGTCAACCTCTAGATAACGAGAACCAAATTAAGCGGACCTCTTGAAAGAAGGTACAATTCACCAACCCACAAACCTCTTGCAGGAAGAGGGGACTTTGTGCAAGGTTTCTATAAAGTGGACCGTGGGTCGCTTACACTGCTTTTATAACTTTGTTTGATTTTATAGATTATTGCTGATTATGGGAGCTGGTGTTGGGAAGATATTTCTCAGGCCGAGTAATTAGCCAATTTCTAGGAGCAGATGAGACTTTATGTTCACGTGGGTTACTTTCATAAACGGACCGTCCCAAGTTTCTGAACATAATTATTTCTCGGGCTATTCTAATGTATATATGCTTAGTAATTTGAAAAGAGAACAATTATTTGTATCAGGTGTTTGAGTCGTTTTTGAATTGCATGGCGTTAAATACCAATCTACGGCTTGTGAAGGTTTACTAATGGGTTTTTCAAATGTGAATCAAGACAGATCATGCAAGTGTGAAATTACGGTCTCATGAATGTATGGCTTTTAGTTGATTAATGGAAATATTTTATGGTATTTTGGCGTTTATCTACCTTTTCCCTGACAACGACTGTTGTCACAAGGTCCATCGAAATAGCGGAAACATCGACTTCTTGTTAGACTCACGTGGGTGTTGTTTGATTTGCTCGGTAGTGAAATCTCTATAAATTATTTAGTATATATATATATATATATATATATATATATATATATCCATGTCTATTACACGCGCGCTAGTGGCTGACGAGACCAATACGTGACAGGCACGTACGTCCACAGAGGCTGCAGGGGAATGTCTGGGTTGTGATGGGTGCTGCCGATGGTTCTCGGTTTATTTTTACCCATCGTTTTTCCTGTAATATGGCCCGTCCGTTTTTTTCAAAAGTGCCAGCGGCCTGGTGAACTGGACGTCGCCAGCCAGCTTTCTCTGTCAGCAGCTTGTGATGGCCATTGGCGGTGATCGATGCCACAGGTAGTGAGGGTCTGGGTCTATATATATATATATATATATATATATATATATATATATATATATATATATATATATATATATGTGTGTGTGTGTGTGTGTGTGTGTGTGTGTGTGTGTGTCCCCATTTAAAGAAGTTATCTCATGAGATAGACATTACATCTTAATTTATCTTTTATGACACAGATTACTACGGCTGTTACTGAACAAATTACTTCGAAATTTTATCACCATCTATTGTGTCTGTCATTGGCATACTTCGCTGGAGCACGTTTCTGTTTAAAAGAAACAGTGCAAGATCAATCGACTCTACGAATCTTTTAAATATCTCTAGTCCATCCGTTGATTAGTAACATTTTCATACCATATGAAAAAACTATCTAATATGAGTTCCCTTTTGACTAATTGGTGACATTTCATAGTTTTACATTTCAGAGCATACAATATTAAAAATTAAAACAAACGTAGATGTAAATATTTAAACGAATACATTAATGTTTTGAAGACGGTATTTTCTTTTCCTATACAAATACAGCATATTTCAGTGTGTTGTATTACAAAATGGATATTTGCACGATGGTTGTAGTGTCCTGTACCAAACCTATAGAGGACACGTTTTTTAAAAACCTAAATTTATACATTCTGTCTATATTCGAATATGACAAACCCTGTTGAAGTATCTCCGCTATTAACGTGTGGAGGTTAATGTAGGCCATACAGAACTGTCAGCAAGTATCTGTTCTATACAAAATGACTACTGCATGTAAAGAGCTATAGAAATTAGGATAAACGGTCTGTTAGCTTTGACGTTACAGGTTCAACTAGTCATACAATTTTCGATCACCTGACGAAAGAATGAAAGTCGTTATTGTAGAATTGCTGTATGACTTTTTATAACTGTAGGGGAACGCACAATGATTTACACGCACCTCTCGACTGTTAGATTTATGTTATTTATTTTCTACAATTTGCAGTTATTAGTTTAGTCGGTTCAACGTTCGATTTTACGTGCAATTAGGAAACACCATGCAAGAATAAATTGTTAGAGATGCCGGTACATTATCGCATGTAAACAGCTCAGAGAGAGAGAGAGAGAGAGAGAGAGAGGGGGGGGGGAGCAGTGGCGTCACTAGGGTTGGTGTCACCCAGTGTGTTCACTAATGGTGTCAACTCCATAGACCTCCTTCTTGCACAAAAATTCAAACATTTAATTGTGCGGTAACTCACGGTGTCACCCCCATGGACCCCCTTCATGCATTAAATTCAAACATTTTATAGACAGTCACGTGCGGCAACTCATGGTGTCACCCCCGTGGACCTCTTTCAAGCACAAAAGTTCAATAATTTTATAGACAGTCATACTGGTATCAATCCCTCTCATGCTGTCACCCGATGCGGTCCGCTACCCCTCCTCCGCATCTCCTTTTTGACGCCACTGTGGGAGGGAGACAATACATTTTTTTACGGTTTAGTTTCAGGATGTTCAATTATTCAAGTTTATCTGTTTATCTACTGAATTAAGGTTTGAAGGATTGGCAACTAACATTCTGAGTATATATTATTAAACAGAGGCGGGGTGGGTGGGTGGCATGCGCTGCCTTGTCTCTCAGAAAGGGTCGTCATAGTTCGTTTGTTATGTATACAAAAACAAATATCCGTTGTCTGTAAGATTATCAGAATATTCGTAGGTTTTCAATGAAACAAATGATACATGTTCTCCCGTTCCCTGTTAATAAATAACACTACTCTTAGTCGCTAAGTCCCCTTCCAAGGCCTCCTTTATGCTTAAATACATAACATAGATATTATTGCTTCCTGGTTCTAAAATGAGAGAGAGAGAGAGAGAGATGCAAATCATATTTCACTTTCATTTTCTTGCCCACTCCATTACCCGCAACTTTCAACGGCGGATGTCGAGGGGTGGGAAGGGTGTGAGCACACACCCCAATAAAAAATAAGCGGTAATGATCAGAACGTTTCCAGCAGTAAGATTTCCTTACACGTATTAGGTTAAAAGTATGATAAAATAGGCAGGAACTTGCGTGGTCTTCGTCCCCTTGGTCCCATCGGGCTTTTTGTTGCAGTATACATTTACAGACAAATGAATATCATACTAGTGTACTTACCTCTGACACCAGCTTTAGTAAAGGTGACGGCGAAGTTGACCATTGTGTGTGACTAAAACAATAATCAGCATTTAGCGAATCGATGACTTGTTTTGATCACAAAAGGTTTCGAACTGCTAGTTATACTGATTTCGGATGTTAGTTATATTCCCGGAATGGGTCTGTCTTGTCTATATAATCTAATTTTAAAGTTTACGTAATGCTTTATCAACGCTGATAAATCCCATTAGTTAACCGCAGTGCAATATACTTCAGTACTTGTATGTATGATATAACGATGTACATATTCAGGGTATACAATATGTACGTGTGAATGTGTCAGTCAATTAGCCTGTCTGCCTTTTTGCGTATATTTTAACCTCAGTTAAAGACAATTGGTAATGCACAATTCAGCACAGGTTGGTGGAGAATGGTATAATGATTGGACGGGAACGCAACTGGAACTTGTATTGTCGAGTTACTATTTCGTTTAGTCGATGTCAAATAGATTGAAACTCACGCCATCTAGGATTTTACAGTTGATCAGCAGATGAACTTTAATATCATCTATGAACTACGTCGCAATTTGTTGGACGCATCTCGCGAGGTTAGATCCGTCAGCACCTTTAGCGCGGCTGTCAAAATTCCTTGGGCAGCATCACCTAGACCATTTCCATAAGATGTTTAATTACCTGGATTTTTGGTGTTGCCAATACGCACGGGTCGCACATTACATATTTGACCATCATTCAAGAAATTAAATGTCAGGTCGATCTCTGATATACAGTTGTATCGTCAGAGAATCAATGTGTGCTGCGGAGATTAAACTGAGATGATAGAGTGCGTGTGGGCTCGTGCAATCGCATGCTGAGTTTGGAATCTTTGCCGGTCACCAATTTAATCCTCCGTAGGATATCGTAATTGATTGATTAATTAAATGTTTTAACACGGCAGTAGAAAGTTAAACAATGTTGCAGTTTGCACCAAAATCTCGCGAGAACAAGAGCGAGTTATTCGTCTGCAGCCCTTTCCCCCCTACGTTCGTGATCGGATATTAGATCAATTGTAACCAACGCGTTCGAAGCCAATCCGATCTCAAATGTAAATGCAGTACGTGCTGTTATTCGAAGAGTAAAGTAGCCGTCCAAAATCAGCGTGCTCGGAAAACGTTAGCGACTGGGGCTTCAAAGCATGGCTGCCAAATAAAGCCTATTGGTAAAGCAGCAGCAGGGAGAGTGAACAGACCACTTTATAGGAACGTCCAAATGTTGAAAATAAGCCTTCCTACGAACGATCGAAATATAAAAAACGTCGACAGATTTAAAAAAGTGTTGATACTTTACTGAGAAAATCTCTATGGAATTTCCAATTAATATTACTCCATTGTCGTTGGTGATTTTTTCTAGTTTATTATGTGCACGCTTTACGCAATTACGTCTTCGCGAGGTCCCACCCTCCCTGCTGCTATTAATTAAATCATTATGTTATAATAAAATGGTACATCCGAAATCTCATACTGCAAAAATAGCACGAGAATGATTAGAAGCAATCAAAAAATTTCTTCCTGTTAGAGATTCATTTAGAGAAAACCTACAAGCGCAGCAACAATCACAAGTTGAGTAAGAGGAAGACACTAAAAGGTTATTTAAACCCGTCACTACAGCTACTGAAAAAGCTGCAGCGGCTGCTGAAAAAACTATATGGGGAGATATTGAGGATGATGAGAAGAGGAAAAAGGGCATTTTTCCAGTATTAGAACAAACTGCAGCGCAGACTGAAAAAATAGCAAGAAGAACCAAACAAACAAAAAAGATTTTACAAGATCTTCCAACTGATATAGCTGCGGCTCAGCCTCCACCTGTCGGTTAAGAAATACTTGAATATATTGGAAAACTTCGTACTGAAGTCGTCGACGTGAGAAAAGAACTTGCACTTGAACCCAAACCAGTAGAAGGAAACGTAGAATTAATTGCAAGATTTAAGAAGGGGTGTGTCGAAGATATTAGAAATACTAAAAGAGAAAAATTACCCGAAACAATATTATTTGGTATATTTAATAAATCTGATATTTTAAAACCCCGTCATGAAAAAGTAAGTGATGATAATCTTATTAAATGGATATATCGCGTATATAGAAACAAAAAGCAAGCCAGAGATCTGGAATATAAAAATCATGATAAAGAAGTAAAAAGACTTTATAGAGAGAGACTGAACAAATAGAACAACAATATCAACTTCCTCCACCGTAGCAACAAATAGAACAACAATATCAACTTCCTCCACCTCTGCAACAAATAGAACAACAACAATCTTCTTCACCGCAGCAAGGGTTGATGTCGGAACTTAAAAGGTCTGAGGAGCTGCTTAAAAAAGCAAAAGAAGAAAGATCACCCTTAAGACTATTTAAGAAAATACCAGAAAAAGAAGCAACGGGGAGTGGTTTGGGAAATAATTTTGTTTGTCCTGATAATATCCTCAATGATGTGTCGCGGTTAGAAGTTCTCATAGGGGGAAAACGTGCCGGAAATAATTCACCTGAAATAACCAATGAAGCAGCTGATATTTGTCGGCGATTATTTCAGGGTGATATCATGGATATCGGTGCTTACCGAGAACTTATCGATGAGCTCGTTGATGATTACAGTGACTAGTTGTTAGATAAATGATAAATAAGATAACATGATCATGCATAATAATTATCGTAGACCTGTGCCGGTCAGAGTAGTGAACTCACGACTACCAATCTATAGAGCAATTTACGGAGATGGACTTGGTGATGTTATTCAGGGATTATTTACAAGGTTAGCCCCAAAAGTAGCACCTGTTGCAAAACAATTATCGATAAAAGCTATCGATGTTGTTCGTGAAAAAGCTCCTGGTGCAATTATCAATGTTGCTGGTAAGGCGTTCTCGGCGATCAAAGATAGACTAGCACGATTAATAAGACGAAAACGACAACCAGTAAAATTACCAAGTACTGAAATTATGCCCGCAGATGTCAGTAAAATAATAAATCAAGCTGCAAATAAAAAACTAGCAGCGTTAGCAGATCGGGGACTCGGTGAATCGGGAAATAATATCTCAGGTTTGATATCAGGAAGTGGAACTTCCCGAAGTGGAATTTCCCGAACGCGGTAATCAACGTGTTAGACGAAAATAATTACAATAAAATGTTCAAGCGCATGTCCGACACAGCATTTGACATGGAAGCACCTGTCATTAAAGATGAATCGGTACGTGATTATCAGTTTTATTCTTATGACGCACGAATACCAGATCAACGTGGAAGAATTGAACTACAAGTTCATGACACAAGTAGATATTTTCTACTCGCTGAGGCTTTTATTGAGATAGAAGGTACAATTGTAAGAACAACTAATGCCAATTACGCAGATGCAGTAAAAGTTGGTTTTGTCAACAATGGTATTATGGCACTGTTTGATAGCGACACTTATATGATTGATGGAAAAAATATCGAATCGATTCAGAAAGATGTCGACGTTGCTACAACAATAATAGGATTAGCAAGATATTCTGATGATTATACAAGATCAGCAGGTCCCACAATGATGTTTATGAAAGATAATACTGGTCACCCTGAAAGCGATCAGTATAATATAAGACTACCAAGAAATGTTGACGATACCGCTGATGCTGCTGTGTGGCCAGTGGTTCATAGTGCTAACCCAAATTTCAACTTGGGATTTGCAACGCGTAAAAATATGTTGCTAGGAGCCAATATAAGTTTTTCATGTACAATTCCACAAACGCATATTTTTGGATTTTGTAGAAATGTTAGAAAGCTTATTTTTGGAGCTAGACACACGGTTGTTTTTGCAAGAAAGGGTGATGATAGCGATGCTCTGTGGAGACCTGCTTGTGATGCTGGTAAAGTAATATTATCGAAACTTTCATTGTGGATGCCGGTAATGACTCCAACGGTAATGACTCCAATATTAAAACGAAGAAACATTTATTCTGGAAGCAGCTGATAAAAAATTTAACCGCAACATCTTACTGGTGGTGTTTGGAATTTGTAGCTGAAACAACTCAATTGGTTACTGCATAAAATATAATGTGTACCTCAATCGACGTTCAGAAATTTAGGTATAATCAAGCGCGTGAATGGCAGGCAGCGTTGAAAGATCGTGTCGAACAATATGCGGTAAAAGTAAAGAAATATCGACGACGACTAGCTATCGTTGACGTGATCGTTTATTCAGTATCCGCTGTTGTTACTGGAACCGGTGTGATATTATCAGTGGTGACAATGATGGCACCAGTAGCCGTAACTATTTGTATTTCAGCAGCAGCAACTATTGCAGGTGTGTTTAATATCATCGCAAAAAGAATATGCACCTGCATGAATGAAAAATTATCCGATTACATGATACAATTACACACAGCGACGGTCGCATACTCGAAGTTATCTTCGTTATTATCAGCAAGCCTCAGTGATGAAATGATTTCTGATTTTAAATTTTCAGAAATGATTAAAATACACAACTGCGCTGGTATTAAAGGTACGAGTATTAATAATGACATCACAGGAGCTACTCCAGCATATCGTGACAAACACAACCCCGCACAAGACCACGATGATCTCGGTAAGCTCGACTAATCCCGAATTTAGTGTTAATTTTCCAACTGCGATTCGCGCGAATGAAATCGCGTTAGCACAATTACGAGTATATTACAAGTGGCCAAACATCAGATCGAAATCATTTGATGGTACACCAGCAAATAATTCACTTGTATTTGCTAATAAAAGCAAACCAGATGGAACACCTGATTGGATCGTTGTTGGAATACCAACTGGCAGTTATGAGATCGAACAAATCAATGAGGAACTTGCGCGTAGAATAAAATCAATAACAGGAAAAGAATGAAAAATATTAATTAACGTTCACGAGCCGACGCTATCTTCTACGGTTGAAATAAACTCTCCTGATTATGCCGTTGATATTTATCAGTCCACGATAAGATCCATACTAGGTTGGCCTGATATTGCGCCAGTGCATGAAGGACCACCAGAACCAAAATTAATTGATTTTATCACTGACGATGCCAAGTTTATAATAACTCAAGAATACCGAAATTTGTATCCATGGACTGGTAGGGATACTCGTGTTATTCGTGATGGAAAATTATATCCTATGGTACCGTTTTCTATCATTGATTTTGATACAAAAACTTCAACTAATATTGTTTATGAAAGTGATTTCAAATCATCAGCTAATAGAATTAAAACTGAGTACACAACTACATTAACGACATTAGCATATTTATTTAAAAACTATATCCTGGAGTATCCCAATATCAATCTAAAACATCAGATTATTGCAACGATACAACATTTAAATCAAATTGTATTAGATCTTAAATACGCTAATCAGACTATTATTGAAGTAATAAATGCTAATAATTATATATTTACAGGAGAAAAAAATAGTATCAAACAAGCATATTATTGATCATTATAAAATAACTGAAGCAGATTTATTAAATATTACACTACCAGGATTTGAAACCGGCGAATTAATAAGATCACTCAACGATCTTATCGAGAAAAACTTTCCTGAAATACTAGCTGTGTGGAGAAAAATAGCCCCACCTCCGAATGTTCTTAGATATAATAATGATCCATATGGAAGCGGTAGACATGTATCTCCGGCAATCGTTGATATAACATCAACTATCACGGTTAATCTTGTTTGTGACATAATCGATGGCAGCTATCAAATAGATCTCGGAAAATCAAATCTGGCTCAACAAGGATACATCTTATACACGTTCACACCACAAGGCCCCCCTGGGGATTTGATCGTGCAAGAGCCAACCAATCCTGTTTATCTACGTACACATAATCAGTATTTGTCACGAATAAATTTCAAACTCACAGACCACATAGGACGATTAATTGACCTGCATGACGAGGAGTTGATTGTCAATCTACATGTAAGATCGTAGATCTTCGTCTTAAAGACTTTTATCGTAGATCTTCGTCTTAAATACTTTTATTGTAAGATTTCTGTCTTAAAGACTTTTATCGTAATGATTTTTGATCATAGATCTTTGATCAGAAACATTTTATTTTATCAGAAACATTTTATTTTTTCTGAAATATTTCGACATTTTTAGTCAAGTTTATTTTTTCAGCTATTTTAGTCGATTCGTCGAGGAAAATTGATCAAATTACAGTTTTTCGTCAGGTCAAACCTCAAACGGTTCTCTAATTGATTTATCGATAAATCGTTAAAAATCCTCATTTTTTTCTCCGAAAATTACTAGAAAAATTAACGAAATCGCATGAAAAATCTCATTTTTTGAGCTAATTTTACTGATTTTTGGCGATTTATCGATAAATCAATTAGAGAACCGCTTGAGGTTTGACCCGAATGATATTGTAAAATGTATCAATTTTCCCTGACAAATCGACTAAAATATCTATAAAAAAAACAAATTTGACTAATGCTGGAATATTTCTGAAATATTTTCTTTTTTCTGAAAATTTGATCATTTTACATAGTTCTGAGTACCAACTAGCCCATCAAAATTACGAAATTGATTGGTTTGCATGATTCTGAGTACCAACTTGCCCATCAATTTCAGAAAAAATAAAATATTTCAGAAAAAATAAAATATTTCTGATAAAATAAAGATCAAAGATCAAAAATCTAAGATAAAAAAATGTTTCTGAATAAAATAAAATAAAATATCACACGAGCTCGGTCGTTTCACCAACGAAGTTACTTTGGATCGTTTCACCAGTAACGAAGTTACTCGCTAACATAATTTTTCTTAATTGTCTTATACGAGTACTAATTATTTTTTTTGCCTCGTATTCGTGGGATAACTCCAATCTAATTTTTTCTACTGCGGCAGAGAGAGGGACGAGTTCCTTCACTTGATCTTCTTCTATGGTAGCTAGCGAAACATCGCCGCTTGAATCTATTTTATAAACTTGTTTACAGATGATAGTGTGTATATTCCTTGGTTCTTACGTTCTTGTAAAATTTCAAAATCAGAAACAATTTTTTCAGGATTTAGTTCATCAGATATATTAATTCCATCTTTTTCCAAGTTTTTAACAGCAACAATTACATCATTAATATTTTCGTAGTTCATTATTTAGTCTATATTTATTTAAATCAAAAAATATATCCTCATGTGAACCCCTAGCGAGTATTTTAGCGAGCTCACGAGGATGTTTCAAGGACAGCACAACATGTGTGATGAATGATAATCCCCACATTTGAACCTCTATTCGAGTGTTTTAGCAAGTTGAGTAGGTACATGAAATATATACAATGAATGAAATAATTAAGGACGGCACAAACATATATGAATGAAATGAAATATATACAATGAATGAAATCTTAATTAAGGACGGCACAAACATATATGATGCCATTTTCTACGCTCAACAGAACACCCCCCAATAATCAGCCCGTGGGTGATATAAAACATGTATCAACCACCAGTGACGTGGTTGGAGGGGTTCTGTTGAGCGGAGGGTGCTGGCGGTGCCCCAATTAATTATAAAAATCGCTAATATGCGTAAACCACCAACGGTTGTCAGTCATGGGATTCGATCCTGGGACCGTAAGTATCACGGTCAGATACGTTATTAACTGAGCTATCGAATCATCTAACAATATATGTTTCAGAAGTTATTATATAGCTACAGATCGGTTTCTGAATAGATTGTAAATATTTCTGCATTAAAACAGCGGTTTCTGAATAGAATGTAAATATTTCTGCATTAAAACAACGGTTTCTGAATAGATTGTAAATATTTCTGTATTAAAACAGCGGTTTGTAAATATGTAAATGAGCAGCGTGTTCTGCCAAGATTTCTCGTAACAGATTGTAAATATCTGCATTAAAACAGCGTGTTCTGCCTTGATAAAATATATTTACATACTACCACTGCACCATCAAACGTTTTACCACCTGCGGATCTGTTTAAATATTTCTGTATTTCTGAACAGATTGTAAATATCTGCATTGAAACAGCGTGTTTTGCCTCGATTTCTCGTAACAGATTCAAAAATAGCTCGCTATATTGTACGATGTGAAATACGTTTATTTTTCTATTTTGTAAGTTAGAAACCATCAATATCTTTCTTTGGTATAATTATTGATATCAATTACGACGTAGATGATTAAGTAACTAATTACGACCATAAAAATCGGAAATCTACGAAGAAAGTTATATTACAGAAGTAATCCCCCGTTCGTATGATCGAAAAATAAGTAGTATAAAAATGGGACTTTCTGCCAAAAAGGATAAATAATTAAAAAATGGTTAATAAATATAATTCTACGTAATTGCTTGATAGTGATAATAGTATATCTCACTAACAATATTGGAACATGATTTTCTGTTTATATTTACTGGAAAAAGTGGATCTGGTTATATTTTCCGCGTTGTATTTTACCACACGCGAGTTAATATCAAAGTATTTCGCAGTTGAATACATTGATTGAAACATTTTCTCTTCTCCGGTCTCTGTATTTGTAGATTCAACTACCCTCCTTGCAACTGCTTTTTCCTATTTACCAGTACTTCCCCGTGCAGAGTTCTCGCTTTGTGTAATAGCCTGAAGATTGGATAAACTATTGTCAATTTTCACCCCGTTGATATGATCGATTGCAAGACCATCTTTGATCAACCCCTTGTGACATTCATACACAAATCGATGACAGAGATAAGGTTTCTTCCCAGCAGTAAACAATAGGTAACCAGTGTTGTTAATATAACCAACTGGTACTTTCTTCTGACAATTTCTGATCATACCATCAATATTTGATTCGTAGTTGGTTATTATAGGATGCTTTATAAACTCTTGGTTCATATTTTGCTCCATTATACAATAATAGCATTTGTTTAAATCATAATTTGTCTGATAACTTAGTTAGGTAATCCTCCACGGATTTTATAGCTCCGTCACTGAGATCATTTTTTTTAATCATATATCTTTTAAGCTCTCTGTATCGTTTACCACCACAACACGGACACAATTCTGTTTTATCTCGTACTCCAACACCACATCGCAGACATGGTATTGGTCCTAAGCTTCCACGTTGAACGTTTTGCATGTGTTGTCCGAAAAATTCCTTTTTACAGGATTTATTGCAACGAGTCAATGAACCCACCATGAGCCATTTGCATCGAGACATCGTATACATAATATTTTAATTTAAATACTTGTTTGAAATATAATATGAACGAATTCGATAGATTATCCCGAATCAAGCCTTGGAGCGCAGATAAACTTAATCTCGACAGAATATCTCCTGATTTACCAACAGAACATCTAGTTGATAAGAAAAACAAAAGTTTGATTAATAAAATTCACGTCGCCAAGAAAGAATTTCACGCAGATGGTGCATCTCATGTCTGGTCAACGTTTAAGATTATACGTGTCAAAGATATCATCGACGCTACGATGAATGACAAACGAGCAGCAATTATCATTAACTATCTTCATAATCGCAAATATCTTTTCAGAATAAAATTTGTCGTGTTGACAGAAACAGATAATTGGATTATCCGTGACAAATATGATCCTGTCCACGGTGATAAAATAAACTCATACTAAGTAGAGATTCCAAACCAGGTCTCGTGACCGGTATTGACAAACCTTATTATGAGCGAGCGTATCCTGTGACCGCGGTTATTTATGGAATCTATGTGATAAATGAAAAACCCAGCATTGATAAACTGGCGCCGATGAAATTTTCAAAAATAAATTGTGTGGCTAAACGAGTAATAGAACATTTTTCAAACGCGGCCCGTGGAAACGTTCTAACGGATACAAGACGTAAAATAATAAACACGTGAAACAGTTAAAGATACCGGGGCGTCCATCAAAGATGTCGCTGAGTTAGGAAAAAGATTAAAATTTCCAATTCCATAGCGACGATGACAGGAGAGATTTTGTATGAATCAAAATATAAATCAAAAGGAGCTTCGATCTAATTTATTGATCATAACGCACACGCGTGGACTAACGCAGTAACAGTGTTTCCACGAGATCGAACTGTTAAATGTTATCCCGGAGATATGTTTGATTTTATTAACGAAATAAGTAAAATCGTTTCTGTGTCAGTATGGTTATTTCAGAGTTTTAGCGACGAATCATGCATAGAGGAAAAGAATAAATTTGATCAGTTTATAAGACCAAATGGTGTTATTTATCGAACAGATCTTCTCCACGAAAAAATGAAAAATCTTGCACTGCAATATACTGATGACACTGACGAACTACTGAGCAACTGTTTAAATGTTCCGTCAGTTGCGGCTCATTTTGCTAGAAAGAAAAACTTGTGGAAGCCAGCTCGGTCTGATTTTCTCAATGACATAATATCGAGTTGTGTCGACTATGGAATACTAAATACGATCATAGAGATGTTATTTCAGTTGATATGGTTGCATGTTATCCGGGAAGTTTTCTTGGATACGGAGATTGTTCTGTGTACTTTGAGCGATTCGGTCATCCGACGCACGAGATGACACGAGTATCTACAAATGGACCATTACCGGATTTTGACCTAACTGGATTTGCTTGTATTGAGTCATTTGAAATGTCTAAAGAGCTCCATGCGATTTGTTATACCTGGTTTGGGAAACATTTTTCAGAAAAAATGTGGGCACCAATAGTACTGTTACGGTATATGCTCGATTGTACGATGTTAACACGGTTGATTGTAAGTGACGAAATTATATCACACCGGAAACAAACCGAAGTTTGGTTACCACAACAAAAGGAGTATTCAGATGAAAATCCCGATATAACCGATTACGAGAATAAAATTACAAAAGATCTTGGTAGAAAAATAATCGGCAAGTTTACCCAAGGAGGAGCATATGATCACAGACGACATTGCACAAGATTGATTATGGATGATGCTGAGTTAGATTTTATAATCGTTGATACACCGAACGGAAATACGTTTATAAGTCTAGAAATAGCTTTCTTGTCAAATGGAACTAAATTAGGTACAGTTGTAAGTTACATGGACGGTGAGTCACCCCAGTATACTCATTTAAGATCTTCAATGCTCGTGTACGTTTCGATAAACCTATTATCGATGATAAATAAAGTTTCTACACTCGCTGTCAGAGTTGCTAATGATTCATTTTATATCAGTAAAAAATATTCAATACTGTTAGAAAAATTAAGCATAGGCACTTGTGCATCGTGGGGTTCGTGGAGAATAAAAAAGGAATATATACTCGATTATTTCGAATCAGCTGATGTTGCGGTTAAAGATATTTACTTGATAAAATCAGGCAGAAATAATCAGATATCTTCTGCACCATCAGTATACGATCCAATAACTAGACACAAAACGGTTTATCTAAACGGACCTGGCGCTTCTGGCAAAACCACTCGAACGATCGAACTATTTCAGAAGTCGGATATGATCGTGCATGGACATCTTTAAGGATGGGAGAAAAATATATTCCGAGGATTATAATATGGGATGAAATATGCACGGTGCCGTTAGAAACATTAAAAACGTTTCTAGATTGGTTGTTAACAAGAAATACTGCTGTGATAATGTGCGGCGATCACGGTCAACCACCACCGTTTGTTGGACTATCTCCACATGGTTGGCTAAAGAACTTTGTCGATTACTATGAAGAAATAACTGATGATCATAGAGCGCTTGATGCAACGTTGAAGGAATTTAAAAAATTAATCAGACTACAACCGAATAAAATTCAGTGTGAAGTAATGCGTGGAATAATTCCAGAAACACCCATGAACGACTTTCTACAAACGTGGCGACCAAATGATCTGATAGTTGCAAGTAGAAAGATAGTTCGTGATACACTTCAACGGGAGTTGCTTCAGTTACAACGAGAAAAGTTTCCGACGCTGCCGGTGCCGTTGTGTTATCGACCAGCTGATACACAGCGGCAAAATATTGACGTTGATATACCAGGACACACCGAGTCAAGGAAACAGAATTTAGTATTAATTGATATTATCACAGTTGATGCTGATGTTGTTGAAGATGCATTATCGTTGAACAAATCTCCGTTGACACTAGGATATGCAATGACAATACATTCATCTCAGGGATTAACTATTACCGATACAGTTGTTTGGATTATAGATGATAGTATCGAGTGGTCAAACTTAGTTTATCTCGCAGTGTCTAGAGTCAGAAAAATATCTCAGTTGAGACGAATTGTCCTGGACGAGTCAGTGACTAGTGATGATATTGACGGTGACACAATAAGAAATTTTTTAGCTAGTTATAAACAAAGCGAAAAAAAAATCGAGAATTTCATCTTGATGTTGAATTTATCAACGCGCTGAAACAACAACAGAATAATAATTGTGCAAGTTGTAATTGTATAATCTTATGGCGGTATCTGAAAAATGATCCAAGACAATTTACCGTAGATAGAAAAAATAACAATCTTGGTCATACACGAGAAAATATCATGTTTACCTGTCTTGAATGTAACCGACGTCGCGGCGCTGGCACCAGTGCTAGTTAAGTGATTTGGGTGGTAATTGTGTGTCCTCGAGAATTTCTTGTAATTGTTCACGTACAAATCCACGTTGAGGAGCAGTTGAATCCAGTCTGTAGATTGCGGGTCTACCTAAGGATCTTGTCACGGTGGATATCTTGTGTGAGGTAATACTCCAAATAGGATCAGTCGCTCTTTTTTACCACCTTCGAGCTCACCGGGCTCATATAAATACCTGACAGTGGTATTACCTAATACTGGTTGCGCTGAAAGATCACGTCGTTGTGTAGTTATACCTTTTTTGTGACTGCGCTAATAGCTTTCATGTTGGTCGTTCGAGTTACTTCATTATTTAACGCGGCTATCACACCTGGTAATCTTGCAACCCATTCACGAGATCTCGTATCCTGAATAAATTCCTTCGCATATTGATATCCAAATAACCGCTCAGCGAGTGTTCGATTAAATCGTTCAACAATTGCCTGATCACGATGAATCGCAGTATGTCCTCGTCGTATTTTGGTATTATGTTGCTTCATCAACGATGATACTGGACCAAGAAATTCCTTGCCAGGATCAACCTGTAGCAGCTGTGGCCATCGCAGACCACCTCGTTGATAAATTCGTTTAAAAGCACCGGCTACCTCAGATGCTGTTTTCGTTGATAGCGGTTCTGCATCTTTATATCTACTTGCAGCATCAACAACAGTTAGCGCATACTTGTATGTTATTTGACGTCGACCAGTTTTAACGGTATCATGTGGTAGAAATAATATATCAGCTTGATGAACTTCATTAGGAACACTAACATCAAAATGTGCAAATCGAATTTGCTTAGGTGGTGATAAATAAATTTGCCATATTGCTTGTTTGGATAACCACGCTTTAGCAGTAGAATGTTTAACCGCTGCTGCATCAGCAAGTTTACTAATTGCTGCTTTACCTTTCCAGTATCCAATTGGTGAATAATAAATCGATTCCATTTTATATATTACCAGCCCCTAGAGCTAATTTACCTTTCATCGCGGATCTTACTAACCAATTAGCTAATTTTTCTTTGATATTTTTATTTTTTTATAGAATTTAGCGCATGAATTAACTTCACATCTGCAATATACCTATGTTATAGATCATTGCTTTTATACGCAACATCATGAGCATGACATGCTTTATCAATAGCATTTATTGGTTACTCGCCTGGTTTTGGTTGATCTTGATTATCAAGCCTGATATCGAGTCGAGTACCAGGACCGCAATAATTATATCCTGGTAGATGTTTTTCTCCTGGGTATTTAGCTCACGGAGTCCCGGGTAATTTTGTTAATTTTGCTGCAATATCACCTCCTCGTTTTTTTTTAACGCTGACTTTGCCCCTGAATTATCACCGGGAATAAATTTAAATTTCTTTGTACCACACCGCGTACACTTACCCGTAACCGCTGATCTGTTATTTTTTGTGGTAATAGTTGTTAGTGTATCCGTCGGGGTACGCGTCCTACACTTCACACAATATAAATCCATGGATATTTTATACAGCATGGATATAATTGATTTCTCAGCGACATAAAAACGAGAACCTGTCAAGCACCATCCTGCGTTACCAAATTCCATCAGAATGATAATAGTAGGATCATCTGGAAGTGGAAAGACGCAGTTGTTACTTGATCTTATAATGAGATAGTTTAAGTGGGATAAATTGTATTTGTTATACCAGTCAGTTGATGATCAACGATGTTATGATGTACTTAAGGATTTTAGACGGATTTATTAATAATTTAGTTGTATATGATGACGTGATGCTGGACAAACAATCAAATCCAGCTAGGATTTTTTCTCGAGGTAGACATAAAAACACCGATGTTATTTATGTTACTCAAAGATACACACAAATACCAAAAGTGATCAGAGATAACTGTAATATTTTAGCTGTGTTTAATGGAGCTGATACACACACGATGAGAAATATTCATCAAACTTGGTGCAGCGGTGACATGGATATAATTAAATTTAAAAATTTCTTTTCACGAGCGCAAGCTACTCCGCATGGATTTATAACAATAAATTTGCACGATCCTAGAACAAGATATCGTATTGGACTTGATAAAATATTTGGATAAATTAATAGCAGCAGGGAGGGTGGGACCTCGCGAAGACGTAATTGCGTAAAGCGCGTACATAATAACTAGAAAAAATCACCAACGACAATGGAGTAGTATTAATTGGAAATTCCATAGAGATTTTCTCAGTAAAGTATCAACGCTTTTTTTAAATCTGTCGACGTTTTTTATATTTCGATCGTTCGTAGGAAGGCTTATTTTCAACATTCGGACGTTCCTACAAAGTAGTCTGTTCACCCTCCCTGCTGCTAAAGCTATTTACCTGCTCCGAAAGTTCATGAGACTGTTCTGTTGTTTCTTCCACAAATTTGCGTGAGTGAAACACATACAAGTAAGCACTAACCGTTCTGGATGGCGATAACAGGTACAAGAAAGCCGAGCAGCGGACCATCTACATATGTTACACGTGTTACAACCCGTTACAACGTATCCATGCACTTTGACCACTATCATTCTCGCGACGTTTGCTGATGAATCCAGGTACTGAATTTCTCAGAGCCATTGCTGCACTGGTGTTGACACACCATGTATAAGTTAGTCACATGCATGTCAACGAATTCAACATCGTAATCAAGCCACTGTATAACAGTTAAACCCGTCCTCTTGCGTAACGATTAAATTATTCGGGAAACAGTACGCATAAGAATGTTCAGATAGTAATCGGTTTTCATCGTGGGTGATGGATCTTCATTCAATTATATTAGAATTGAATAATGAAAACAAACGTTGGACGTGATTCAGCAAAATAACCATCAAGATCACAAGAGGTGTTTTTCCGATGCAGCCATCAGCGATAATCTTGGTAAAAGACAGTATGTATGCCAAGGAAGAGCTGGAAGGTCGACAACGTCGTGCTACTAACCCTGTGTCGTCCTTAGATGCATATACGACATCGACCGAATGATATTTCGGAACAAGCGAATCCGCTATAATTTTTCTCACGAGAGCACAAGTGGACCTTATCAATGCGACAAAATATTAGTGGACTTTGTCCACCAAAAAGAACATTCGTGCTAGCAGAATTAGAAGTCAATCCTGTGAATATTGAGTTACCAGTAAGATGTATTTTGGGATGCCCGTAAAGTGTTGGTGTTAAACGGGAACGAACTCAACTTGATGTAACGATAAATACCCATATGATGTTTCAGTGATTGAATAAGTTTTGATGCCTGAATGAAATAACATAGTTGCTGAAGACATTCATCCTACGTATCACTCTATAAATCGTTTTGTACATTTTCGCGTGCGACTCAATTAGTGTTCTTGAAATACCGAAACGCACCTACAGGCAACATTTCTGGTGTAACCGAGAGCATCAAAATATATGATGTAATTGTTTTAGGGTAGCGCGGTCGTATTCGTCAACGAGCTTAGCGATGACTCGCCATGGAAATTCTGATACGGAGACATCTTTCAACAAATAAATTATTGATGTCTATTAACAGTTCCAACTCGACACGAATTTCCGACAGCGGTACATCTCAGGCCAGTCGTGGCGATGAGAAGCAGTGCACAGAATCAACGTTGTACATGAGCCTTGCCGTATCGCAGGATGCCTCATAAAGACACAGAAAAGACTTTGTTTAATTTGTAGTCGTCATAATTACATTGGATGGACAGCGATAAGTAAATCTCTCCATCGGTTAGAAATAATGAGATTTAGAAATCCTCTACCTGCGGCTCATGTACTCGTACACGCAGACGTACTTGCGGGTGAGAAAAATGAACGTTCCACCGTCCGCGCCACTGTATCGACGCATATTCCGGGGTCTCTATTTGCAAGTATGGTGACGACCTTGTCCAAGCTGCAATTCGGAACCTGCAGCAAGACGGTAAACTACACATGACTCGGCCGAAATGTCAAGTAGTTTTAGTTCTTTTTAGTATTGACACATATTACCGCGTTTGATGCGGTTGCGATTGATTTCGTCAATAATTTACCGTAGCAAACTTGCATATTACGGAGCAGAAATGGAGTTCTTGCGCTTCGTTGCAATAAATTTGCAAGTGTAAGTTGCATGCGCTGTGTACCGTTCCTCTGTACGCGCCATGGATGTGACAGTCATCGCGAAATATTCCATCAGTTGAGGTAAACGTTTTGCTGCAGATCCAGATTCTGGTCGCCGCGAAAACTCGTAAATGTCATCACAATTCATTGTCATCTGTGAGTGAGAAAATTTGTTCTAAAATTTATATCGCTAAATACTCAAGCAGTTTAACAAAGACTTCAGTAGAGCAACAGCGACAGTACAATGTTGGTCGGATCTGACTACGAAATATATAGTCACATCTGGCTACTTATGAATATTAACAGCATGATATTTGTTGGACAACTTGCGTCCTATTTGATTGAACCGGATAAGGACCGGGTGTGGTAAGCTTTCTCTGTCAGTCTCTTCGCTGATCATTCACGCGAACGTTCAAGCATTCAAATTCCGCATAAAAGACGAAAGGACATACATTACTCTCACCTTTAAATGCACATCGGTGAATTTCATAACATTATTGTCAGGTTTCCACATGATCGTACGCTGAATCTTTTAGCTCGCTGTCCTGCAGGAAACATATTAATCGATGAACTACTAAATACACCCAAACAAAGTTCGCACTAAAACCTTTTCGTGTTATTGCTGGTAAACAATTTGAAAAAGACCTTTTATCCACAAATAGAGGATTCGCGCCTCTGAACAATCCGAGTGCTCAAGACTAACATATAAGTATTAAGCCACTTCGATGAATCCTTGTTGTTGTTGTTGTTGTTGTGGGGTTTAAAGCGATTTTTCAGCATACGATAGGCTGTAGATGGCGTCCAGTATTAATGGTGGAGGACGAAACCGGTAAAAGTCCGAAAAGATGCACCGACCCACGAGGAGCTACTGGCAGTCTTTTCACATACCGACATTGGCCAAATCCGAGACTCGAACGCACTCAGATAGAGGTGAGATGGCAGTGATCCGTAATGGTGAGCGCTTTAGACCACTCGGCCACTCGGGGCCTCCCTTTTCAGTACATCATAGCATCGCTGGTCATCCACAGACGGAGCTATCAAACACAACTTATCCCATTTCGTCAACTTTATTACCAAATTAAGCAGCAGTTGCATTTTACCAGACCCGGATAGCCCAATTATAATCATTCGGACAGAATTTGGTAACGCTGAATGAAGCTTGAGCGGTTGGCGCTTTCTTGTTGCCGAGAAATCAGTAACCTCCATGTTGTAGAGATACAATAAATAACATGGATTTATATTGTGTGAAATGCAGGACACGTACTCTCACAAGTGGACTAACAACTATTACAAGAACAAAACACACGAAAAGCAGTTACAGGTAAGTGTGAACGATGTGGTACAAATATTTTTTGAAAAAAATTTGTTCCTGACCCAAACAGTATTAAAAAAAGGAGGTGATATTGCCGCGCAGTTAACAAAGTTCCCAGGAACTACATGGGGGAAATACCCAGGAGAAAAACATCTTGCAACATATAGCAACTTTTATCTACCACCGCCTAAAACAATTCAGCATGCACATTTTGATGTTAGCGTGCCAAATGAAGTTCATCAGGCTGATATTTTATTTCTACCACATGATACTATTAAAATTGAAAGACGTCAATTAACACACAAATACGCGCTAACTGTCGTTTTTGTTGCAAGTAGATACAAGGAAGCAGAGCCGTTATCAACAAAGACAGCAACTGAAGTAGCTTCTGCGTTTGAACGAATTTATCGACGTGGTGGTCTACGATGGCCACAGCTACTACAGGTTGATCCTGGCAGAGAATTTCGAGGTGCAGTATCATCGCTTGCTGAGTGGTTATTTGGATATCAGTATGCGAAGGAAATAATTCAAGACAAAAGATCTCGCGAGTGGGTTGCAAGATTACCAAGTGTGATAGCTGCGTTAAATAATGAAATCACTCGAAAAACTGCAATGAAACATATTAGCGCAATTACACAAAACATATACCCGTACAACGACGTGATTTTTCAAAACAATCAGTGTTGAGTAATGTTACTGTAAGATATTTATATGAACCCAGTGGACTTGAAAGTGGTAAAAAGAGCTACTGATTATATCTGGAGTATTACGGCACATACAATTTCCAGTGTGGTTACATCTACGGGTAGACCTGTAATATACAGACTAGATTCAGCTACTCCTCAACGTGGATTTACACGTGAACAATTACAAATAATTCCTGAAGACACAATTACCACCACGATCACTTAACTAGAATCTCTACGCCGATTACATTCAAGACAGGTCAGCATCACATTTTTGCGCGCATGGCCAAGACTACTATCTTTACTATCCGCGGTAAATTGTCTTGGATCATTATTTGAATATCGCCACAACATTACTGTATTACAACTTGCACAATGATTATTCTGCTACTGTTTTAGCCCTGTGATAAATTCAACATCGAGATCAAAGTCTCGTTTGTTTCCTTGTCACTTTGTTTATAACCAGCTAATTCTTTTCTTATTATATCACTATCACCATGACATGTATCGATGGTTTCTATAGCGTCTATTACAATTCTCCGCAGCTGAGATATTTTTCTGACTCGAGACACTGCGAGATAAACTAAGCTTGACCACTCGACACGATCATCGACAATCCAAACAACTGTATCAGAGATGGTTAACCCTAGAGATGAGTGAATTGTCATCGCGTATCCCAGTGTCCACGGGGATTTATCAGCGCGTAGCGCATCCTCAGCAACACTGACATCAACTGCGACAACATCATTTAATAAGAGATTCTGTTTCTCAGTCTGTAATAAATATCTTTAATCGCATCATCCACGGATTCAGAATAATTATATAACATTTCTTGTTTTATTCTCCTCTTACCCCACGATGCATCAGTACTTGTAAGTTGAGTCAGTAATTCTGAATATTTTTTCGATATAGAATGAATCCGTTGCAACTCTGACGGCGGTGGCAGCGAATCTATTTATCATCGATAATAAATTTATAGAAACATAAAAGAGCATTGACGATCTTAAACGAGTAAACTGAGGTGCCTCACCATCAATATAACCAAATCGTATTCCGTTTGACAAGTAAGCTTTTTCTCGACTTACAAATATATCTCTCTTTGTTGCAACCAATGTCAATCGTGCATAATGTCGTTTATGATCATATGCTCCGCCTTGAGTAAATTTACCGATTATTCTTCTACCGAGATCTTTTGCGGTTTTATCATCATCAGGTGGTGGTGATGTGATGTGATATTTGATTTTTAACGTAGCTTTAACAATTTTTCAGTCATATCGCTACGATGTCTGCAATGTGGCAGTTTATAGTGATGTCTAGCACTGGGGCATCATGCCGCAGACATGTAGCATGATGTCCCACCCAGTCACATTATCCTGTCACCAGGCCGACCAGTCCTAACACTAACGTCTTAATGCTGAACGCCAAGCGAGGCAGCTGTTAGTACCATTTTTTAAGTCTCTGGTATGACTCGGCCGGGGATCGAACCCACGACCTCCCGCATCCGAGGCGGACGCTCTAACCACTAGGCCACCGGAGCGGTCAGGTGGTGGTAACCAAGCTTCGGTCTGAGGACGGTATGATATAATTACCTCACTTACAATCAACGATATTGCAAGTCTCTCACATTGCACCAACATGTCATGAACATATGCAAGGCTGCATATCTTGAGCTGAGACGCATCAGCTCCATTCGCAAATATCTTTCAGTTGATGCCACAAAAACATTTGTGTGTTCATTAGTACTTTCAAGCCTGGACTATTGTAACTCAATTCTGTCTGGTTCATATCAATACTATCAAATATTTGTTGCATTTCTTCACCGACGGGTGGAGGTCGAGCTGCAGCTATTTCAGTCAGAAGTCTTTTTCAGGATTCCTTTTGTTTCTTAGTTTCCTTTGCTATTTATCCAGTTTGCTCAGCAATTTGTATTACTGATGGAAGAAGACTTTCAGTAGCCGTTGCGACTCTTTCAGTAACTTTCGTAGCGGGTTTAAACAATTGTTCTGTACCTGTTGCAAATTATACTTGTGCTTCTTGTCGCGCTTGTAGTTTTTGTTGAACAGCATCTCTCAACGAAATATATTTCTTAATTGCCTCTAGTCGCTCTCGAGCTAATCTAGCTGGGTAAGATTCCTGCGCTGGTGGCATTATTTGTTATAATTTTATTTAATTAAAAGCAGCAGATAAGGCGAAGTCTCATACTCGACACCCAGTCACCAAGATCCCTTTTTTGCGATTGTTTTTGCGATTTTCAGGAAGGCTTATTTTTGCAATCGAGGGTGAGTCAACTAGAGTCTGTTCGCCCTCTCTGCTGCTAGACGCCCTACTCTCGTATTTGATATACTATAACATTCAGCACAGTACCGTTCCGAAACTAAACGATAGAGACTGAACACCACTGGGACTATTGTGGGGTGGGTCCTAAAATAAATCACTCTTTGCTCGGATTGCTATTTCATTAGACAAGACTCCCTGCTGTCATGTTTGATATACTATAACAATCCAGAACAGTGCCATTCCGAAACAAAACGATAGAGACTAAACACCACTGGGGCTATTGTGATGTTGGTCCTAAATGTAGTTTAGCGTCTCGTGCTCGTGCGAGTAACCTGTGACAGGGAACACACTTGTGAGCGATTTGGTTCGGTTTCAAAAAGTTCTGAATTAGTGGTAGGGAAAGACGTTCGCAAGACGTTCGCACGCGTATCTGTGTCATCCGGGAATGCAGCCGCGGTGATAATATCGGTGAGGTGTGTGTGTAAAAGGTTTGATGCCAGTAATGGCAATACTAATTTAAAATCTCCATAATCTAACTATTTTTGCAGATCAATACACAACATTAAGTAATATTTACAAAAATTAAAACCGCTTAACGTTTACAAATTACCAGTTCAAAAACCTTAAGTTAAACCGATTCAACGTCTTCATTAAAAGGAGTAACACAAACTAGTACCCATAGAACCTACTGTTTTACAGAAACAACCAATAGGGACGAAGAAAAAGAAATGAGAGAATTTAGTCCAAGTGAGAATAGATGTATGAAAATAAATGAACGAAAAAATAGCAATTGGAACAATCAGAATACCAGTATTAGCAAAATAAATTTAAAACAGGTATCATTAAAATAATTCTATATACTGTCTTCTAATAATAAAACAGAAGGAAGAAACAGTTTATCCCTTTATACAATTACAGATGAAGAAAGTTTTCAAAGGTTATACTTATAACAATAAAAAAGAGAAATGAATGACTATTTTTTTGGTGCTGAAGTGCTACTACAAAAATCGAAAGTTTAAAAATTAAACTCGGACATGTTGCCCATCAGATAAAATACAAATCAGAACAAATTGATAGAAAACTAACGAAACTGTATTATTTAATAAGCTTGACAAACCTAAAATAATAAGGGTATGGTAACGAATATTTAAACTTTAGAAAAGCATTAAACATACAAAATAGGATCGAAATGATAAAAAGAGGGCTTCCTTTTCGGGTAAAGCAATACTGTTATTCAAATATAGTCGTATGACAGTTGTTGACATTATTTCTGATATAGGTGTGAGGAATGAATTTTTAGTACTGAGATGACTTTTTATTAAAGTTGGAAATTTTGTTCATTATTACTTATTATATTATTAGGTAAAACATAATTGTTTTATATGCTAGAATTAATTTGGCTTGTTTTTTGCAGTTCTGTAGTATATTGCAAGTGATATTCTGTTTATTTCATTATCTTTCTATTTAAATAACGTGCAATTAGCAAGTGCTATTCTGTCATCGTTTTGATATTTCTTGTCTATTCAGTTCTTTTTAACGTTCTCTTCTTTGTTGCCGTTGTTGAGTTTTATATGAGTCATCGAATGTTGCTTATTTACTGAGGAAGTCTCAGTTTTTGTTCAGCATATTTATCTATCACTCATCTAACTCTTATTTGAAACTGTCAGATGATTTCTTGCGCTAATAAAGTAAAGTTAATGTTGTCGTTAAGAATTGTGTCAATGTCGGAATTATATTACTAGATAACACAAATTCACCATCACCACATTTAACAGGATTTAACATAACCTTTGAATGTGAGTATATAATGTTGCAATTCTTTCATCCGAGACGTAACATTCTTATCCTAAAAATAATAATAATTGTTATATTGTAAACGTGGCCAACTAATAAACAAATTAGCAAGATCCCGATGATTTGATTTAATCATGCAATGACATCATATGTCAATTCGTTCCTATCTTGCAAAATATTATTTAGTCCAACCTATTTTGCATCTGGTTTTAATCTCTGTCAATGACTGTTATGATGTCGTAACTCAATGCTTATATAAACTAGAATTCCATATTTTTACCCGTTGTGTTTATAATACACATCCTACTAGTTGGGACCAATATTTCTAGCAATAAGAATCATGGTGAGTAGCTAGTGACTTTGTTTTATCAATATCATATCTGCAATCACAATGAAGAAGGGTGTTAACATTTTAACACCATATTTTAATTGGGCACTTTTTCTTTCATCTCGATATTAATGTTGATGAAGTTATAAAATGTAATACAAGATAAATAAAAAGAACATTCGTACAATTTGTCTTAGATGAGAGCAAACATGAAACATCCCCATAGATATATAATTTCTAACATAAGTCATAATGAATAATGTTTTAAACAAAAGTCAGGGGTACTTCCAAAAAAATCCCAACCTGAGATCGTTGATGTACCTCTGATGGCATGTAGAGTGGAAATGTACCAAGAATATTATGTTGAAACACTATAATATAATTAAAGAATATATACTTTATTTAAGTTCGATATTATTCCGAGTTATTCTGTCCAAGAATATCATAATAGTACACTTTGTATTTTCCGATAAGAATAATTTGGATAATTCCAAATCAAATCTGAATACAACAATACAAATGACTTCTGCCTGCTAGATGTTATGGCAGACAAGAACGGCCTTCGCAAACGCGGTGCTCGACTTTGGATCATTCAAGCGGGGACCCTTTTGATTTATGCACTGTGCATACTGTGAGCAAGGCATTTGGAAATAATCTTTTAAACAAGTTTTTTATGACATTAAAGCCAGCCCGGATCGCAGGAGTACATAATTTTTTCATTAAACTAGATTTTATACTCCTTTTATTTGACGTCAGGTCCCAACTATCATTTTCTATAGAAAATAAAAACTATTACCCAATGGAACTATTCATTCTTGAAGATTTCAAATGATGAAAAGATACAATATCTTACTAAAATTATAATAAAGGACGCGGTAAACACAATGTCCTTGTCTCAGACCAAGATAAATATGTTTGTTTTCATTAATAATGATCCTAACTTTAAACCCATACTCATAGAAAAATATTAGCTGTGTATCAGTTGTTTACAGAATAGTATTTTTTTTATAAAAATGATTTTGTTTAGGTACACAAGGAACTTGATCTTAGACAAGGTCAGCTACAAAACATAATTTTACATATCACATGGCACATAATTAATTTGATAAAAACCTAACAAACAATGGAAATGAAATATACAACAGACATGCCCTAGCTACCAAGTGCAGAGTATCAATTCAAAAGTGTTCTCCATGGTATAGCAGTGTTAGTGACCAGCTTCACACTGCAAAAAGAGACCGCCGTAAAGCTGAGAGGCTCTGGCTTTCCACCAGACTCACTATTCATAAGCAAATATATGAAGTCGCTAAGAAGAATGTCACATATATAGTCCATGCAGCCAAATCAGCCCTTAACAGTACTAAGGTCATGGAAAGTTCCAGCTACAAAGAGCTCTTCGATATTGCTAACAAGCTAATGTCAAGGAACAAATCAACACCACATCCAACTACCTTCTCTCCAGTCGTCCTTCCGGACATGTTTGCAAATTTCTTCCGTGACAAAGTACAAACCATTAGAGATATGTTTGACACCACAATTTCAATTGACTTGTCACCATGCAGTTGGGATACAGAATTTGAGCGGCAACCATTAGCAGCATTTGAACCTGTATCTATGGATTTTGTACGTACAATCGTGATGAAGAGTGCACCAAAGTCATGTGAACTTGATCCAATTCCAACATCACTGCTGCTTGAGTGCTTAGATCCAGTATCACCTTCACTAACTGATGTTATTAATACCTCTCTCTCATCTGGGGAATTCCCATCATTTTTCAAAACTGCCATTGTAAAGCCTCTGCTGAAGAAACCAACATTAGACCATAACGATTTAAAGAACTACAGCCCAGTTTCTAATCTCCCATTCATATCAAAAATCTTAGAAAAGGTTGTTCTATCCCAGCTTGTATCTCATCTAAATTCAAACAGTCTTTTTAGCAATGTATAATCTGCATATCGCCCTTGCCACAGTACTGAAACTACTCTTCTAAAAGTAGCTAATGACATTCTATCTGCGTTGGATAGCGGAAAGATTACAGTCCTCACCCTCCTTTATTTGTCTGCAGCATTTGGCACAATAGACCCTGATATATTACTTCACCGTCCCCAGCATGTATTTGGCATACAGCCTTACTGTGGTTCAAGTCCTGCTTGGTCAACATGACACAAATTGTATCTGCAAATGGAATACACTCCAGCCCAGTTGATCTATGTTGTGCTTTTCCACAGCGGTCTGTTCTTGGACCTGTTCTCTTCATTCTGTACACTCAGTCGCTCTCAAGTGTCATAGATCATCGTCCGGTGTCTCACCAATTGTACGCTGATGACACCCAAATATACAAATCTAGCCACCCAACTGAAGTTGATGCTACCATCCAAGGTGTAGAGAGGTGCATTTCTGATGTGAAATCATGGATGACTTGTAATAAGCTGAAGATGAATGATGATAAAACTGAGGTTATTCTGATCACAACACAAAGAGTTTCTCATTTACATCCTTTACCTCAAACGATAAATATCAGCAACACCAACATTAAATTCACACAATCAGTACGAAACCTATGTGTTACTCTGGACAGTACTCTCACATTGCACCAACATGGCATGAACATATGCAAGGCTCCATATATTGAGCTGAGACGCATCAGCTCAATTCGCAAATATCTTTCAGTTGATGCCACTAAAACATTTGTGTGTTCATTAGTACTTTCAAGACTGGACTATTGTAACTCAATTCGGTCTGGTTCATCTCAATATCTACTCCAGAAACTTCAACAAGTTCAAAACACAGCTGCTCGGATCATACTTAGAGTAAGTACCACGATCAGAGCACACCTACCCGCTGCTCTGTACCCTACACTGGCTATCCATTCGATCTAGAATCAAACACAAAATTTGTTCTCTGTGCTACATTTTACTGTCGGACTCTAGTCCGACATACCTATCCGACCTTACCCATGTGTACACACCAGCAAGATAATTACGCTCCTGTTCTGACAATGGTATACTCATTATTTCCACTATGAAAACAAAGTCATATGGACAGTGTTCTTTTGCATACCAGGGCCCAGCAACGTGGAATGAATTGCCCACTGAACTTAGACACAAAGACACAGTGATCACATTCAAGAGAGCTCTCAAGTCTCACTTATTTCGACAGCAAGAACAAACTTAAAGACCTAATAATGTTTCCTACCTGAAATATTCTCAGCATGATTTTTTTAAATAATGTTTTTGTAATGTCATGTTGTTTGTTTTTGTAATAATATTATTATGTTTCTTATCTTATAGGTGTTGTCTAATGTTGTAAAGCGCTTAGAGCTTCTAAAGACTAGGCACTATACAAAGTCCTCATTATTATTATTATTATTAATTATTATTATTATTATTATTATTGGTTTCTCCGTCTGGTACACATGTATATGCTATATTCCCATAAAATATTTCACAATCTGACTTTTCTCTTCATACTGCACAATCAATTCAATTGGTTTCCTAACTTTAGTGTCACACTGTACACCATATATATTAACTGTCTTCTCTATCAAATGGTAAACCTAGTCATGTTTAAAGGTTCAAATGTAAAAACAACTTGTTTAGTGCAATATATCTTCTGTGTTAAACGAAATTGTAAAGTAAGTTAAAGGAAAAAGGATAAAGCGTTAAGTTTGTTTAAACTTTAAATCCTTAATTTAATTTGTATTAACAATTAGTATGGCATTCATTGGTGAATTATGTGTGTGTGTGTGTGTTATTTGGACTTTTAACGTAGCTTTAACAATTTTTTTTTTGTCATATCGCTACGATATCTGCAGTGTGGCAGTTTATAATGATGTCTAGCACTGGGACATCATGCCGCTGACATGTAGCTTGATGTCCCACCCAGTCACATTATCCTGACACTAGGCCCACCATTACTAAAACCGACCTGTTAATGCTGAGCACCTAGCAACGTAGCTGCTAGTATTATTTTAAAACACTTTTGTATGACTCGGCTAGGGTTCGAATCCGCGACCGTCCGCATATGAGGTGGGCGCTCGAACCAATTTGGCCACCTGAGAGATCATCGGTTAATTGTCAAAATATTGTAATGAACCAAGGTTATATCCTATAATATATATCTATCTGCTTTTATAGCTTTGTTAGATTTTATCGGTTATTTACTGATTATGAGAGTTGGTGTGGGGAAGATATTTCTCAGGCAGAGTAATTGTTGTTGTTGTTGTTGTGTTTAACGCCATTTTTGAGCACACGATAGGCTATACATGGCGGCCAGTATTAATGGAGGAACACACGCAGACAGAGGTGAGATGGCAGTGATCCGTAACGGAGAGCGCTTTAGACCACTCGGCCACTCGGGGCCCCGGCAGAGTAATTAGCCAATTTCAAAGAGAAGAGGAGACTTTATGTTCACGTGGATAACTTTCATAAAACGGACCGTCCCAGGTGATATATATATATATATATATATATATATATATATATATATATATATATATATATATATATATATATATATATATATATCTGCTTATTAATTTGAAATAACAACAATAGCAGCAGAGAGGGTGAACAGACCATAGAATTCCGACAAAACAAATAAAACAAACAAATAAATCATCTCGTAGAAAGGTCCAGATTTTACAAATGAACTTTCCTTGAGATGTTTATTTTTGCAATGACCGATTGTACTAATAAAACCTCAGTTCGAAATAGTATCTGAAAAAATAAAGTACTCTACGTGTTTATTTATTTCTTGTTTATTTTTTTGACGACCAACGTTGGTAGGTACCCTCTCTGCTGCTCCTCTTCTGCTGATATTAATTAAATTATTATGTTATAATAAAATGGTACATCCAGAATCTCATACTGCAAGAACAGCTCGAGAACGATTAGAAGCAATTAAAAAATTTCTTCCTGTCAAAGACTCATTTAGAAAAAATCTGCAAGCGCAGCAAGAAGCAAAAGTTGAGTTTGAAGAAGACACTAAAAAACTGTTTAAGCCCGTCACTGCGGCTACTGAACAAGTTACAACTGTCATCAAAGAAGATCTTCTTCCGGTATCAAAACAAACTGCGGCGCAGGCCGAAAAAATAGCAAGAAGAACTAAACAGGCAAAGAAGATTTTACGAGACCTTCCAACTGGCATAGCCGGGAAAATAGCTGCGGCTCAGCCTCCACCTGTTGGTGAGGAAATACTTGAAGAAATTGGACAACTTCGTGCTGAGATAGGTGATATGAAAGATCGTGAATCAACAAAATCAGAAGAAGGGAAAATGATTATGCTGAGCAATAAATTTACTAGTGCGGGTATCAAGTTCATAAAAGAAATTGAGGATATTAATACGTTATCAAAACTTGCAGTAGAAAGTTTTAATAAAAAAGAAGAACTTTTAAGACCTGAACATAGTTCCACTCGTATTAGTGATCCTGAAATCTGGTATAAATGGATATATCGTATATATTACAATAAAGATAGAGTTTACTCTAGTGATGAGGTATATAATGATTATCGCAGAAAAATAGACATGTATCTTGCACAAAAAGAACCAAAATCTCTCAGAACAATAAGTGAGGAAGAAGAAGAAGTATCACCCTCAAGACTATTTAAGAAAAGATCACCCTTAAGACTATTTAAGAAATCAGAAGAAGAAGGAGCTACTGGCAGTGGTCTGGGAAATAATTTTATTTGTCCTGATAATATCATCAATGACGTATCACGGTTAGAAGTTCTCATAGGAGGAAAACGAGCTGGAAATAATTCACCAGAAATAACCAATGAAGCAGCTGATATTTGTCGGCGACTGTTTCAAGGTGGTATCATGGATATCGGCGTTTACCGAGAACTTATTGATGAGCTCGTTGATGACTAGTTGTTAGATAAATGGTAAATAAAATAAGATGATTGTGCATGATAATCATCGTAAACCCACACAGGTTAGAGCGGTAAACTCACGATTACCAATCTATAGTGTTATTTACGGAAATGGACTTGGTGATGTCATTCGGGGATTATTTACAAGGATAGCTCCAAAAGTAGCACCTGTTGCAAAACAATTATCGATGAAGGCTATTGATATTGTTCGTGATAAAGCTCCTGGTGCAATTGTCAATGTTGCTGGTAAGGCGTTCTCGGCGATCAAAGAAAGACTAGCACGATTATTGCGACGAAAACAACAACCACCGGTGAAACTGGCAAGTACTGAGGTGATGCCCTCAGACGTAAGTAAAATAATAAATCAGGCTGCAAATCAAAAACTAGCGGCGATATCTGAAGAAGCAGAAAAAAATATAACAGCAAATTTAATAGCAGGAAGTGGTCTTCGTCGACGATGATCATCATTTGGAAAAATGGTAACTATAATAAAAATGTTCAGGCGCGAATCAGACCCAGCATTTGATATGGAGGCACCTGTCCTTAAGTACGAGTCAGTACGTGATTATCAATTTTATTCTTATGACGCAAGACTACCAAATCAGCGGGGGAGAATCGAATTACAGGTTCATGATACAAGTAGATATTTCTTGCCCGCTGAGGCGTTTATTGAAGTAGAAGGTAAACTTGTGACGAATGTTGCAGCTGATACGGCATATGCTGCTAATTTGCGTGTTGGTTTTGTCAACAACGGAATTATGGCACTGTTTGATAGCGCCACATACATGATTGATGGAAAAAATATTGAATCAATTCAGAAGGATGTTGATGTTGCTACAACAATAATTGGTCTGGCGAGATATTCTGACGACTTTACAAGATCAGCTGGTCCAACAATGATGTTCGCTAAAGATATCACCGACAACGCTAACCATAATCAGTATACCAAGGTACTCACTCCAAGGGCTACTGCAGTTGATCCACAGGCAGAAGCTGCCCACCCAGACCGTGAAGGTAGACCAGCTGCTGAATTTGAAATCATAAAAGATATTACCCAGACTTTCAACTTAGGATTTGCAACACGCCAAGCAGCGCTGTCGGGAGATGATAGAAATTTTTCGTGTGCAATTCCATTATCTCACATCTTTGGATTCTGCAGAAATGTTAGAAAAGTCATCTTTGGAGCTAAACACACAATTGTGCTCGTAAGAAAAGGTGATGATAATGATGCAATCTGGCGAGGTGTTGGTGTTGCTGATGCTGGTAAAGTAAATATATCAAAACTTTCACTATGGATGCCAGTAATGACTCCATCTATTACTGAGGAACAAAAATTACTATCTTTTATGGATCAAGGCGGTAAATCATTGCTATCATGGTTAACAGTAACCACAGATGCTGCTCAAAGCAATATTAATGGTTTATTTACATGGCATATAGCATCACAACAGGGTGTTTCTGCACCACGACATATTTTTATTGTACTACAAGATAATGCTCGGACGAATAATCAACAACGTTCACATATGATATTTGACAACCTTGGAGTTAGTGAAGTTTCTTTACGGATAAATGGACATCAAGAACCAGCCGAGGATATACAACTAAATTTTGTTCAAAATCATGTAGCGCGCGCATATCATCGTTTAATGTCATTCATGGGACGTGATCAAAATATAGATACCGGGTTGCAAATATCACAACTAGAATTTACAGGTCTATATCCGATTTATTATTTTTCACTAGAACATCTTGATTTATCCAAACAATCTGTTGTTGATATACACTTTCGAGCTCATGTTACTAACCCTCCTCCTGATATACCCGGTCCACCAATTGTTCCCGGCTTCTACAGAGCGATCGCGGTCATACTTAGCGACAAGGCCATGTTACTTGAAGGTGGTAGTGGTCGAATGAGGGTCGTTGATGCACCGGTGGAAAATCTTTAATCGTGTTATTTAGAAAAATATATTTTATATAAAAATGTCGTATAGTCATGTTAATGTTACTCTGACCCCGGGTCAGGTAAAAAAGCTTCAATCAAAAACCGCCAACAAATGCGGAACTAAAATATCACTGAAACGAGATCATATTAGTGGTGGTCCAAACAAATTATCGTTGACAAATAATCAGATTAAACATTTCAATAAAGCCCTAGAATCAAAAACTGGAGTTCAATTCCATCTCTCCCCGAGCGCCATCAAAGACATGGTTAAAACGGGTGGTATATTTCCACTACTTGCGGCCATTCCGGCATTAATAGCTGCGGCTGCTCCAGCCGTAGCAAAAGCGGCCGCGTTAGGTGCTGTTGGAACAGCCGCTGAAATGGCACTAAAGAAAGCAACAGGGCGAGGATACAAAAAAAAGGGACGCGGTCTAAGATTACCGGGATCTCGTTGGGGGAGAGGCCTAAGGCTTCCAGGATCATTTCGTTAGACGTTCCAGCATCAAATTTTGATTTACTTGATGCTGCTAAAAAATTAAAAATATCTGCCTTTAGAGGTGTTTTTATGCGAGATCAATTACCGAAACAACCAAACAAACTAGAAACAGGTATTATTAATCTTGACAAACGTTCCGGACCCGGTACTCATTGGGTATCATACGCGGTTGATCCGCGTGGAATTGTTTATTTTGATTCGTACAAGTTAGCTCCACCTGTTGAATTTATCAAGTATGTCGCACCACTTCACGCAACAACCAGAGGTTCCAAAGTTTGGTATTCAACGCTACCCACACAAACAATGACAGATCCGCCAATATGCGGCCGTGAAGTAATTAATGTACTCGACGCTATATCAAAATCATCCAGGCCGCCACATAAAGTCGTGCACGATTATACAAGCAACCGATATGTTGCGCGTAAAGCATTTTAAACAACGGATCTTATTATAATGGTTGATATTTACGGAAGATCTTCTACTAGTAAGAAAATAAAATCCGACGTTGATCTGTCAAAGTATGCGACTAAAGATGACCTCGCTGATATTATGAACCTTGCTGGAGTTGACCCAGATGAAGTTGTTATTTTTCAAGATCGATATGGTAAACTAAAAACCAGCAATATCAAATGGAATGATATAGTCCGGCGAGTACTTGGTGCAGTTACGGATAATATTCCCGTGTTTACTGACGGTGGTAGAATCAGAGATTCAAGTATGTCACTTAAAACCATCAGAGATGAAATTGCAAAAAGTGTTGCTAATCGCGTGAGAAACACCGGTGACACGATGACAGGTGAACTTAGCATGAACGGGAACAAAATAGTAGCTGTAACAGCTCCTCCAAAATCTGACAACGACGTCGCAAACAAACTATACGTCGACGACGTGGATGGAAAACTATCCACGCTGCGGGCCGAGTATGACGTTCACGTAACCGGTTTTACAAGGCTTCGAAGAAATTTTCAGAAAACCGATGATGCCATAAATAAGTTCTTTGGAACTCCTTCCGTCATTGACATGAAACTCGTTGATATCAAAAGTAACCTAGACACGATCAAACGAACACAACTAGACATCGTAGCGGGAATTCCTGAGATTATCAATAAAACCAATCTGATTAAAATTCCAGCTGAAATATCTCCCGGGCATATCACAAACATCGTATACACGGTATCATCGGGATTCGCAACATGGTCAAAACAGAATAATACTATCGAATATACCGCAACAACCACTGGCGTGTACAGGCTGTCTGTGTTTAGTGCTGCAAAATTTGAAATATTTACAACGTTTCCATGGCGTCATTCCACCGACAGGTTTTCCGGGGTTGTATCTGTTATATTAAATATCGGATTCAAAGAAATATTTATCCTGGAAGCAGATGATAAGACATTAACCGCAACATCCTTCTGGTGGTGTTTGGAATTTGTAGCTGAAACACCTCAATTGGTTACTGCATAAAAATATATATGGACGGTGCACAATACAGATACAATCAAGCGCGTGAATGGCAGGCGGCGCTAAAAGATCAAGTCGATCAATATACAGTAAAAGTAAAAAAATATCGACGACGATTGGTTATCGTTGATGTGATTGTTTATTCAGTATCCGCTGTTGTTGCTGAAACCGGTGTAATATTATCAGCGTTGACAACGATGGCACCAGTAGCTGTAACTATCTGTATTTCAGCAGCAACAACTATTGCAGGTGTGCTTGGTATCATCACAAAAAAAATATGTACTTGTACGAACGAAAAATTATCCGATTACACAATAAAATTACATACAGCGACGGTAGCATACTCGAAATTATCCTCGTTGTTATCAGCGAGTCTCAGTGATGGAATTATATCTGATTTCGAATTTTCAATGATAACCAAAATATACGACGAAGGTATCGGTATTAAAGATACAAGTATCAATAATGACAGAATTACTTCAGCAGATCGTGACCAACACAACTCCGCCAAAGATAACGATGATCTCGGTAAGTTCAATTAATCCTGAATTTAGTGTTAATTTTCCTACTGCAATTCCAGTAAAAGAAATAGCACTAGCGCAATTACGAGTATATTACAGCTGGCCAAATATCAGATCAAAATCATTTAATGGTACACCAGCAAATAATTCGCTCGTATTTACTAACAAGAACAAACCCGATGGAACACCTGACTGGGTTGTTGTTGGAATACCAACCGGCAGTTATGAGATCGAACAAATCAGTGAGGAATTTGCGCGTAGAATAAAATCAATAACGGGAAAAGAATCAAAAATATCAATTAATGTTCATGAGCCGACGTTGTCCTCGACGGTTGAAATAAACTCGCCTGATTATGCCGTTGATATTTATCAATCTTCAATCAGATCCGTGCTAGGATGGCCGGATGTTCCCCCGGTGCATGAAGGACCACCAGAACCAACGAGGGGTGATTTTACGTCAAAGACCAGTCTTCGTCATGATATTAAAATGAATTCAGAATGGCTAGATTACATAGAAGTAAAACCAGGATGGAGGGGGGGAGCACCTGTATATGATCCTAGAGCTCTTTTGTATAATCTTAATGAACGTGTTATTGCTTTGAATATTGATTCTATATTTGCTTCAATAAACTTAGACCATGAAATACAGGTAAATAATTTACGTGATAGTTTTCAAGAGTATTTATTTGATTCAACATCTGCGCGCGATAATATTATTAGGTACATAGAAGTTTTAAATTATATAGTTAATTCTTCTGAAGTTATCTATAACAGAATTAGAGATATGGTTCTTAAGTCATCAAGCGATTATAAAAAATCCTTCGCAGCCAAGTACAAAATACCCGAAGCTGACATTGTAACGTTTAAGTTTCCTGATTATAATCCGGATAAATTAAGAAAATCTGTCAATGATGTCATTGATGAGTTTTTTCCTAAAATACTCGATGCGTGGAAAAAACTAGCACCATTAGCAGTTGTTCTCAGATATGATAATGATCCACATGGCGGCGGAAGACACGTATCCCCGCGGATCGTTAATATAACACCGACGGTCGCGGTCAATCTGGTTTGTGACGTAATCGATGGCAGCTATCAAATAGATCTCGGAAGATCAAATCAAGCTCAACAAGGATACATCCTGTACACGTTCACACCACAAGTTCCCCCTGGAAGTTTAATCGTGCAAGAACCAACTAATCCTGTGTATTTACGGTGTCACAATAATATGTTAACACGAATCAATTTTAAACTCACAGACCACCTTAATCGCTTAATTGACATACGTGAAGAAGAGCTCGTAATAAATCTGTATGTAAAGTCGTAAGACTTCCGTCGTAAGACTTCCGTCGTAAGGACTTCCGTCGTAAGGATTTCTGTCTAAGGACTTCCGTCGTAAGGATTTCTGTCTAAGGACTTTTGTCGTAGATCTTCAGAATCAAATTCGATCAACTTAAAAAAATATTTTATTATTACTGGCACAAATTTGTGTTTGGTACAAATTAATCGGCCCAGGCAACTAAAAAAGCTAGTCGATGAAAGTAAAATTAAAATTTCTATCACAAAAAAAATAATATTTATTAATTTTCCTGATTTTTACTGAAATTGTACAAATTACTTGATTTTGACTACCAACTACCCCCTCAGAAACATAAAAATGCACGAACTACTTGATTTTGACTACCAACTACCCCCTCAGAAACATAAAAATGCACGAACTACTTGATTTTGACTACCAACTACCCCGTCAAAATCAAGAAAGTTCTAACCTTGTCAAATTGTTCCTAACAAATTTTATTTATTATAAATTAATTTTATTTATTAATAATATTATTTTTACTGAGATTTTTTTTTTTACTAAAATACAACGAAATTGCTCAATTTTCCTGATTTTGACTACCAACTACCCCGTCAGAAATCAAGTAGTTCGTGCATTTTTCTTTGATTTTGACTACCAACTACCCCGTCAGAATCAAGTAATTCGTGCATTTTTCTTGATTTTAGTAAAAAAAAAATAAATTAATTCAGTAAATAAATAAATTAATTCAGAAATAAATAATTTGTAAAATTAAGAAATTTGTACAATTTTATGTTTTTGATGGGGTAAATGGTAGTCAAAATTAAGAAATTTGTACAATTTTATGTTTTTGATGGGGTAAATGGTACTCAAATTAAGAAATTTGTACAATTTTATGTTTTTGATGGGGTAAATGGTAGTCAAAATTAAGAAATTTGTACAAATTTGTTAAATTTCAGTAAAAAAAAAACAAATTACTAACCCATCAAATTCAGAAATAATATTTCTGATCAAAGATCTCAGTCATCTTCAAAATTACTACTTTGGATCGTTTCACGATCTGACATTATTTTTCTTAATAGTCTTATACGGGTACTAATCGTTTTCTTTGCCTCATACTCGTGGGATAATAACAACTTAATTCTTTCTACGGCGGTAGAAAGAGGAACGAACTCCTTCACATGATCATCTTCTACGGTAGCTAGCGACTGAAACATTGCCGATTGAATCCGTTTCATGAGCCTGTATTCAGATGATAGTGTGTGTGTACCCATGGTTTTACGTTCTTGTAAAATCTCAAAGTCAGAAACTATTTTTTCAGGATTAAGTTCATCAGATATATTAATTCCATCTTTTTTTAATTTTTTAATAGCGACAATTACATCATTGATATTTTCATGGTTCATTATATAATATATAAATCTTTAAAATAAAAAAAAATATCCCAGAACCCCTTCGAGTTCGTCGGGATGTTTCTGGGACAGCACAAACATATAACTTAATTAAGGTACGCTCAGCAAAAACCCACCCATAATAATTAATCCAGTGGGTGATACGAAAAATAGGTATCAACCACAAGTCAATATTGTGGTTGGGAATTTGCTGAGCGGGGAGGTTCTTGCGGTTCCCCCCACTATTATAAAAATCGCAATTATGCGCACCACCGACAAATTGTCAGCCATGGGGATTCGATCCTGGACCGCGAGCGTCACAGTCCAATACCATACTGATCGAGCTATCAAACATTGTTACGAACATATGTTTCGGAAGTTAATATATAGCTAAGGAACCAATATTTACACTAAACAGCGGTTTCTGAATAATAACAGTTTCTGTATTTAACAGTTTCTGAATAATAACAGTTTCTGTATTTGTAGCGGTTTCTGAATAATAACAGTTTCTGTATTTATAACAGTTTCTGAATAATAGTTTCTGTATTTGTAGCGGGTTTCCCAAGCAGACTGAGAATCAATAATAATAGTTTCTGTATTTGTAGCGGTTTTCCTAAGTAGACTGAGAATCAATAATAACAGTGGCATTAATGCACCAGTCAAAGAACTTTCCAGAATGTAAGTTCAGTGAACACACAACTGCAGGTCAATTACAATGAGCAACGGTTTCTGTTTCACACACAGCTTCCTACGGATCAATAACATTATCATGTGTTGTATGATGGGGAAATATTTAAAAAACATAAATAATACTTCTACGAGTAATTAGTTACGATGTAATTAGTTACGATGTAATTAGTTAAACTGACTAATTACGATCATAAAAAACCAACCATCTACGAAGAAAACTATATATTACAAAGTAATCTCCCCTTATGTAATCAAAAATTCAGTAGTGTATGGAGGACCTACTGTGACATAAATTAAAAAAATAATTCAATGTGGTGATGATAGTTAATAATGTGGTGATGATAGTTATTGATACTTAAAGATAATTTTCTGTTTATATTTTTTCGAGAAAGTAGATCTGGTTATATTATCTGCGACGTATTTTACCACACGCGAGTTAATATCAAAATATGTCGCAGCCGCGTTCATAGACTGAAACATAATTTCTTTGCCGGTTTCTATGTTTGTGGAAATTACCGCCCTCTTTCCGATTGTCTTATATCTTCCTGTATTTCCACGTGTATTATTCTCGCTGTATGTGACAACACGAAGGTTGGATAAATTATTGTTTTGAGTATCCCCGTCAATATGATCAATAACAAGACCGTCATTGATCAAACCCTTGTGACACTCGTATGTAAATCTATGACACAAATAATGTTTCTTCCCCCCCTCGCATGTGAACCTTAGATAGCCAGTATTAGAAACAACGCCAACTGGTTTTTTTAACTTGCAGTGTCTGATGATACCATTAATATTTGATTCATAGTTTGTTATGACAGGATGTGGGACAAATATATTTTGCTCCATTATAATAATATTATATGTTTAAATCATTGTTTGTCTGAAATCTTGATATATAATCCCTCACGGATTTTATAGCGTTTTCACCGCTATTATTTTTTTTGTCATAATATCTTTTAAGTTCTCTGAACCGTTTTTCGCCGCACTTCCCACATAATTCTGTCTTTCCTCGCACTCCAATACCACACCGTAGACATGGTATTGGTCCTAGACTTCCTCGTCGTATGTTTTGTGAGTGCATCCAACAAAATTCCTTTCTACAGGATTTGTTGCATCGATTTACCGAGCCGATCATCAACCATCTGCATTGGGACATTGTATATATATATATATATAATTTTCTTTATTTAAATATTTGTTTTAATTATATGAACGAGTTTGAGAGATTATCCCAAACTAGGCCTGTTACGTATAAATTCAACCTTGACAGATTATCTTCTGACTTGCCAGTACGAGATCTGGTTGATCCGAAAAATAAAAGTTTGATCTCGAAAATTCACGACGCCAAGAAAGAATTTTACACGGATGGTGCATCTCATACATGGTCAACGTTCAAGATTATACGCAACACTGTCACGGACGCCACAATGAACGACAAGCGAGCGGCAACTATCATTAACTACATCGCTGAATACGAGGGCAATCAAAAATATTTCTTCAGAGTAAAATTTATTGTATTAACAGAAACAGGTAGTTGGATTATCCGTGACAAATATGATCCTGTCCTTGGTAATAATAAAACTATCATATTAAGTAAAAATTCCAGACCGGGTCTACTGACAGGTATTGATAAACCGTATTATGAGCGAGCATATCCTGTAACAGCAGTTATTTATGGAATTTATGAGATAAATAAAAAACCTAACGTTGATAAACTAGCGCCGATGAAATTTTCAAGGTTAAATTGTGTGGCTGAACGAGTAATAGAACACTTTACAAACGCGATGCGTGGAAATGGATTAACTGATTTAAGGCGTGAAAAAATAAACTCGTGGGCTGATTCAGTTAAGGACACCGGTGCTACAATAAAAGATGTTGCTGAGTTAGGAAAAATATTAAAATTTCCAATAACTGTGGCGACAATAACGGGAGAAGTACTGTACCAGTCGAAATATAAATCGAAGGGAGCTCCAATAAATATTATCGATCATAACGCACACGCATGGACTAACGCAGTAACAATATTTCCACGTGATCGAACTGTTAGATTTTACTCCCCAGATATGGGGGCAGATAATTCTGTGGCAGATAGTATGTTTGATTTTATCAACGAAATAAGTAAAACCGATCCTGTATCGGTATGGTTATTTAAAAGTAATGAGGAGGGTGAATTTGATCAGTTTGTCAAACCAAACGGTGAAATATATCGCACAGAATCCCTCCATGACGAGATGAAAAATCTTGCGACGTTTTTACAGTGCAAGCACGCGGAAAATACTGACAAATTACTAACTAATTGTTTTACCGTTCCATCTGTTGCGGCTCATTTCGCCAGAGAACGAAATTCATGGAAACCAACACGATTTGATTTACTCGAGGACGTACGCGCAAGTTGCGTCGAATATGGACATGGCGGATTATGGAATACCAAATACAATTACAATGATGTTATTTCGGTTGATATGGTTGCATGTTATCCAGGAAGTTTTCTGGGATACGGAGATTGTTCTACGTACTTTGAAAGATTTGGTCATCCTACAAACGAGATGACGCGAGTGGCAATTAATGGACCATTACCTGATTTTGATCTGACTGGATTCGCCTGTATTGAGTCGTTCGAGTTTAACGAAAATCTTCACAAGATTTGTTATGTTTGGTTTGGCAGACATTTTTGTGAAAAACGTTGGGCACCTATAGTTTTGTTGCGATATATGCTAGATTGTATGATACTGACATCGTTGGTGGTCAGTGAGGCAATTATATCATATCATGCACAGACCAAAGTTTGGTTGCCCATGTCAGATTCTGAAGTTATTAGCGAGTTTAAGGATATTTCCGAAGATGATATTCCTAATAGACTCAAAACCGCAAAAGATCTCGGTAGAAAAATTATAGGTAAATTTACTCAAGGTGGTGCATATGATTATAAAAGACATCACGCACGATTAATTCTAGATGATGCCGAGTACGATTTTATAATCGCTGATACAACGGCGAAAAATACATTTGTAAATCGAGAGAGTGTTTATTTATCCGACGGAACAAAATTAGGTACGATCGTTAGTTACATAAATGACGTATCCCCGCAATATACTCATCTAAGATCTTCCATGTTGGCTTATGTTTCTATAAATTTATTATCGATGATTAATAGATTTCCTGAGACCGCAGTCAGAGTCGCAACGGACTCGTTTTATATTTCAAGTAAATATTTAGAACCTGTTATGAAATTTACAAGTAATGATGAACGATGGGGTTCGTGGAGAATAAAAAAGGAACTATTACACAATTATGTAGAATCAGCAGATGTTCCAGTGAGAGATTTTTATCGTGAGGGTAATAAAATATCAGAAATGTCGAAGGCACCATCGTTGAGTGATCCAATAACCAGATATAAGACAGTATATCTCAATGGACCTGGTGGATGCGGCAAAACAACTCGAACGATTAATGTTTTTAGAAATTCAGATATAATCGTGCTGACACCCACACATAGACTTGCACGTGAGATGAAACAGCGGCAAGTACAATCGTGTACGTATCATAGTTTCTTTCGGTGGCGCGGGGATACATGGACTCCTGAACGGATGGGAGAAAAATATATACCTAAAATAATTATTTGGGACGAGATATGCACGGTCTCATTGGATACATTAAAAACGTTTCTTGATTGGTTGTTGACGAAAAATACCGCCATAATAATGTGTGGCGATCATGGTCAACCGCCGCCTTTTGTTGGACCATCTCCACATGATTGGTTAAAAAATTTCGTTGATTATTACGAAGAAATAGATGATGATCATAGAGCTCTTGATGCAAATTTGAAAGAGTTTAAAAAATTAATCAGATTACAATCAAACAAAATTCAGTGTGAAATAATACGTGGAGTGATCTCAGAGACATCAATGAGTGATTTTTTGAACTCATGGAGACCCACCGATTTGATCGTAGCAAGTAGAAAAATAATCAGAGACGCTTTACAACAACAGTTATTTCAACTACATAAAGAACAATATTCAGAACTACCCGTTCCGTTATGTCATAGACCATCAGATACACGAAAACAGAATATTAATGTTGATATTCCAGGACCCTTGACAGAGTCAAGGAAACAGAATCTCGTATTAAATGATATTGTCGCCGTTGATATCAGTGTGGTCGAAGATGCAATACACGCTGACAAATCTCCATGGGTGTTGGGATACGCTATGACGATCCACTCGTCTCAGGGATTAACTATTTCTGATACACGAGTCTGGATTGTAGACGATCGCATCGAGTGGTCAAATTTAGTTTATTTAGCGGTATCGAGGGTCAGAAATATATCTCAATTACGTAGAATCATAATTCCTGAAATCGTTGATAAATTTAACATCATCGATGATGATATAATAAGAAAAAAATTAATCGGATACAAACAATCTGACAAAAAAAATAAACGTGACTTTGATCTTGATGTTGAATTTATTATTAAGTTAAAACAGCAGCAGAACAATCATTGCACCAGTTGTGATTGTATAATGTTATGGCGATATTCGAGTAATGATTCAAGACAATTTACCGTAGATAGAAAAGATAATAGTCGCGGTCATACACGAGAAAATACCATGTTAACCTGTCTTGAGTGTAATCGACGTCGGGGTGCTAGCGCCTTGGGTGCTGGCGCTAGTGCTAGTTAAGTGATCGAAATCACCGGAGTGATCGCGGTGGTAGTTGTGTATCCGCGGGAATTATTTGTAGTTGTTCACGTGTAAATCCACGTTGAGGAGCGGCCGAATCTAATCTGTAGATTGCAGGTCTGGAAACGCCTACATTTCTTCCAGTGGATCTTGTCACGGTAGATATTTTGTGTGTGGTAACACTCCAAATAGGATCAGTTGCTCTCGCCTTACCACCTTCAAGTTCACCAGGCTCATATAAATATCTGACTGTGACATCACCTAATATTTTTTGTTTTCCAGCATCTTTTCGTTGTGTTGGTATATTTATTTTTGTGACCGCGCTAATGTGTTTCATGTTGGTTGTTCGTGTGATTTCATTATTTAATGCAGCTATCACGATTGGTAATCTTGCCACCCATTCGCGAGATCTTTTATCCTGAATAAATTCCCTCGCGTATTGATATCCAAATAACCGTTCAGCAAGTGTTCGATTAAATCGCTCAACAATTGCTTGATCACGGTGAATTGCAGTATGACCTCGTCGTATTTTGGTATTATGTTGTTTCATCAGCGATGATACTGGACCAAGAAATTCCTTGCCAGGATCAACCTGTAGTAGCTGTGGCCATCGTAGACCACCTCGTGGTCCACCACCTCGTTGATAAATTCGTTCAAACGCATCGGCTACTTCAGATGATGTTTTCGCCGATAGCGGCTCTGCTTCTTTATATCTACTTGCAACATCAACTACGGTTAACGCGTATTTGTACGTTTTTCCACGTACAGTATCATGCGGTAAAAACAGAATATCAGCTTGATGAACTTCATTAGGAACACTGACATCGAAATACGAGTACTGAATTTGTTTAGGACGTGGTAGATAAATTTGCCATATTGCCTGCCTGGACAACCACGCGCTAGCAGTAGAATGTTTAACCGATGCTGCATCAGCGAGTTTACCAATTGCTGCTTTGCCTCTCCAGTATCCTCTCGGTGAATAATAAATTGATTCCATTATTAATTACCAGCCCCAATCGCTAATTTACCTTTCATCGAGGATCTTACTAACCAATTAGCTAATGATTCTCTAATATTTTTATTTTTTATAGAATTTAATGAATGAATTAATTTTACATCTGCAATATGCCTATCTTGTAGATTTTGACTTTTATAAGCTACATCATGAGCATGACAAGCTCGATCAATAGCATTTATTGGTTCCTCGCCTGGTTTTGGTTGATCTTGATTATCGAGCCTGATATCGAGTCGAGTACCAGGACCGCAATAATTATATCCTGGTAGATGTTTTTCTCCGCTGTATTTAGCCCATGGAGTACCTGGAAACTTTGACATCAAATTAGCAATATCACCACCGCGCTTATTAGGTAAAAACGAAAATTTCTTTCTACCGCATACAGAACATTTTCCACCATACGCTATTTTTTTATTTTTTGTTGTAACCGTAGCTAAATCAGTAGTTGGAGTTTTAACTCTACAACGTAAACAATATAAATTCATGTTATAATATATATGGATATAATTGATTTCTCAGCAACTCGGCAACGAGAGCCAGTTAAGCATCATCCTGCGCTACCGAACTCCATCAGAATGATTATCATAGGACCATCTGGATCGGGTAAGACGCAATTATTACTTAATCTGATAATGAGATGGTTGAAATGGGATAAGTTGTATTTAGTAGCACCATCCGTTGATGATCAACGATGTTATGATGTACTTAAAGATTTCAATGAAAACGCGCGATTACTGGGTGAAGATAATGATGTTATAGAGTTTATAACCGATATTGATGAAGCACCATCCGTAGATTCCATAGATGGATTTATTAATAATTTAGTTGTATACGACGATGTGATGCTAGATAAACAATCAAATCCAGCCAGAATATTTTCCCGAGGGAGACATAAAAATACAGACGTGATCTATGTTACTCAACGATATACACAAATTCCGAAGGTGATCAGAGACAACTGCAACATTTTAGTTGTGCTTAATGGCGTAGACACACACACGTTGCGAAATATTCATCAAACCTGGTGTGGTGGTGACATGGATATAATTAAATTCAAAAATTTCTTCTCACGAGCGCAAGCTACCCCGCATGGATTTATAACAATAAATTTACATGATCCAAGAACAAGATATCGTGTGGGTATTGATAAAATATTTGGGTAACAGGGGTGATGATAAAATTAAATTGAATTAAACAGATATCATTAATATAATGAACAACTGTGCGTGGCTGCGTCAAGGAACAACAGATAAATGCAACAAAAGGTGCCGTGGAGAATATTGCAAGAAACATAATTATCTTATAAAGAAAAATCCTCATGCTGGTCCACGAAGATGTGTTGGATGTAACAACGGCGTTAGAGGATTATATCAGATTTGTAAAAATTGCGGTGGAGATCGATATCGAAGTTTGATGAACTATTACAGAAAAAGAAAAAACATAAATCCCAAAATAGAAAAACCACCATCAGAACTTGAATATTACTTGAAACATAGAACAAATTCCGAAGATTCAGATGAAGATGAAACAGATGAGGAAAAACGACAGCGAGAACGCGTTGAAAAATATTCATCAAACTTGGTATGGTGGTAAATTAATAGCAGCAGAGAGGGTACCTACCAACGTTGGTCGTCAAAAAAATAAACAAGAAATAAATAAACACGTAGAGTACTTTATTTTTTCAGATACTATTTCGAACTGAGGTTTTATTAGTACAATCGGTCATTGCAAAAATAAACATCTCAAGGAAAGTTCATTTGTAAAATCTGGACCTTTCTACGAGATGATTTATTTGTTTGTTTTATTTGTTTTGTCGGAATTCTATGGTCTGTTCACCCTCTCTGCTGCTACAATTCATTGTATCGGGTGTTTGGGTCGTATTTTGTATTGCATGTCGAGATGTACCAATGTACGCCTTGTGAAGGCTTACTAATGGGTTTTCCAAATGTGAATCAAGACATACCAGGCAAGTGTGAAGTTACGGTCTCATGAATGTGTGGGTTTTAGTTGATTAATGGAACGTTTTTCTGGTATGTTCACGTTTATGTGCCTTTCACGGGGTCCATCGAAATAGCGGAAACATCGACTTCTTGCAAGACCCACGTGGGCGTTCCTTGATTTGCACGGTAGTGAAACCTATTCCGCCGTTCACTATTATGCTTTTTAAAAAACTGTATAACCTATTTAACAACACACACACACACACACACACACACACACACACACACACACATATATATATATATATATATATATATATATATATATATATATATATATATATATATATATATATATATATATATGCATGTATGTGTTTGTGTGTGAGAGACAGACAGACAGACAGAGAAAGAGAGAGAGAGAGACGGAGAGAGACAAAGAGAGAGAGAGAGAGAGAGAGAGAGAGAGACAGAGAGACAGAGAGTAAGAGAGGAAGAAAACTAAGCTGAAGAACAGAAAATGTGAATTCATTCTGGTCAGTGTAATTTAAAACTTGTATAAAAGCTTTCCTTTATGTTTTATTAGAATGTTTAATTGTTTTACGAAAAGAAACAGTAGTGACTGGCAGGTAGGCCAGGAATAGATTTTGCTACTTGCAAAAGACCACTATGAAAGTAAAAGTGAAAGTAGGAGAAGTAAGTTTTCCAGACTTTTAACTAACTGTGTAAATCACATCACAACTGCTTTTTCCACTTAATTTTACTATCACTACACAATTCATTCCCGCATTAACTGAAGTGTGACCTACTGTCGTCTAGACCCTCCCCCGTAATCAACTCAAATGTAGAAAAAGAAAATGAGGTGATCATTAACAAATGTTCAACCAGATGTCAAGAGAAATTATTATATGACAATTTTTCAAAAAAAATTTCACTATCTCTGGAACTAATTTATTGAAAGACTACACTTCATTTCATATGTAAGAGACTTTGCATCTGTTTTTCTATTTTAACGTGAACTCACCCGCCAATATGAGCATGGGCAGATAATAGCATATATATATATATATATATATATATATATATATATATATATATATATATATATATATATATACAGAGAGAGAGAGAGAGACAGACAGAGACAGCGAGAGACGGACAAACAGAATGACAGAGAAATCTGTTGATCATTTTGGCCGACATAACTCTAATTCTAATACTAACACGAAATTATTAGTCTTGAAGTGGCCACCTACTTTGAGAAAAGTTTTACATCTCATACACACTACTTTAAACGATATAAACTCTTCGCTGAAGAAATATTTCTTAGTGATATTAATCACAAAATATGGTTTTCACAGGTCAGAGAGGGAGGTCGTGGAACTTTTAGTTTTCAAAATAGCCAGAGAATTGTGTGTGAATTCTTTAATAGTTCCAGAACAGATACATTTTGGACTAAAATCTTCGTATTGTGTACCTTTATTCAAGGACATTTAACAGAGACAAGTGCGCATGAAGTGTTGTGAAATTCAGTGTAGGATGTTTTAGATAACTCACGAAGACATTTGATTACGTCCCCTTTATTCATCTGCAGTGACGATAGTTAGTGAAATAAGTTACACTATGCTCTGTAATAAAGACGCACCAAAACTGAGTAGATGGCTGGACAAATAATTATGTTGTTCTGGTTGTAATTTTGTCCATCAATCCTTGCTCCATACTGTTCTATCGTTAAGCACTATTTTGGTACTGTTTTTTAAATATAGAAATCTTATTAAATATAGATTATTGCACAGCTGGCATGCAAATGGTTGTAACTGATGAAAAGGTAACTTAGTCTTGAGAAAACCAAAACTGAAACACATTTAGGCTAACTATAATTTTTGAGTTAAGGAAATATTTCACGTGTGAAGTGGAAACATTATATTGTCGAGACTGGCAAAGGCACAGATGACAGTACAAAATGTTTCCTCTTCACGAATGATAGTGATAATAATCATAAATATTGTTCTCACAGGTCACTCCCTGAGGTGGTTTTTCTTTCCTAATAACTACTGAAAATGTAGATTTTATTCTTATTGTGTATTCTTGAAGACGCGAAACTGCCATGGATGTATTTCTCCATTCTGTGTAAATACCCTTAACAGCTCCATTACTATAGTGATTAAAAGAAGGTCCGAAATTGTAAAATAATTTTAGCACAGTGACGTTTTAAAATTAATTATGCATATAATGTTTCACATTGTCTATTTTGTCAAATTAAGTACTGTTTTCATACAGAAATGAAGAGACTATTTTCGTTGGCACATTTCTTGCATGGATTGATGCTGTTAAGATCGCTGGGGTGGAATCAGAATACAGTGGAAAATTGACAGCCCTAAATGCTGTCTCTGAAGTGGACATGCAACGCAGCGTCGAATTATTTTATTCTAATGCTTGACAAACTTTGATCTTAAGCTCAGCACAAAGAAAACTCAAATAGTTTATCAGCTAGCCCCAAGGAAACCGTTTTTTGAGCTAAACATCACAGCCAACGGCCAGAAACTGGGCGTAGTGAATAGGTTCACCTATATTGGCATTACTCTGTCCCAGAATCGGCAGACTATACACCAATGTATTGAACAGAAGAGGCATTAGTCTACAGACAAAGCCGAATGTATTCAGTACGATAGCAATCCCAATGCTAGTAAACGCCTGCAATACCTGGACAGTGTACCAGATTAAAGCAGCGGAACAACTTTCAAGCAAAACTCAGAAGACTCCTTAAAATCAAAGTCTCAAGACAGGATCCCGGATACTGAAGTCCTTGCCCAAGCATGCCTGCCCAGTATCTATACCATCCTAATGTAGTCACGGCTATGACTGGCGGGCGATGTAGCTCGCATGCTAGACCACTGGCTTCCAAAAATATTTTTTTTTTATGCCCTGCTAGAATAAGGGAAACGTTCCAAAGGAGACCAGAGTAAACGCTACAAGGAGACGTTAAAGAAGTCACTGAAGAATTTTGGCATAAAGCACTGACAGGTAGGAGCATACAGCTCAGGACAGAGGCGTGTGGCACTTCGCCGTCCGGAAAGGCGCTGCAGCTTGCGAGGCCAACAGGAAAGCCGCATCAGAACAACCGAGGCAGGCCAGAAAAGCCCCGAACAGTGACCCCGCGATCTGCATTGCCGCCATCCCCTTTCCACACAGCAATAGAATATTCAGAGCACACATCAGCCTCTTTACCCACCTGCGTACCCACAAACCTTTCGTTCCCCACAAACACTGGATAATTCAATTGGTCCTCGTCGTCTCGACTGACGAACAATACTACCACCTTCCTGACATACAATGTATCTAAACAGTATTAATAAATGTACTATCAAATTGTTTTGTATACTTAAACTGAAATGTGTTTGCATGTGTTTGTTTATTTGACAGGACACATGTGGACAACTAACAATTAATCCAATGGCATAGATGAACCCACTAAAAGGAACCTCCAGTTATGTTTAATTCATTTGATCTCTGTAGTGTCCTATTACGCAAAACTTCCAAGCTATCAATAGTTTTAATACATTCATTCAACTGTGGTTTTGTAATTTTCTCTGGACCTTTTTATTTTTAGCTAATATACTTTAATCTTTAGGGTATGTATTAAGTTTTAGTTCTACACGTAAAGTTTTCTTAATTGTTCAGCCACCGTCTCTTTAATTGCGTTTTAATATTATTTAAAAAAAAGAATTTTCATACTTTTCATAACGAATGCAATTCGCCTTGACCCGTCCTTAAAAACATCTGATTCTATCCGAATATTTGACCTTGCAAACTTTCCTTTCAAGAGGTGATATTTCTTGCATCTCTCTCTCTCTCTCTCTCTCTCTCTCTCTCTCTCTCTCTCTAATAAAATCAGGCACTCCAGTTACAAACATGGCTCCCATCCATTTAAGAGTGTGACTGAGCATTTTAAAATAGATTCATATAAGTAAAGAACTGCTTGATTTTTAACGGCATATGGTCATAAGAAAACGTCTGTCAAATCATGTGGTCATCTGTTGTATACGCTACATTATTCAGTACACATTTTGTTTGCTAAAATACTTCCTGTTGTTATTATTTAATAATGAACGTAAATTGAACCGTGTTCAAAGCCGTTCGACATCTTACCTCCAGCTCAGCCTTTAAAAATGAATTAAATCTTATTAGTAGTCTAAAAAATGAAGTGTTGAGAACAATTAATTTTCCGGAACTTTTGAATGTTGCACATTTGAATGAATATCAGTATTTTTAACTGCTATATCTCTCAAATTAGGCCACAAGTATATAACATCTATCATAGTATAAAATATTACGTACTCCTTTTTTCTCCGATAACATTACATTGTCAGAGTTGTGCAGTAGTTTACGATACTGAACACCTTGATATTGTTTGCACGTGCACGACACGTGTGACTACAAACAGTGTAGTGTATTATGAACTACATTGTAAACAAACCATGTACACTAATACAGTAGACATGTAGGTTTTAATTTATTAGATTTGTTTGTGGATGAACTGAAGCAGCTGTTTCGTCTGTTTGAAAGTAGAAATTACAAAGTGAGTATTATGTACGAGTTTACTGAGTAGCAAATGAAACGTTCAAACAAGCAAATGAATGAACGTGGTAGTGGCAATTTACACAACAAACGTGAGAGACGCAGTATCGTATATACCATTCTGATCATTTAACAGTTCTTTAGGAGAAATGTTCGTATATTTTCGTTAATGGAAAGGTTGAGACTATGACCAGTGCTCTCTGGGATTTATAACAATAGCATAGAAAAGCATACTGAGGGCAAGGGCTATCGCATCAGCAGCGTACCATTTCATAGGTGAAAGTACTAAAGTATTGGGAAAAATGCAACTGAATATTTTGGTAGAAAGGCAAGGGTCTCAGACCCAAGACAACGAAAGTAGTGAATAGGGTCATCCTAGCGACAATGGAAATTAGCATTACAGACCCCCCTGGGTCACTCTAGCGACAATGGAAATTTAACATGGGGAAAAATCATGGGTCACTCTAGCGACAAGGGAAATTAACATGGGAATAAATCGTGGGTCTGTTGAGAGACAAGGGAAATTAAGATGGGGAAAATTGTTCGGTCACTCTAGCGACAAGGGAAATTGAACATGGGGAATTGAACGTGGGACTGTTTAGGGACTAGGGGAAATGGAACAGGGTCGGGACCCTATTTTAAAAAAATAAAAAAAAAATATAAAAAGGGGTAGGCAATTGAAAGTCTATCTCTTTTCGAGAAACGTGGGTGGCCCTGAAAAGGGCCTTTAGGTTTATATATGCCCTTAACATAAAGGGCATCTGTGACTTCTTCTTGTCCTTAGGCTTCGTCTCACTGTAGGACCGTAAATCAGGACTCTTTTGAGGCATCCTTGCCTCTCCACGTAAATCCTACGTATCCATAGGTTGCTGGCAGTCCTATGGACAACTGTCCATTCGGATCGGACATACATCGGTATGTCCGCCCTGAATATCATTGTTGACACAAGGGTGGAAGATTCAACGTCAGTCCACATGCTGAAGCGACGAGAACAGGTAAATCAATGCAGTGAACTGCGCTTATTTATAGGTAGAGGAAGGATTGAAACGGATTGAGTTCATTGACCAATCCAAACACAAAATTCAGTCAGCTCGCATCCAATCCAAAGAGAACAGTCTGTGACGTCACGTGGTCTATATAGATTCGCTAGCGCCTGTGCGCTGTCAATCCATGTGACAGTTATTCAACATGACGGAAACTCAGAAAACGATCCATTGGTGGTGCACCAGCAGTGGAGACTACACAAGGGAACCCGGACTTACTTTCAGAAAGGTGAATTGGGATTTTGTGGATTTTCTTACTTCGCAAGAATTTGTTCCGGAACCTTCGTCACCTTCATTACCACACGTGGAGAATTTTAGACAGAGACAGAAAGAAGAATTGGAGAAATTTATACAACGACAAAAGAAAGCGGAACAAGCTTTTCTTTTACAGCAACAACAGCAAGAAGAGGTAAGAAAAAAACAAGAAGAAGAAGAAGCAGCAGCAAAGAAACAAGAGATGAAAATCAAACGGTCACGGTACTGTTAGACATTTTGGCGGAGTTAAGGAGTCTGAAACAAATGTATCAGACTTCTTTATCACGACCGAAGAGAATACGACCTTCCCGAGCTAAACACGCCAACCCTGTGACTAAGCCTACCGTACCACCCTTAGTGATTTCAACCAAATCATCATCATCAGAAGTAGGCCTCGGCCGTGGCAAAGGCTTAAGGCAGTTAAAGTTGATTGCTTAAACTCACCCCTACACCAAAAACCAAAGGCCATTTTTAGGGCCACCCACTTCTCTCGAAAAGAGGTAGACTTTCAATTGCCAATAACTAAAAAAAACCCCCAAAAAACCTATTTTACCCCTATAGTACGTGTATATGAGTGCCTGAGTGTAGCTTCTTATTTAAAATCAAAACTCAAAGACACTTACCTTATATAATTAATGTATTCTTTTATAAATAGTTACAATCCAATTCACAATTCACAACAGAGCACTTTAAAAATTACATTCACTTTTTCTGTCTCACTGTTTAGTCTCTCTGTTTTTTAAATTTCTTCACCGTCACAGTCTTTTCCTACTCTTCCTCCTCACTTTCTTCCCTTCTTCTTTTCTTCTCCTGTTTCTTTTTCTTCACCTGTCTGCTATCTTCCTCCTCTTCTTCTTCCTCTGAAGAATCCCTCTCTTCTTCTGACTCCTCTTGTTTCTTTTTTGGGCAATCTGGAGACCAATGTCCTTTTTCTTGACAATAATAACAGGTATCTTGACTTTTGTCTCTTTTAACCCCTGTTTTTCTTTTTTGACGGTCTGGACACTCTGAAGACCAATGCCCTTTCTTCTGACAGATATAGCAAGTATCTTCACTTTTATCTCGAAAAGAAGGAGAGTAGTCCGAAGGCTGGTCTGAAGAAAAGTTTCTAATGACCCCTCGCAAAGCTCTGATGAAACGTTCGATTTGGCTAGTCTCTTCCATCGTTGTGCTCGGTTAGAGAGTGAAATGAATAGTGAAAGGACAAGACACACACCCTTTTATATACGCTGGCCTGCCATGACTATAAATTAGTCCATGCTGTTTAAATTTTAGTCATTTGACGTTTTTCACTCAAGATGAAACAATCCAATTCATTTGAGAAGAAAGAAGAAAGTAAGAGGCAGAAACGTGATCTATCGCCTCGTACCAGAGCTGAAGTCTTGGCACAAATTCATGCCAGCGATTTTGAAGAGGACATGAGTGAACCAGAATCCGAACCCTCTAAACAAAGTTCACCACCCTTAGTTAACCCTGAAAAGTACTATTCCATTCATTCGAGAGACAGAAAAGCGCTCCTCTAGAAAATTTAGAACCACGGCTTACAAATACACGGTGAAGTTTAAAGATTTCAAGGCCGAAGTACCGTTAGAGAAAGCAGAAGGGTTCATCACCGGGGTGTGGGATTCTTTATTCACCACACTCAAGCGACAATGTCAACCCAAAGAAGACGATCGCTTGAGACTTTCCATACAACACGACAGTTTTAAATCCCTTGTTTGGATCGAGTTTAGCAGCCCTGCAGAAGTGACCGCTTCCAAAGTCATGGACAAGATTCAACACGTGCAACAATCCAATGACCAGTTTGACATCACCGATGGAAAAGCCACATTGGACATGACCCACGTCTCTCCTCCTCAAGGGACTGGCCGCAGAAAGATCTTATTGGTAAACGACCTTCGCAGCACCAAAACAAGTCTTGTCCGAATTCACAACCCTCAAGACCAGATGTGTTTAGCCCGTGCCATCGTGGTGGGACAAACCTATGCTAACAAGAATGACACGGCAGAATGGAAAAGAGCCTGGAAAACTATTCAACGATCCGACCGAGCCAAACAACGAAGTGAAGCAGAACTCCTGTTACAACAAGCCGGCCTGTCCAAAGACACACCCTGTGGCATTCCTGAAATGCAAACATTGCAAGATGTCCTAGCTCCACGCTACACCTTGAAAGTGCACCCTCAAGAAATGCGTGGGCCTCTGTTGTTTCGAGGGAAAGACTTTAAGCATTGTCCAGCTTGTCAGCGCACGTTTGTCAGTCCTACCTTTTACCAACAACATTTGAAAACGCAAGGTTCACAGCAGAAATGTGCTTGTCAAATGCTGAGATTGTGCCCTACGTGTGGACAAGGCATATGTACCAACAGTGCCAAGGCAGACGTATGTTCAGGAAAGAAAAAATGTCACATTTGTCACCACATCGTGGACTTGGAACACCAATGCTACGTGCAAAAATACCAACCCCAACCAGAGAAAGAGGGTGGTCACAAGAAGAAAGGCAATTTCATCTTTTTCGATTTCGAATGCATGCAAAAGACCGGTTTTCACATTCCTAATTTCTGCGTAGCTCATCGAGCGTGCGAGAAGTGCATTCAAGAACCTATCTTCAGTCATTGCCCTCACTGCAGCAAGATTCCTGGAGGACGGGAAAAAATCTTTCGGGGACCGAACACGCTAGCCGATTTCGCCCGATGGGTCTTAGACCCCATCGACAAGACGTGGAACCAAGAGGACATCGAACGTTACGGAGATTGTCATCGTCATGCCACGGTGATGGCTCACAATTTCTCCGGATACGATGGACAGTTTCTTTTGAGATACTATACGGAACATGGCACCGAACGTCCTAAAGTCACTTTGAACGGAGCCAAAATAATTTTCATGCAAGTGGAACAAGTACAGTTTAAAGATTCGGTGAGTTACTTGGCCATGCCTTTGAGCCGAATGCCTAAAACATTTGGAATGACAGAAATGGCTAAAGGGTACTTTCCACACTTTTTCAATACGGAAGCCAATCAACACGTCGTTCTACCCCATTTACCTGAGGCTCACTATTACGACCCTGACAACATGCGTACCGAACAACGAGAAGCTTTCTACGCTTGGTACCAGGCTCACGCCTCGGACCCTTTCGACTTTCAGGAAGAAATGTTAAAGTATTGTTGTTCCGACGTGGACATTGTACGACGTTGCTGTGGAAAATTTCGAGAACTGTTCATGGAACACGGAGGGGTCGATCCTTTGAAAGAAGCTTTCACCATTGCCAAAGTGTGTTCCTTAGTGTACCGGCAACGATTCATGCCTGAAAACACCGTGGCTGTCATCAGTCCTCAAACGACCAACTATGTCAAACGTCAATACTCGGTCAAAGCCCTGCGCTGGTTACATTACTTGTGCGACAAGGAAGACAAATGGATTCAGCATGCCCGCAAAGAAGGAGGCGAAAAGACCATCGGAACGCATTCGGTCGATGGCTGGGACTTAGAAAACCCCAAGATCGTGTACAAGTTTAACGGTTGCTTATTTCACGGATGTCCCGTCTGTTACCCTGACCGCGGCACTAAAAATCAGTTTTTACAACGAACCATGGAAGACTTGTACTAGGCCACTTGTCAGCGACGCCTAAACTTAGAACAGGAAGGATACCAAGTGGTGGAAATGTGGGAACACGAATACGATCACCGTTTGAAAACTGATCCCGAATTTAAACGCCTCGTGGAAAGTTACCAGTTCATGGACCCCCTGAACCCAAGGGATAGTTTGTACGGAGGAAGGACCAATGCCACCTGTTTGCTGTACCAAGCCGACGAAGAGAAAGGAGAAGAAATCAAATACTTGGACGTGTGTTCGCTGTATCCCTACGTGTGCACATATTGTCGCTTTCCTGCAGTGCACCCACAATTGTTCACGGAACACATCCACCTGAAAAACATTCGACAATACGAAGGCTTGATCAAGTGCAAAGTTTTGCCTCCCACGGACTTGTACCGTCCCGTCTTACCTCACCATTGCCAAGGCAAACTGATATTTCCTTTGTGCCGTACTTGTGCCGAAACGTGCAACCAAGATCAGCCTTGTCAGCACACCCAGGAAGAACGGGCTTTGACCGGAACCTGGGTCAGCGTAGAATTGTTCAAAGCTCTGGACATGGGATATCAACTGTTAGAAGTGTACGAAATTTGTCACTTTCCCAAGACACAACAATACCACAAGGGTGACCCCACTCAGAAAGGCATTTTCGCCGACTACGTGGATGCCTTTTTGAAACTGAAACAAGAAGCCAGGGGCTATCCTTCCTGGTGTCACACTCCCGAAGACCAAATACATTTCAAAGAGAAATACCGGGCACAAGAAGGCATTACTTTAGATCACATCGAGAGAAACGAAGGCAGGCGATCGTTTGCCAAAGTGATGTTAAATTGCTTGTGGGGTAAAATGGCACAACGTCCTTGTTTACCCAAGACAGAGTATTTGACAGAACGTTCCCGCTACTTTCAGATGATTCACGACAAAACCAAATTCATGAAACACGTGGACGTCGTTCGCGAGGATTTGATCTTGGTCAATTACGAAGAAGATCTGGACTTTGTACAAGACGACCCTTTTGGAAATGTCATCATTGCGGCTTACGTGACAGCTCATGCTCGCTTAAAATTGTACGAAGCTTTAGAACTGTTAGGGGAACGCGTCCTGTACTTTGACACGGACAGTTGCATTTACATCCATCACCCGAGTCAACAGCACCCTGACATCGAAGGAGACCGTTTAGGAGCCTGGACAGATGAGCATCCCGACGACAAGATTCTAAGTTTCGTCAGTGGCGGTCCAAAAAATTACGGCTACGAATACCGGGACCCACAAGGAGAAGTGCACACGAAGTGTAAAGTGAAAGGATTGACTCTGAATTATCGTACCAGTCGTGTGGTCAACTTTGGGGTATTGAAAGAAGCCTTGCAATCTGGAGAGGATGAACACTTTAAAGTGACCGCCTATCAACCCAACAGGATTGTACGTTTACCCACTCACCACATCGTCAGTCGACCCTTGGAAAAAGTCTATCAAATCGTGTAGCAGAAGCGAGTGCGACTTCCCAATCATTTCACCTTACCGTATGGACACGCCGGTATTGGTCTCTATATAAAAAAAGAAACCCTAGGCAAGATCGATAGTTCATTGTGACTACCAAGACCAAGTGAACAAGATGAATACTTTCAGAGAAACACAAAGCAAGTTTAGAAAAACACAATTCAAGTTTGGGGCTTCTGAAGTGGAATGCGATTGTGAGCCTTTCGACTTTTCAACCTGTGTTAGTGACAGTACCAGAAGAACCCGTCAGCCAGGACAGGACTGTCGTGGACATCCCTGAAAGACCCTTTCGGGAGGACACATGTGTGACCTTACCCCCTATAGAACTGGTCAGAACATTACCCAAAACATGTTGTACAGACACTTGTTTTTATTCCACGTTGATGGTTATCATGTGCCTTTTATCGTTGTACTTAAGCCTTTGGCTTTTATGTATTTTTGTCTTTCGTGTTCATGTATAAAACATTCAATAAACGTGTCCTGAAAAAAGTATATAAACTCTTGTCTTGTTTGTTTTCGTGTCACAAGTGACATTCCTCACACTATGGCTACCTCTGCTGTCTCTGCTCCCTCTTTCTCCACTGTCAAAGTCATCGACGAACACTTAGATCGTGCCAGTTGGGAGGCTTTGTATCTTCGCCATCCCTTTAACATGCTCATTGCTGGACCTAGCGGTTCAGGCAAAACCGAATTCGTCAAACGCTTGATCGAACATAAACATCATTTGATCGATCGACCACCTCAGCGCATCGTGTGGTGTTACAAAGAGTGGCAATCGGCGTACAGCCTCTTGCGAGAAAGTCGAGGCGATTCCATCGTGTTAGTGGAAGGCATTCCTGAAGAAGACGACGGCATCGTCTCTGACTCCCGTCAAACCCATCTGGTCATTTTCGACGACATGTTAGGAGAAGACGAAGAAGAAATTAAACTGTAGTTCACGCACAAAGGGCATCATCGTACTGCCATTGTCGTTTACATCACCCAAAATTTGTTTCAACAAAGTAAAGCCCATCGCACCATCAGTCTCAATGCGCATTACGTGGTCTTGTTTAAAAGCCCTCGAGATAAATCGCAAGTGCAAGTCTTAGCCAAACAGTTAGAAACGCCTTGGCTGACTCAGGCGTACGACGATGCCACTCAAACTCCACACGCCTATTTACTTGTCAATTTGAAACCTACGACCCCCGATTATTTGCGATTTCGTACCCACTTGTTTCACCACTGGTGCCAAGACGGAGGGCCTGTCCTCGACTTAACTTCATTCCACAAAAAAATCTATGAAAACCTCAGACCCTTTTCGTCTGTCTCACACAAGGTCAACATGACGTCCCTTCAGTCGCATCTTCCCGTCAAATTGATTCGTGCCTTGTATGGCATCAGTCGAGAAAAAAATCCACAAACACGAGCTCGTGTCTTAGAAGCTAGTCTCAAAGAAGTCTTACGATGGTTCACGGTGACGGCACGTCAATTACTCCAAGGGATCATTCAGATTCCTCATCAAACCAAACGCTTTTTTGATCGAAACAAAGTCGCTTTGACCCAACTGGCCGATCCCCGCATCGACACTCAAACCAAAAAACAAATCATTTTGAAACCTGGAGGGAGCGGTACTCTAGAAGGGGTCATCATTCGCTCTCTCTTAAGATGGGATCCTAATGCCCCCAAAGTTCTCCCCAAGAAAAAAGTCAAACGAAGCTCCAAGAAGAAGAAAAAGACCAGGTCCCCAAGGAGAACTTCTCCAGTGGCAGGACCCTCCTCTTACCAGACACCACCCCGGAAAAAGAAAAGAAGCCCCCAGAAAAAGAAACAGAGAAAAAGTCCCCAGAAAAAGAAAAGCCCACAGAAGAAAACTAGTCGCAAGAGAGGCACTTCGGCCAGGACGCAACCTTACACTCGCAAACCACGACCTGCCACGGCGGTGACCGTGTCTCCAGCAGCCTTAAGTTCATCCACTCGTCCGTTGATGACACCAAGAACTGAAGAGTACTTGGAGACGTTGATCACACCAAGAACTTCTCCGCTGATGACCCCAAGAACTTCCCCAGTGGCAGGACCCTCCAATTTAGTGGCAGTGGCTGCTGCTCACAAAGTACCTTCTCCCAAAATCAAAGTCCAAGAAAGATCGGGCATGTTACAAAGTTTACTGGATTTGTCCAAGCAAGAACTGGCTCGATTTAGTCCGTTGCGTACCCCAGCACGACGTGTCATGCCTGTCCTGAAGTTGATACGACGTAAAGACAATCAGTGGCGACGCGTTCCAGTATGAAAAAGGTGTGTGACCAAGTCGAGCTATCAGTGTTTTGGTGCTCCTGAAGATTCAAAGATGTCACCTTCCAAAAAACATCCCTCTTCTAAACAACCCCAAGGAAAGAAAAGGAAAGGACTGCCACCACGTTTAGTCAAACATGGGGACATGTTATCTGTCCTGTCCAAAGCTTCTCCACCCCTACGAAAAAAACTCATTCAATCAGCTTCCAAAGAGGTCATCGATACCGTGTGCGAATGTTGTTTGAACGTCTTGAAAGGTACGGTCCCTTTCTCCAAACACCAGAAACAATGCTTAGGCAAAGATCGTCACGTTCTTCGCCAAATGGTTCAAAGGAAAATCCCCCTTCGTCAAAAGAAGAAGATGTTGGTCCAACGTGGAGGCATTTTTCCCCTCTTGTTAGGCCCCTTGCTGAAAGGAGTCTTGGGAACCATGTTGGGAGGACTGATGGGAGCAAGATAAAAAGGCCCTCTGAAGTCCCAAGATCTCAGAATGGACCCTTGACAACCCCATGGAAGGACGAAAACTAGCTTTAGTGCCTTACAAACGATGGATGGAATGCCATCGTTGGCAAGGACAACGCACCCCGCATTTACCTCCTAATCCCCATTTGAGCGAAATGTCTCAGTTACAACACGAATTGCAGTCCTTGATGGATCGCCAAGATTTGTCCGAAACAGAAAAATCGCAAAAGTACGGTCAACTCTTGCAACGACTACAACTCTTTCACCAGAAAGGTTTAGACGAAACAGCTCTACCCACTCTGAAAGATTTTAAGACCTTGATGAAAAGTCCAGCACCATCACCAGTACCACCACCACCACTACCAGTGACCAAGACAGAAAAAGAAGAAGAAGAAGAAGAAGGGTTTCAAACTCCACCAGAAAAAGTACGCAAGTTAACAACACCACCTACCTCCAGAATTGGATGGATTAAAAAGATGATGACCATCCCTTCTTCATCACAAGAGAAAAAGAAAGTGAAGACAGAAGTGAAACAAGAACCGATATCCCCTGTTCCGACATCCTCCTCTGCGACACCTATTGCTGGTCGCACACGCAAAGCATTGCAATCCAAGAAAGTACCCCAAGAGAAAAAGAGTAGCATCTTCCAAGAGTGGGTGCCTTATTAACACACAAACACAAAATGGAAAAAGTGTTAGCCAGCATTTACTACGATCCCTCGCATCCTGCAGGTTACACAGGAGTTCAAAAATTGTATCGTGCTGCCAAAATGCGACTGAAAAGTCTCCGTTTACCTCAAGTGCAACGATGGTTACAAGAACAAGCTACCTACACTTTACACAAACCCATTCGACGCAAGTTTGCCAGAAGTCGCACCCAAGTGGAAGGCATCGATCATCAATGGCAAGCCGATTTAGCCGATGTCTCTCATTTGGCCAGCTACAATCGTGGCTACAAATATTTGTTTTGTGTCATCGACGTCTTTTCCAAATTTGCCTGGGTCGTACCCTTGACTTCCAAATCGAGCAGCGAGTTAGTGCGAGCCCTGCAACGAGTGTTGAAACAAAGCGGTCGTCACCCTCTTCGATGGCAAACGGACAAAGGCACCGAATTTCTGAACCAAGCTTTCCAAAAAGAATTAAAGAAACGTGACATTCATTTTTTTTACCACCGAGAATCCCGAAACCAAAGCCAGCATCGTGGAACGTTTTCAACGCACTTTGAAAGAACGTATGTGGAAATATTTTACGCATCACCACACTCTGAAGTACATCGACATCTTAGCGCACCTGCTGCAAGCGTACAACCAATCTTACCATCGAAGCATCGGACGTGCCCCACAAGAAGTGACTCCCGAGAACGAAGTGTTAGTGTTTGAGCGCCTGTTTGGTACGTCCCCGACGAGGGATGCCCCCAAGAAAAGTGGAGTGTTGACCGTAGGAGATTGGGTACGCATTGGCAAAACCAAACGCACTTTCGACAAAGGTTACTTACCTAACTGGACGACCGAATTGTTTCGTGTCACTGGACGAGTGCATGGCCGTCATCCTGCCGTCTATAAATTGGAAGACATGAACGGAGAAGTGCTCAAAGGAACGTTTTACTTACCCGAGTTACAACGTGTCACCAAAAAAGAAGACGTGTACGACATTGAAAGCATTCTCGAACGCAGAACCCGTAAAGTGGGCAAACGACGTGTCAAAGAAGTCAAAGTACGTTGGAAAGGATATCCGCCCAGTTTTGATTCTTGGATCAACGCTTCGCAAGTCATCGACTATAAAAAGAAGTGACCATCATGCCCTTTCACACAGACGCAGCTACGTCGACCACTCCTTCACCTAGTTCTTCTCTGCAAGATTTACAAAAACAACCCTTGTGGGTGTGGTGTGGAGAACGTGTGCCTAAAACGCAAATCGTCTTTTTCTGCCAAATCTTCGTGGTGTATTGTGTCATCGGGGCAGCCATTGCCAATTTGAGTTTGCAACAAGGAGACATACAATTGTGGACCATTTTACCTGCTTCCCAATCCCTCCCTGAAATTCTCCTCGAACGGGAACCACGGGAACCTTATGTCCAGTGCCAGTGCCAGTCACCACTCCAACAACAACAATAACCCCATTTTGAGCGGAGACACGCCTCTGACGTCCAGTAACCCCACGGGCAGCCACAGAATTATGAGTCACCAAAACCAATTTTACTTAACCTTACCCAGTGACAGTTCCATGGAGGTGTTTCCCAAGAACACGTTGTGCTGTTACACGGCCAGATTACCTCAGACCATCCCATTAGATCACGAAGCTCATTGGGAAGTCGCTTTAGTAGAAATCATTCACCCGACCCAAGTCCTCAATGTCCTTCCCAATCAAAATTTTTTTGATGTGGAAGTTCATGACGAACAATTGCAACAGTACTTGGATACCTATGGCAAATATGACAAGAAAACCCCTGGCATAAAAAATCAAAAGTACACCACCTATCACTTGTTCGTTCCCCCAGGCTATTATTTTAGTGGTCAACATTTGGTGAGCACCATAGCCTCCAGGTTTAATGTCGTGTTTCTGAAAGCTTTGAAAGGTGTCCAAAAAAGTGTCACCATGGAATACCATAAAGCAGCTCGTCGCTTCTTGATGAAATTTGACGGGAGTAGAATCGTGTCCATTTTATTTTGTCTTGAATTGTTTGACATGTTGGGCGGAGACATGGACATGAGAATGTCCATGCTCAAGAAAAACGAATTACCAATCATTTACGACAACGAGTCTTTTAGCAATTTATTTCATGCCCCGGTAGAACTGAACCAAGGACTGAATTTGATGTTTGTGTACTCCGATGTGGTGGAGTATAACGTGGTGGGACACACCTCTGTGCCGTTACTGCGTGTCATTCCTTTCAAAGTGGATTCTGCCACGGTCACTGAGGAGGAAGGTGGAAACATTTACCACGTTCACCGCGAATTTGTACATCCTCACTATTTGCCTGTCAGCAAGTCGTATTTGGACACGGTCAACATTGCTATAAAAGGAGATCTGGACAAAATATTCCATTCACCAAAGGAAAAGTCACGGTGAAACTCCATTTTCGAAAACGGTTCTCTCACGATTCGTAAGTCATGTATCCAGTGTACCGAGGGTTTGCTCGACAGCGAGGACACGGTTTAGGAGATATGTTAAAATCGGCCTTTCGTTCGGTGGCCCCGGTGTTGAAACCGATGATGACACGCGGATTGTACGCCTTGAAAGATGCGACACTGACACAAGGCAAAGAATTTCTCCAAAATGTCATCATCGACAAACAAAATCCTAAAGAAGCCTTCATGAGGGCAGGCAAAAATGTCTTGCTGAAAACGGGCAAAGACCTTTTGGGCCGACGAGACACACCTATAAATGCCCTGCACGCTACCGAGTCAAGCATTCAGCAAGGACAAGGCAGAAAGAGACGACGAAGAAAACACCCTTTCACCAGACTTCAGACGTCTAAAGCTAGAAAGGCAAAGAAAAGAAGAACCGTTCGAGACTTAGGCGTTTTCGATTATTGAGAAAGAGAAAAAAATGATGCACCGAGAGTCTTGCGCCTGTTCCAAGTCGGAACTGGATCTGTTTGCCATGCCCCCCACCATGATGACCATGCAAGAATCCCAGTGGGTGGAATTTCATCCCGTCTCCTCTTTGACGGATTCCGCTCCCATCGAGTTTGAAATCAAAGGACAACCCGAAGATTACATCGATGTGAATAGCAGTTACCTGTATTTGAAAGTGAAAGTGATCAAAACGGACAACACCAATCCAGGAGGCGATGCTAGAATAGCTCCTGTCAACAATTTCATGCATTCCTTGTTCAGCGAAGTGGACTTGTACTTGAATAACAAACTGGTCAGCAGCAGCATGGATACTTACCCATATCGTGCCTACCTGGAAAATTTCTTGACGTACGGAAAAGAAGCCAAGAATACTCTTCTGGATGCTTGCGTGGTATGGAAACCTGACACGGCAGGTGTAGGCACGTTTAGCGACACAGTTCTGACAGAAGATGACAATCCTCACAATGTGGGTTTTAACGACCGTCGTAAGAAATTTCTGCAAGAGCGAAGTTTAGAACTGATGGATCGTTTGCATTTGGACATGTGGTTACAAGAAAAGTATTTGCTGAACGGGGTGGATATCCGTCTGAGACTGAATCGTAGCAGTGCCGCTTTCTATTTGATGGCCCATGCCAATGAATACAAAACTATCATTCAAGAAGCCCGACTTTACGTGCGTCGTGTGGAAGTGTTACCTAAAGTGGGAAACGACGTCAGTCAGACGTTGAGCAGAACGACCGCCAAGTATCCGATACGACGCGTAGAAGTGAAAACGTTCACCATTCCTGTTGGACAGCGATCTATGATCGAAGATCATCTGTTCCAAGGACAGTTACCCAAACGTTTATTGTTGGTACCGTCAGGAATTCAGCCTTCAACGGAACCCACGATCAAAATCCTTTTGAGTTTCAACATTACAATGTGTCCAAGATCGAAGTCAGTCGCGACGGCAAGACCTTGTGTACCCGACCCTTTGAGCCCAAGTTTGGTGTCGCGAAGAATTATTTGAGATCGTACTTGTCCCTGTACGAAGCCACCGGACAGTTAGGAACCAACACCAGTCACGGTATTTCGTACGACGATTATGCAGGAGGCTACGCTTTGTGGGGTTTTGATTTCACTCCAGACCAAGGCATTTCTACTCTATAAAATCGGGTCAGATTCGTGTGGAACTTCAGTTTGCAAATCCACCTCCAGATCATACAGTGAACGTCCTCCTGTATGCAGAATTTGACAATACCATAGAAATCAACAGTTTGAGAGAAGTCATTCTAGACTATTAGAAGCCATGGAAGACTGTTATCCCTCTTTACCTAGTGGAGAAAGTTTGAAGATGGAATGTGAGGAGACCGGGGAAGAAGAATCTCAAGACAAAGACGAAGAAGTTATCATGATGAAGTCAAGATGGCCAGAACAAGAAGCCCATTTAGTCTCCTGTTTTGCCAAACACTTGGTCGAAAAAATGACGGAATTGATCAAGAAAGATTGCTATGGATGTCAAAACGATCATCCCAGTCAAATTCAACACGATAAATGCCTAATGCTGAGTCAAGAAGAAAAATTGAACGAGTATCTGGACGAAGCTTGGAGTCTCATCTCGGACGAAGTCGTGTTGCATCAGTGATATAAAGACTTGCGTGAACATTCTTGTCCACCATTAACCACTCAAGAGATCCATCGTATCGAAGCTCTTCTGAATCAGAGTGGGGAGACGAAGCGAAGAAACGGTTATTTGTCAGACATTTTCAAGCAAAAATTCAGGATCGAATTGATGACTTATTATTACCTGTGAAGAAGAAAAAAACACACAAAACATGGATACTTGGGAACTTTATTACCTTTTGAACCACAGTTCGTACACGGCTTCTTGGAATCCTGTCGTATGTGCTAAAGATGAACTCCCTCATCGCAAACCTCAAGACCATCTAGCTTATGTGATCAACACGGACGACAGTCATCTACCCAGGAACCCAATGGGTAGCCGTCTACTTTCCTCAAGAAGGATGTGTGGAATATTTTGATTCGTATGGATTGCCCCCTTTGGAAGACGATATCATTGACTTTATGAGAAGAAATGCTCAGACCACCCGATTCAATAATGTGAAATTACAAGGCACAGATTCCTTGGTGTGTGGACAGTACTGTGTGTATTTTCTGCATCATCGCAGTCTGGGATATTCCTTAGAACATTTAGTGACTCATTTTGATCCTCGTTCTTCTTCTAGAAACGATGTGAAAGTAGATCAATGGTTCTGTGACCATTATGCTTATCTTTTGTCTCAAGCTAGGAAACGTAGTGTCCATCAATGGCCTAATGACTTCCAACAGTGGAAATCACAATTTCATTCACAACGTTGTCAGCCCTGTCCAAAATAATGTGTGAGTTGGAAAAAATGTTTGTCATTTGAAACAAAATGTTTGATGTTATATTGTTGGATTATTGTTAAAAATGTTAGAGTTGTTTGTTAGTGTTAAGTGATTTTGAATAAAAAATGTTGTGTTTTGAAAAAATGCCTTTGTGGTTTGTTTGACTATAGAAATCTTGATTCATGCTCTTTGACTTCTTACTATTCCTCTCATGGCACTCATTGAACGTTCCGGCTCGAAAACCGTGGAGGGATGTTTTCCTTCACGTCCGCGCTTTGACTTTAAAGCCGGGGTAGCCTCCAGTCTAACCATCCATTGTCGACTCATCGTCCATACGAAGATGTGCTCCAAACTAGCTAAGCTAAACGAAGCCTACGTGAATTTGCATAGGGTCAGACACAGTCTGATACCGAAGCCAGAAGAGATAGAGAATGTGAGAATGCTAAAAGTCACTGAAGACCTGATAGAAGAGCTCTTCAGAGAAGAAGTGAACAGGGAGAAAGAAGAATGGACAGAGAAGTACAGACTTCAGAAACAGCAGAGAGAGCAGCAACAGCGGCAACAGCAGCAACAGCAGCAACAGCAGCCTGAACCTGACAGAGGCTTTGTCGATTGTCGTATCGACACCAAAGAGTTCTTCTTCTCTTTCCGAAGAAGCAGACCTATCGTCAGAAAGTCTATCGTCAGAGGACATCGCATTCTTAGAAACTAAAAGATTGCCATAGCAAACAAAAAAACAGCCCTTTTCAGGGCTACCCAATACTCTAGAAAAGAAATAGTAATCCATTTGCCAATGTGTGTAGGTAGAGTAGTATGAATATAAACACTGACTCTTTTTTTATAGTGTGAGTGTATGTGTTTGTGTATATGATTGTGTGTTTGTAAGTGCTCACGTAAGTTTGTGTCGATAGTAGATCATGATCATGTTTTTTTGCTGTCTGACGTGTGGGGAGAGTAGATTTGGGGTTTGATTGCTTTGCGTATGTGGATAGTATATTGAAGTGATTAATGAAAACTTTTAAATAAGTAATGGGTAGTGTAAAAAAAGTGAGTGAGTGTTTCTTTTAGGTCCGCGCGTTGTTTGGTCATGATCTAGGTAATATCAATTTTGTTTTAGGGGGACGTTTTCCTTCACGTCCGCGCTTTCACTATAAATTGAAAATCGCTCGGCAGTCTAGCTACCTTTGTTGATTGATCAAGAGAATGAACACCAGACTAGCAAAACTGCTTGAACTTCATGTACACCTGGAATATGCCAGACGTATAGTGAATGAGCTGGCTGCAGAGGCCATAGTAGAAGACGGAAGAATGAAAGAGGAGGAGAGAAGAAACAAAGAAGAGGAGGAGAGAAGAAAGAAAGAAGAGGAAGAAAAGGAGAGAGGAAATTTCAGAATCCCAGAGACAGAAAATTGGGATTCTGAAGCCACTTATCCCGCCTCTGCTCTCCCCACAAAAAGAGTGAAAGGAGACTGGGGAAGAAGATGTGTGTGTGGTGCCAGGCCTGGAAGGTGCCATCATTAACCAGGTGTCATGGAGTTCAAAAACAAACAGCCCTTTTCAGGGCTACCCAAACCTTTAGAAAAGAAATAGTAATCGATTTGCCAATGTGTGTGTATGTAGAGTAGTGTGAATATAAACACTGACTCTTTTTTAATTGTGTGTGTGTCTGTGTCTGTGTGTGTGTGTGTGTGTGTGTGTGTGTGTGTGTTTGTAAGCGATCACGTAGGTTTGTGTGGATAGTAGATTATTGGGTTATGTAAGAGCTTAAGTTGGTTTGTGTGATAGTAGATTAGGATTTCATTTTAATGCTTTGCGTGTGTGGATAGTAGATTTGGGGTTATTTATTGCTCCTTCACGTATGTGGATAGTAGATCATATGAAATGAAAAAAGTAGGGGATGTTTTCCTTCACGTCCGCGCGTTTTAAGTAATGATCTACGTAATATCAATTTTATGTCTTAGGGGAATGATTTCCTTCACGTCCGCACTTTAAATATAAGAACCCACAAAGTTTGATGTTCCAACCATTCTAAGGAATAATCAAAACGAAGATGGAGGTGACAAAATTATTCAACAATTTGATAGATAGCTATTTTTGGATCATGGATGGGACTTATGTAGTAGAAAGATTGAATAAGGAAGGAAGATTTGAAGGTAGCCTGAACAATGTGAAGAGTCTTGGAGTAGCAAAAGATCAAATAGGGGGAATGATTGAGGAAGAAGTAGAAAGAATCAGAGGATTCATTTACCCACCTTACGTGAGAGTAGGTACTTTAAAGGAAGCCTTGGATCATGTCATAGAAGTTAGGAGCTTCCTAGAAAATAGCTTTCTTTGGACTGACTGGTGGTACGTAAAGTGGGGTTGTAAACAGTTGATAAAAGCAGAAGAACTAGTTAGAGAGGTAATGAAAGTAGAAGTGATGAAGATAAAAGAAAAATGGAGCAAAGAGAGAAAGGAAGAAGAGAATAAGAAGAAGAAATTAGAGTTTGAAAGATTGAATAACAACTGGATGAAGATCCAACAGAAATTCAGAGAGATGGGCCATCCTGACTGGATAACAGAGGAGGATAAGAAGAAGAAGAAGAAGAAGAAGAAAGGAATAATGAAAAAAGTGAGAACTTGGTGGAAGAAGTGGAGGAGTTAGAAGAAGAAACCCAAAGGTCCTTTTCAGGGCCACCCACATTTCTCGAAAAGAGATAGACTTTCAATTGCCTACCCCATTTTATATATTTTTTTATTTTTTTAAAATAGGGTCCCGACCCTGTTCCATTTCCCCTAGTCCCTAAACAGTCCCACGATCAATTCCCCATGTTCAATTCCCTTGTCGCTAGAGTGACCGAACAATTTTCCCCATCTTAATTTCCCTTGTCGCTCAACAGACCCACGATTTATTCCCATGTTAATTTCCCTTGTCGCTAGAGTGACCCATGATTTTTCCCCATGTTAAATTTCCATTGTCGCTAGAGTGACCCAGGGGGGTCTGTAATGCTAATTCCCATTGTCGCTAGGGTGACCCTATTCACTACTAACGAAGAATTCGTATTTCCGCTGGCTGAATGGACAATCAAACACCAGCTGTTTTGCAATTTTCCACGTTAACTTTGTTGATATAATGTTTTGAATTTAGGCTAGAGATAGATGCCATAAATGTCATAACATAGCTGGGTTCCTTGCAAAGAGCTTGCAAGTAACCAAGCATAAACGTGTCTTCTTTAGCTGGTAATAAGAATGGCAAAATGTTTATTTACATTTTTACATGTTGAATTTCCTAAAATTGTACTTTCAAAGTTCTGAAGGTCCAGATTATACGAGCTATGTAATGGTTTCTAACGCTTGATTACACATTTGAAATTGTACTGCAATTTCGACTATATTTCCATCTTCAATAATATTCTCCTTAATGCACTAAAAATGAAATGAACGTGATATTCCATATCGTCTTTGTGATAATTACAGTTGAAAGAGTTCATATTGTCCCACTTTATGATTCCAAACATTCAATTGCAGAACAAAAACACAAGCAGTGAGTCAAGACGAGTCCCTCTCTGCTCAAATCACGGACACATGTACTTTGTGTGGAATTGACACAGCAAAAAGATCCAATCAATTGTCAGTGAAATTGAGTAGAATCGAAAAAATAAATCCATTTATTGTGGAAATTCTGTTGCAATACGCGATCATTCGCAACATGACTCTGAATTTCAATTTTAAGTAGACCAAAACGATAATTCTTTTTTAAACTGATGACGGGCCCGAGACTTTTCAAAGGTCGCTGGACGGTGCTATGTGAGCATTAATATCTTTATTGTGTGTTGATTGATCTACAGTTGTTTATTTATTATGGAATGCAGCGTAAATTCAATTACTTTATTTCTTGTAGTTTATTAGTTTATAATTAGGCCTTTGGTAGAATAAGACAATGAGTATATAATAAAAAGGTTATTGTATTTGTATGGGAAATATATACTCGTTTTCGGATATAATTGCAATCCCACAGGTAGTGCAGCATTAATCCGAAGAAAATCGTTCATATTTTCCAATACAAAGGCAATAATCAATATGTATTGCTCAACAGTCATTATGACTAGATTGCTTATACGCGGGGTTCTTTTAAAGACTAATGATGCAAGACACGTATGTATGTCACGAAATTTATATCTGTGTAGTAAGCCACGCCAAGTGTAGGTAATGCACTCTATTTAAAAATGCATGAATTTCACCCTTTGTGACATATGTGCCGTAGTGAGTAATGTCGCAGAACTCTTCATACGCAGTTCAGCACTATTCCGGAAATTAACTTGGTGGAAGCACGACTATTTAAGTCTGACTGGATCTTTTTTGTCGGTTGTTGAATCAGAATCCAAATAGAAATCTCGATATCACTTGGAATGTCTTCTTGAAAGAACATGTAGTTATGATAAGATAAATATCTTAGGACAGCCACATGACTTGTACAGTTCAATCATATCAAGTGCTGTTACCGCGTGTCTCAAGATAACGTTTATCTTTTCGTACTCAATGTACATTACTCTATTTTGCATATTAAAATTTATATTAAATATGTGACATATGCTTTCTCAATTACCCTTCGAAACCCCAAATAATTTTATGAATAATTTTTAAAGTCAACTGTAAAATAAAACACTACATAAAAATAATTTGAATCTTTCAATTACTTCGTTTAACTAAAAACAAATACGATCGCAATCGCCCCGTTTATTCGAACCCTTACTTCAATTAGCCTTCAAAAACATCATTGAAAGCAAACTTAAACCGTTGATAGTTAGCCTAATCTACAAAACTTTTTAAGCTGTGATCGAACGTAAATACACCCACACGGATTCTGAATTTCTTGTTATGTCAAGCGTAAGCCTAAACGTTCTGGACAATCATGGAAAAACAGACGTTACCAACTTCATATAGGGGCAAGACACGTGTAGAACAACCACATAATAGAAGATGATCAATCCATGTTGCTGAATGAATATTCTGAAATCTTCAACATCGACGGAAGGCGCTGGACTCGGGATCAGAAGGGTGCCGCGTTCATACCCACCATCTTTCCACCACTGTTCGACAACGTTATTGTCTTCATGAGCAAGAATTTTACTATACGTACCTTTGCACGATATAACCTTCAAATATGTATTGTACCGAAATACGCAAAAACCTAAATCCAGACCTAAACATCGACGTATCGCTCAATAATATGTCAAGGTTTCTTGTCTCATTACAGCAGTGTAAGAAGAAAGCACGACCTTACATATGCATGGATGCACGTTTCTAAAGTCAGGATCACCTAATTTTAACTTTTACTTCGAAAAGCATTGAGATAACTAGACAACTGATATAACATCCTATTATATCAGTGCATTATATAGCTATTTCTGCATTACGGCAGCCATTCATATATGTATCAAGGATAACATGCTGTAGTGTACGTTATTTGATGCGGCCTTATTATTAACATTTCATATTTTACATAACACGATATTAGATATCTCGGTAAGAATTAATACTTATAAATGAAATACGCACACCAGTGTTATCACAAATACAGTGATATTAATACTACATTCCCTGTCATGCCAATGCGATAACAAATACCGTGATACCAATGCTACGTTCCCGTTATTAAGGAATACACTAATTCGGGTGCTAGTTTGCATTCTACGCCACGATTAGTAATACATGAATCTAATAGGTAATTCATATTTACCACGGTACTAATAAATATGACCAGGGCACGACATTTTTCATATAATAAAATTGAATAGTCTGTGATACCTTAAAAAGTAATTTGATATCAAGGTATATATTATCCCACTGTAAGCAGTACTTGATACCTATATATGAATTGACGAATATCTCGGTATACTGTGTCATATATTGGTTAATACTGGTGCACAAGTTAATCAACAAGTCAGTACTAATAGGTGACACTATTAAAGATGGCAAATTATATTAAGTATTGAAGCATGTAGTAAATAATGCTGATATTACAGTTTATATCATTACCATGATTTTAACAAATATATACCATGATGTATACTCCTAAACATTTACTCAGTACTAACAAAATGGTCAAAGTAAACGTAAAAGTAAGTAACGTGCTTTTCTCTCTTCCATGTTGTCTCTTTTCCCTTTTCGTTCAGCATGCTTCCCCACAGTTCATTACGGGTATTGTATTTTATGTTCACAACCTCATTAGGCAACATTAAACTCTGCTACACTTAAAATGTAGGCATGCACATGATCTCTGTATGTTTGTCTGTGTGTCTGTCTCATGGAAACTTTGCCTGTATCATATCCCTCCTTTCACCTACCTATATCCTATATATGTATATATATATATAAACATATATGTGTGTGTGTGTGTGTGTGTGTGTGTGTGTGGATAGATAATCATTCATACGGTTAATCGTACTGAGAACAATCTAGCAAAATAACAGATATTAAGACGCAAGATCGTTATTTCTACACAACTTAGACACGATGATAATGGCACAGTCCTGATGTATTCCAAGTGACAAGTTACGTAGTTTCGCTTTCTGTGTTAACATGTAAGGTAAAATTTGGGGTAAAAAATCTGTACATTTAGTTTATGTCTTGGCCAAAAAATCTTTGTCAAAACAGAATTGTTTTCGTTCTCTCTCTCTCTCTCTCTCTCTCTCTCTCTCTCTCTCTCGGATATACATGCTATTTTTTTCACTTATATACTCCTAGTGAATTATTGATTACACCGAGGAACATTAGTTGGCCGAGTAGTCCCGCAATCACGGTGTTGTATAAGGACTGAGGAACTAGTACCCATTGTTTTTGCAATATCACACATACTTGACTGCCCATATTAATGCTGCTGCACATATTAAAAATCTAATTGCTTCAGTCAGTTGGATTTGTATATATTCTCGCCGCACTCTTTTCCTCTCGACTTTGCTGGAATTGGTGAGATGCTAGCATCCAGCGAAGCTTCTGTTGTTGTTTCTTTTGTATATACGATGTTGATTGCACGTGTTCGCTACTATATTTACTGCCGGATTTTGTTTCGGCACACTACTATTTTCTTTATAGTACAGCAACAGTCTCTGATTGGAAGACAAAATTGTGTTTGGTTTGCTCTCGTGGACAATAAAAGGCAAATCGAGAAGTTTTTGTCGATTGGAAAGAAAAGAAAATAGGAATTGGTAACATTTTTTGGTGGTTATGGCTAGTCGTTTGTTTCGTTGCCAAATTTGTGGTTGCCCATATCTTTTGTTTCCTATAAACACAATTAGTAAACTGTATTCGGTGGTTATCGACGAAACAATAATTAGCGCGGTCATGTTCAAGTCTGTGTTGACTGATATGGAAAATAATACTACTCCGAGCACATATGAGACAGGCAATAAAAGTCGAGTACATCAATCTTCGTGGTTTATTATTTCACGGATTGCACATAGTATGTGGCGTTCATCCTTAAATGACCAGATGTGTTGGGGATTGCTATTGCGACCTTTATCAAAAATAAAATGGCAAAATGGATAAAATGTTACTACTGGGCTCAATCAACCATTTCATTTCCGTGGGGGTGGGGTGGGGTGTGTGAAATTTTCTTTCGAGACGGGTTATTTGTTTTTCATTATTCTAAAACTCTTTATTGTAAACTAATCTATTAGATATAATATATTTTATGAGTACAACGTAGATAAATCAGAATTTTCTTCGGACTTAGACTATCAGTTGACTGAATGCTACTGAATCAAATTCCTTATCTTCTTTTTCTGTTCGGTTGTTCTGATCTTACCTTTCGGTTTATGGTGAAATCCAATACGATCCGAATGCAAACGGCACTGCCGGATCATTTCTTGTCCAGACGTCAAAATCGGCGAACAATTGTTGCATTTTCTCCAATATGTCACAAACTGAACGAAGTGTGTCGGGCTGTTTTGAAAATTGAACTATTCTTGATTACGACTGGTTTAAGTTGGAAATTAGCAGACGCAATTAGGATAAACTAGCAGGGTTGGAACTACCGAGGGGTGCGGACTCGAGTCTTCTCTTTTCTTATTTTGTTACGGCTTAGGCTCCTAATTTTCTTTGTAACTAACCCTTGTGGAGTAAATGAGGTCTGAAGCCGAGATAGTAAGATGGGCTTATTAATTGACTGAGTGACAGATACTTAACGACACACCAAGGCGCGAAAGGTTATAGCATGCCGTGGTAATTGAAGTGACCTGTCCTGTACAGAACATGTATCGGCATAATGCGCATCAATGTTGGCAGATAAATATACTCGATTCTTTAAAATTACGCAATTTGATTTATTGGAATGACTTTCACTACTGACAATGAGTTCAGAAACTTTTAATTTAGTTCATTAATTGACAACATATCGAAGACTTCTTATCTGGCGATTGTTACGAAAGGTACTCGCCCATGACAGTGATACAGGCACAGGAGGTTGTTGTAAGGTTTAACGCCATTTTTCAGCACACGATAGGCTATACATGGCGGACAGTTTTAGTGGTAGAGGAAGAACCCGGGAAAACCCCGGAAAGAACCACCGACGCACGAGAAGCTACTGATAAGCTTTTTCACATACCCACAATGGCTGAATCCGAGACTCGAACCCACGCAGACAGAGGTGAGATGGCAGTGATCCGTAACGGAGAGCGCTTTAGACCACTCGGACACTCGGGCACCCGGCACAGGAGGTAGCGTTGTTAACATTTGCATTAGCCTCGTACCAAAATGTCATGATATATGTCCGTTTCTATGCATTTGCTACACCATGGATGTATATATATGGCAAGAGGTAAAATACTAATAAACTGCATCAACTATTCCCAACTGCACTGAGGATGTAGATATGGCGAAGAAAATGTATAAAAGAAGTATGCTAGAAATTCACGCTATTTTTAAACAAATTGCTATATCGTTGCATACTGAAATTTGGATTACCTTGTTTTGAAGCTAGTTTATTTTACCTTTTTTTATTTGCCACGTTCTGTATAGTTTATCTGTCTTTTTTATTGTACTCAACACAAAAATTATTGTTCTTTTGCATATTAATGATGGGTTGGAGCGTGAGAGGGTGGAGGTGTATAAAAACTCTTCAATATTTTATGTAATTTACCAGAAATAGTAAGTTCCTTTATGAAAATGAGCTCATTCAAGTATTGGCCAGGTAAGAGATAAAATTATCATATAAATTAATAACAGTGGAAGGAAGGAAAGTGAATATAGCAATTGAAAAAGACAAAGAAATCAAAGGCAGTATGTATTACAAAGTGCTTCTTAAATTAAGGTACCAAAATCGTATCGATACGAACATTTGCAAATCAGTGTCAATGTAATTGCTTTTCGGGCTCAATTCTATTTGCAAATTGTTCTCCGTTGTATTTATATTATCTTTGTTTAAGTAAAGAAAAACCATACATTCTATCAGTACTATCTGCTCCACTTCGAACAATAGTTATGAATATATTTTACTAATTATTTTGTTATGGACATTATCGATTGTCAGTCGAAGACATTAACCCTAACGGCAAAACTATTATAGAAAATCGTGTTTAGTATACACTTCATTTGACATGTTTACACATCAAATTTGAGAAACACCGGTTCAGTTTTGAAAAGGGGCACTGCCAAGTATCTCTGTGGCCCTGCATGTTAACATATTTATTCCCAACACACCATATTCATTTTAGTAAATAGATCACGGAAATTTTGTGGGAGAATTTATCTATGACGCGATGGTTATAAATAACTCGAAACACTTCCTTTTGCCATGCGCATAGGCTTAAACTAGTTGTTACGGATTATTTATTGGTTCATGACAAACGATAGTAGTTGCATTTAACTGAAGGACAGAACGTACAGTGTGATATACGAACAAGGTAAGATGTTGTATACCGCTATCTCTAATATTTTGGAAACAAAACCATTTACATTTAATTGTACATGCATATATTATTGAAAATGATATAATGTGTATAGATTTGTGATTATCTATTTTAGGCATCACAGTGGCTACACAAAAGCAGATATTTTTATTTTCATGTTTGAAAGACGCCAATAGCAATTTAAGCATGACGTTTTTGTGCAAGAGTGTGGTGACAGATTTCATTTCTTCGGTGTAAGTGGATTTCCTATAATTTTACATTATATGTGTGTATGTATGTATGTATGTATGTATGTATGTGTGTGTGTGTGTGTGTGTGTGCGTGCGTGCGTGCGTGTGTAAATTGCACAGAAAAATGACGAACAGGCGGTAGGTTTTTGCTACAATACAAGACATTCGTCTCATACCAATTGTCTATCACCCTATAAACGTATTCAATGAAAGTTGTCAAGGAAATATGCCACATTTACAATAGAGTTGACCATAGGCGCGGACTTAAACATACATTAATGTTTCATTGTTGGTACAAAGATACCGAGAATAAACTCACGATAATTATACAGTAAACATCGGTACAGACAATTAACAACAAGTACAGAAAATCCAAATACCACCACTCAGACCCTGGAAGCAAAAAAAAAAAAAAAAAGAAAAAGAAATGTATGTGTACACCCAATGAAATAAAGGCCGATGCCAGGCCAAATTGAAAATAATAAATGCTTCTAAAAAATCTAAACGTTTGTTTCGCTGGATTTAACGGTATTTGTACATCTCTACTGAATACGTGATCTTGACGGTACATACAAATCTAATGAACAAATGATTTTATCAGTACATGTACATCTCATCTTCCATAACTATATCTTGCCCGTGTGGAATTACGTCCAGACGAAAACAAAAACCATGTGCGACCGATAAGTGGGACATAATCATATACCAGGTACAATCATTATGTTGATAATACAACGCCATTCTTTTTTCAAAGTATGAACAAGAAAAGAAAACGTATTTTCTACCAGCAAGCATTACGAAGTGTCAATAAGGTTCACGTCTATGGCAAGCTATCGCTGCTATAATACTGCAACGATTTCCGATCTTATTCTCCAAAAACCAAGAGAGGCAGTCAGTATATACATTCAATGATATGATCTATATAACTGAGCTGTCTATTGCGCACAGTCGTGTACTCATTTTTCATGTCGAGCGATAGAGTTATCTGCGAGGGCAACGGTTGAATAAGGTGAGTACATTTCGAAATATCTATGCTAGAATATGTCTGTAGTCTAATACGCGATCTCAAGGGATCAAACGGAAACCGTTTGAACCGCACAATCGTATTTAACCACATGATCTTCATGATCAATCGTGTATAAGAGCTTGGGAAAAGTGCCCCGCTTTTTCAACATGCGCTCACGAGCCAATGGAGATCCTGTAACACAAACATACTTTTTTGTATTTGCTCGATCGTAAAGAGCGCACGTTCATTTGGTCTTGTATAAGTGATCATGTGATCCGAACGACTTTTCTAATTGGCCTTTACAACATTACTTGTTAAAACTTCGAACACGCACATTGAGCTGTAAAAGCAAGAAATATGCCTGCGATATTTATCAGCTGGTTTGCCAGATAGCTCGATGACACGAAGCTGAAGTTTCTATATGCCGTGATGGAGAACTCGATTGCACGCAATAAAGTACTCGACGTCGCACATTACAGAGGCATAATATTTAATTATCTTTGCATTTAATCTCTTCAGGTCTAGTACATCGAGTCACGAAATCGCAATTCGTTTCAAAGTTATGTCAGCGATAGCATTCGATAGACGTCACAGAAAAACGTACAGGTGGTACTTGATAATTGTACTAGAGAAATCCAACCGGTTCATATCAGTATATCGTAAATGGAAAATGGGACCAATAATATTGAATATTTCTTATTCCATTATAACATTAGTCTACACTTAAATCTACACTACAACAGGGCTCTTACTATGTCTTGGCCACTTACCATTTGCAAGAAAATTTCCCTTTCAAGCAAGAAAATGAAATATTTCCTCGTGTAAGTAATTAGAGACCCTATTCCTTTCTCTACATAGATTCATATACATCAATATGCCTTTCATAATAAAACTATTGCTTTTAAAATATGGCCATCAAATTAAAGTTGTTTTGATCTATTTTCTCGACACACACACACACACACACACACACACACACACACACACATATAATTTGTGTGTATTTGTATGCTGTATATATGCTATGCTATGTTCTATTGAAAATTTCACCCATAGTCTACACATTTTATTAAACTGATATCCTGTTCCTTATTTTATGTTACTAAGAATGTTACGAAAAGAAACCAAACAGATCGGAAAACGACTTATATGGTATTTGGTTACGTGCGCAAACGCATACTCAAAGTAAAAGTGAAAATGGGAGAAGGAACATTTTCCACCTTACTAGTTTCCTTTCTTCACCAGACATTTTGTACATATCACGCAATGACTGACAATATACAATATATAGTACAAGGCATATTATTACTAATATACAAATCATGTTTTGCATAATCGAAATGGAACCTTGCCACGTCACGGCTACATATGGTCACCATTTCGAAGGAAAATAGATGAAAACAATGTTAGTTTATTAGACGAGTTGGATACAGAGAATTTTAAGATTTCATCTTTAATTTTCTTTTTGTAACTCGTCAATAAAGCTATTGAGTTACCAGACAATTTATATACGTAAGACACCTCTTTGTGGACATTTGTTTAGCCAAATGATTTCAAAGGAGATAACTACAACTCTGTGAATAAGAGATGTTGTAGGGCTTAACGCCATTTTTCAGCACGAGAAAGGCTATACATGGCGGCCAGTATAAATGGTGGAAGAAGAACCCAGGAAAACTCCGGAAAGAACCACCAACCCACCGAAAGCTTTTTCAAGTCAGCATATTGATCTAATCCGAGATTCGAACCCACGCAGACAGAGGTTGCAGTGATACGTAACAGAGAGCGCTTTAGACCACTTGGCCACTCGCCACCCGCTATGACTAAGATAAAATTAAACTTAGAGTGGTCGTGTATTTAACAGTTTAAGGCTTCTGTGTAGTATTTAAACAAAAATGGAAGATTCTCAGCAGAAAGGGCTCATCAAAGGTAATTAAATATTTGCTCTCAAAATGTTATCATTGTTTAAAATGTATTCTCTGTAAAAGATAAAAAGGAGAAAAAATTAAACGATTACAAATTAGATTCCATGTATTTCGACGAATGAAGCAGCGGGGGGTGGGGGTGGGGGTGGGGATGGTGGTGAACAGACCACTTTTTGAAGGGTCTAAAATTGAAATAAACCCTTGTAAAAAGACGATCAAATAACGTAAATAACGTTAAATTCAAGCTAATCTAATCACCAGTGGCGGTTTCTCTAATTGGGTTATATCACTGCATTATTTTGCTTTTTCATGTACAGAAATACAAATGTGTATTCGTTTATTACGAAATTGGACTAACTCGGTGGTCGCACCCTCCCTGCTGCTGTAATTAGATCATTAATGTATAAATAATGTCACCAGCCACGGAATTTTACACACAACTAGGTTAGCTCGAGAACGACTAGAAACAATAAAGAAATTTCTTCATATTCGTGATTGTGTCACGCGAAAACTACAAGAACAACAAGAATCACAAGTTGAATTTGTAGAAGGTTCAGAACAACTATTTAAACCTGTTACAAAAGGTACTGAAAAGGTAGTAGAAGCCACTGAAGGTCTTCTTCTGACGTTAAAACAAACTGTTGAACAAAATGAAAAGATAGCGAGAAGAATTAAACAAACGAAAAGATTTTACGAGAACTTCCGGTTGAAATAGATGCCGCTCAGCCTCCTCCTGTGGAGAAATACTTGAAGGTATTAATGAAAATAAAAAAGGATCTTGCACTTATACCTAAAGTAAACAAGGAAATACTGAATTATTAAAAGTTTTAAAGAAGGTGTTGTTGAAGAAGTCAAAATTACTAAAAAGAGAGATTTACCTCGTGTGACATTGACAGTTCTTTTTGAAAAGTCTAAATATTTAAAATCTGATTATAATACTGTCAGTAATGATAATGGTAATTTCATCAAGTAGGTATTTCGCATATATTATAACAAAAAAAAAACAAGCCAGAACTGATCATCTAAAATATAGAAGTTTTGTTGGTGAAATATAGAGACTTTATGATGTACTGGAAAATTTCTCAGCAAAATCCTTTCTTACCGCAACTTCCTCAGCAACAACCTTCCTATCAACTTCCTTCACCACAGAAACAAATTGAGCGACAACAACAGCTATAAACGCATACCAAAAAAAAATAAAATAAAAAAAATAATTAAAAATAATCATCGAGATTTGTAACTATATTTTTTCCTGAATTTATCCGAGATATTAGAAATGATCCGAACAGAACAATATATATTGCTGCACGTGGATATGAGGAAAGAGAAAAATATGTAAAACCTAATTTTATTTAAAAAATGAACACCTGAGCTTTAGGTTAAAGAAATATTTCGTTTTTAAAGATAAAGATTCTATCAAACCGGATGATCCAGGTTTTTGTGTGTGTTGAATTTCAACAAAAAGTACAAGCTAGAAGAGATTCACTTGGATTAGTAAGTCCAGAGGAAGAATATATTTATCCTCGTATGTTTAGAGAGCCTGATACCGGCCTACTAGAAGTCATCTTTTTACTCAACAAAGTGGTCTTGGCGCTTGTCCTAACAATGTTCTTTCTGACGTAGAACGGCTAGAAATATCTGATTGGAGAAAGAGGCGCAGTAAATAATTCGTCAGAAATCATTGATGAAATATCTGATTTTTGACGGCTATTATTTACCGGCGGCATCATGGATATTAATGTTTATCGATCTCTCATTCATGAAATCGTTGATGATTATTATAGCGATTAATATCGCTGATTAGAAAAGTGAATACTACTACTACTACTACTAATTATGAGGACTTTGTATAGCGCCTAATCTTTACAAGCTCTAAGCGCTTTACAACATTAGGCAACACCTATAAGATAAACAACATATAATGATATGATTACAAAAACAAACACAATGAAATTAGAAAACATTAAAAAACATGCTGAGAATATTTAAGGTAGGAAACTATAATAGGTCTTTAAGTTTGTTCTTGCAGTCGAAATAAGTGAGTTTTGAGAGCCCACTTGAATGTGATCACTGTCTTTGTGTCTAAGTTCAGTGGGCAATTCATTTCACTTTGCTGGGCCCTGGTATGCAAAAGAACGCTGTCCATATGACTTTGTTTTCATAGTGGGAATAATGAGTATACGATTGTCAGAAGAGGAGCGTACTTATCTTGCTGGTGTATACATATGGGTGAGGTCGGATAGGTATGTTAGACTCGAGTCCGACAGTGAAATGTAGCACAGAGAACAAATTTTTTGTTTGATTCTGGATCGAATGGATAGCCAGTGTAGGGTACATAGCAGCGAAGAGATGTGCTCTGATCGTGGTACTCTAATTATGATCCGAGCAGCTGTGTTTTGAACATTTTGAAGTTTCTGGAGCAGATATTTTGAGTAACCAGACATAATTGAGTTGCAGTAGTCCAGTCTTGAAAGTACTAATCAACACACGAGTGTTTTAGTGGCATCAACTGAAAGATATTTGCGAATTGAGCTGATGTGTCTCAGCTCAAGATATGCAGCCTTGCATATGTTCATGACATGTTGATGCAATGTGAGAGTACTGTCCAGAGTAACACGTAGGTTTTGTACTGGTTGTGTGACTGTAATGTTGGTGCTGCTGATATTTATTGTTTGAGATAAAGGATGTGAATGAGAAGGTCTTTGTGAATAACGAAACGATTGATCATACATAATGCTCAACATGGACCGATTATGGTCAGAGTAATAAATTCGCAATTGCCAAGTTATAAAGCAACTTATGGAGATGGACTCTGTGATGTTGTTCAGTGTTTATTTAGAAGGATAGCTCCAAAAGCAATACGGATTGCAAAACAGTTAGGAATAGAATGAAGGCTATTGATGCTATTCGAGATAAAGGCATTGGTGCTGTCGGTAATGTTGCCGGTAAAGCATGTTCAGCAATAAAAGAAAGATTAGCTCGATTAATGTGAAGAAAACCACAACACCAGTAAAATTACCCAGTACTGAAATTATGCCTGCAAATATCAGTAAAAAATAAATCAAGTTGCAAATAAAAAAACTAATAATTGGCTGTGAATGAAGTTGTTCCTAAACAATTGACTAATGAAATTATGCCGGTAAATACAAGATTTATTTCAGGAAGTGGTCTTCGTGTTAGACGAAATTAGTTATAATAACATTTTCAAGCGTATATCCGGTCCAGCACAAGTTCTCAAAGATGAATCTATCCGCGATTATCAGTATTATTCTTATGACGCACGTGTACCTAACGCAAGAGGAAGAATCGACCACAAGTTCAAGATACAAGCATATATTTCTTACATGCTGAAGCATTTATTAAAGTGGACGGAGAGCTTGTAACAGAAGCCCCTCTTAATACATCATACGGAGCCGATGTTGCAGTTGGCTTTATTAACAATGATATCTTGGCGTTGTCTGATAGCGCTACGTACGTGATTGAATAAAAAATATTGAAACAATTAAAAAAAACGTTGATGTTGCTACAACGATAATACATTTAGGAATATATTCATATGATTATACAAGATCATTTGGTCCGTCAATGATGTTTGCCAAAGATAACGCGGATCCTGAAAGTAACTTGTATAAGACGATCAAGAAACAATGCAGGCGCTGCTGATATTGATGCTGAAAACATGAATATTAATACAAGACCAAATTATAACCTAGCTACAGGTAAATTAATGTTGAAGGATGGTCGTAGAAGATTTTCATGCGCTATTCCATTATCACACATCTTTTAATTTTGTAGAAATGTTAGAAAAGTTATTTTTGGAGCGAAACATACTTATGAGAAAGGTTAACGATAATTATGCTATTTGGCGACGAGGCGTCGTTGCTGCTGGTAAGGTAATATGATTTAAATTTTCACTATGGATGCCAGTGACGACTCCATCAATTGCAGAGGAACAATAATTACGTCCTTTTATGGATTCATGTGGCAAATCATTGTTATCACGGTTAACAGTGACCACATATAGCATTCCTAGTACTATTGCTGGGCTATTTGCATGGCATATTGCATCACAACTAGACGTTTCTGCGCCAAGGCATATGTTTATCACTTTACAAAATGCTGATCGATTAGGTAGATAATCAAGACCATCGTCATATGATGTTTGACAACATTACAGTTAGTGAATTTTTACGGACCAATGGACATAAAGAACCATCCGAAGTTGTAACCTTAAATTTTGAAAATAATTACATAGTACTTGCATATCATCGTTTAATGACATTTATGGGACGTGATCAAAATATAGATACCAGTTTACAAATATCACAGTTATATTTTAGAAATCCTTATCGGATTTATTAATTTTCACTGGAACATCTTGATTTATCTAGACACTCTGTTGTTGATATTCATTCTAGAGGTCGTGTAAATCCGCTGGTATTAATTACAGAGAAGTTGCTGTTATAATCAGCGACAAATCAATGATACTTGAAGGTGGTGGTGGACGAATGAGAGTTATTGATGCCCCAGTTGAAAATATGTAACATCGTTTACAAAATTACATGTAATTAGATCACTTATGATATTTATGTCATATCATCATGTTAGTGTTAGTCTGACTACTGGTTAGATTAACAAACTTCAATCGAATTCAACAAAGAACTGCGGAATGAAAATATCACTAAAACAAATCGCAACTGTCCCGAATAAATTATCACTGTCAGAACGTCAACTTAAACACTTTACTAAAGCAAAACAATTAAAGACAGGTGTTAAACTCGATCTTTCCGCGGGTGCGATTACAGATATTGTTAAAATAGATGGTATATGCCCACTTCTCGCAGCTATTCCGTCGTTAATTTCCGCTGCCGCACCTGGCGTTGCAAAAGCAGCCGCGCTTGGTGCTTTTGAAACCGCTGCTGGAATGGCACTGAAGAAAGCAACAAGAAAAGGATTAAACAAAAGAGGGAAAGGTCTGAGATTACCAGGAACAGGATACGGTTAAGGACTGAGTCTTCCAGGAACACTTCGTTAGACACAAAGCGTCTTCTTCCAATGTCAAATTTTGATTTACTTGATATGCTGAAAAATTAAATATTACACAATTTAGAGGTGTTTTATGCGTAATCAGTTACCTGTCAAACCAAATAATACTGAAACCGGTATCATTAATCTCGATGAATGTTCTCGCCGCGGTACTCACTGGGTCGCGTACGCTATCGATCCACGTGGAATTGTTTATTTTGATTCGTATGGGTTGGCTGCACGAAAAGAATTTATGAATTACGTAAACACAATAATAACTCAGGCGTTGAAAAAATCATATCTGGTACTCAAAATTACCGACACAAACAATAACAGATCCGCAAATATGCGGCTGTGAATTAATGTCTGTACTTAACGCTGTATCGAGATCAACATTACCACCCAATAAGTTCGTGCACGATTATACAAGTAGACGATTTAAATAAATCTTAACGTATAATGGTATATATTTACGGAAGTTCTTCTTCCTTCAAAGACAAGAAGAAAAAAAGATTATATCGATCTGTCGAATTACGCGACTAACGACGAACTTGCTAATATTATGAATCTTTCTGGAGTGGATGCAGATGAGGTTGTTATTTTTTCAAGATAAACATGGTGATTTGAAAACGAGTAATATCAACTGGAGTGACATAGTTCGTAGAGTTCTCAAAAAGACTACGGATACTATTCCAGTATTTAATGAAAGCGGTAGTATCAGGGACTCAAAGTTATCAATCGCATTTATTATAAATGAAATCGTAAAAAGTGTTGCTAATCGTTTATGATCTACCGGTGATACATTGACAGGTGAACTCAAAAAGAGATGGCACTCTGTACTTGATCAGCGTGAATCACCTTTCTCAAAATTAGTACCATTATCATCGAAGGAGCCACTATATATTTCCGCTATTCCTAAGAAATCGCTAAATTAGCAAGCACAAGTGACATACAGTATGTGTGGGTAGTTTTTAATTTGGAGCCCTGTTCTTTCATAGGCCAATAGGGAAAGAAGAAATCGTGGAGAGAGAGAGAGAGAGAGAGAGAGCTCTCTAAGCTTGGGGAAATAGGATACAATGTTATGTGGTGTAACTGTGAACATTTTGCCAGTTGGTGTCGTTATAGAAAAGATAAGAGTAAACAGGTAGAATAAACTTTGTTTCCTAGTTATCCAGGAACCAACTGAATTCACTGCCAGTTGCCCCAAGAGTGCGTTTAGTTGTCTGTAGCACAAAACATTTTCTACGAAATTCTATTTGAAGAGCCTTTCGTATTGAGCTCCAGTTGTATGGCAAGCTGTGTAATGTTATGAACGAAAACCTTATAGTTACTATCCAAGTAAAACTGGTTTGAAACACATTTGCAAACACTTCTTCTTCTATCTGCCTTGATGCAGGATTGCTACTTTAAAATCCACTGTGACAAATTCTTTTCTTCGTGAGTATGTTGTCATACTGCCATAATGTATTAATGAAACACTTATGAAACACTTATCAAGTAATACTAAAGCATTCTTATAGAATCAATAAAACAATAAACATCGTTAATTTTCCAAATTGTATAGCTTAGCATAAAGTGCTCTCAAGATTACAGTGCTAATAGCAAACAAGTTTCCACTAAGGCTTCTTGTAACAACTTTGCAACTATACCATAACATATGGCACGCTTGTCCGTTTAATTGAATGATTGGGTACCATCAGTCAATATTTCTGCGACTTGTCAACATGCTATTTTAAATTTAGGCTACTTTCTCTTTTAAATGTCTATTAAGCTTTAAACTGAAACCCGCTAAGTTCGATACACGGAACGTATGTTTTCCTCACATATATAAGTTACCAAATACTAACTCACTGTTTCTGATGGAGTGATGATACTGCAAAATATATGATCATTTGTATGATCATTTCAGTTTTTTGCGTCGAGATGTATCCGTAGCGTAGATACTTTTATGTCATCATAAGCAAACTGTACTTTAAAACAGTTAAATGTGCAATACCTACTTATAACCAAATCAAGTACATTATATTCATATCAGTGTCACTCATTTCCGCCAATGCATTCTAAAAACAACAGTGATACCATACTTCACAGTTGTCTTCACCATGGAATATTGCTTGGACTCGATTTGTTCATAGGGAATTATGGTTGGATCGAAGCCCATTACTGAGCTTGCTTGAAATTGATTGCTGAATAAAAAGACCAGGAATAGTCATAATGAAGGGTGTCAATGATGTATTCTAAAGTTTCCAGTGTTATTTTCGTACTTTAGTTAATCCATGCTAATATTGTCCAGACTTTGGTTGAAACGGCTCTAACACTGGTGGCTATTGGAGCATCAGCATTGACCTTTCTGGGAAAAGCCATTGGCAGCGCACTGAGCTGCAGACAATCACAAGAGTTGATAAAGAGGAATCAAAGTACTAGCGCATGACTGGTGATATGTTAGTGTTGATGAGAATGACAAGATCTAGGACTTGTATCCATTTGTACCTTTTCGGGGAAACAAGCTATTCTAAATCACAGAACACCATGCGCATGATAATGTGTGTTATATGACGAAGACCAACATTGCACATTAATTGGAAGCTTTGTATCTGCACAACCAAATATTTTACACGCTCCCTTGAAACGTAATGAGGACACATGGCTCATAACATGAAAAGGACAATATTGATTTCATGACAAGTGAGTGAAAGAGATGTTTGTTTCATATTTACGATACCATACTGTCTCAATATTTCATCATTGACAAAGCATTAAAATAAATTATGTTAGCTCTTCGAACAACTTATTGCAAAATGAATAGGTTATGGTCTTGATGAATTATATGACTCTTTGCAAACCACTTTACTACTTCTGTATTTGGTGGCACTGTTAATTTTTTCAACATTTAATATAAATTAAAACTTGCAATGACCTTTGTTCTAAACATATTAAACATATTTTTGCATACTTTTGACTTTGAAATTCGGGACAGCGTTTGAGAAGTAATAGAAATTAAACATCTTTCACTAAATTATTTTCACTGGTCCCAATCAGTCATACATAAACTAAAATTATATCCGAACAGAGTGGAGAGATTGGTTTATATTTTATTGTATTTATTTGAATGGGTGTAATTTAAGATAGGAGTAGTACAACATATATACCCTTTTCAGAAGAACAGTTATCTTCCTCGTCTAACCTGTGTTAATGCAACTGCGATATACTGACTGAATCAATGATTTAGCATTTTAATGCGCACTAGTGATGAAAGACTACATCGTGACAGAAAAGTTTATATTATAGAAAATGATTATCAAACAGGCTTATATTCAAACAGCGATGGAAGTACAAAACCACAAACACGATATGTTCAAAATATGAGGATTCTGATCAGTGCAGGATGTAAATGTAAACGGATACTATAAAATAAATTAGGATGATTAACAATAACAAAGTTCGTTCAAATATACTTACCCATTCTTGGATTGCGTTGCCATGTACTCAACGTCTGTACATGTCCTAAATAATTGGTAACACCCACGTTTTTCTATCTGTCAGCAGACCATGGTGTATTCCAATGGAACATTTCTCACTCAAATTATGTTCCGATCATGACCTATTAAATGCACGTGTGCTAAGCCTGTCTGGCTCAATGTGACACAGTGAACTATAATTCTGACCTATTCCACATTAAGATGACAAACATCTCCTGCGAAATCTTTGATTTTTAAAATGATATTCTAATTATCATGTGTTATTATCTCTTATTTAGAGATTTTTAGATTTATTTTATCTCCCTCTCCATTTTATATGTGCATTTTCATTTTTCTTTTGAAGGTTATATTTTACTGCGTTATTATAACAAGATACTGACCAGTGAAATGTTATTGTTATACAAGATAAAAAAGACGTTATTTAATGCTGTTTGTATTGTTGACAATTAGTCACGTTGTCCCTGAGAGTATTAATATAATCACATGTTTGTTGCTTTTTCCTACTCTGCAAGACCAAATCAATCCATCAAAATATCTATTTAGTTTTTTTTTGTTGTTCCTCCTTAACAGTTAGAAAGTTACAATTTCATGAATTATATCAGGGTTTCTAAGTATAGGACCATCTTCTGTGCAGGTCAATATTTGATTATTAGTTTTTCATACAGGTTTTAATTTTAAAACCTTTAGCTATCGCTGGTCGTATCAGAAAGCAGTTATAACATTTTGCGGAGACTCTCCTCGTCTACTCTCCACCTGTGTTTCATGTTCCCATTCACATCTGTTTTCGGCAGTTTTCATTACGTACAAGTCCATCAGGTGTCTGTATGTTACATTTATATGTTGACATCATACGTATTGCCACGAGTCTTTAAATAAGTGACAGAATAGAGGGAAAAGCAACAAGCTTGTAAAAAATCACCAAATTTACTTAAAAAGAATACAAAGTGAAAATGTAAAAAGGAACTGATGGTATTGAATCCTAAATAGTCCCAATTGCAGACATAAGTCCTTTTAAGTAAAGTTTTATAGAGCCCCTATATCACAAACTTTAGTGTAAATTCAAATTAAATACTACACTAAAGTTGCGCATGCGCTAATGATGGTCTCTGTCGTTGTGTTTTATCAAGAGTATTTTATGGAATAAGGGTAATATAATTCCAGGTTTGACTTCACTATAAATGACAATGAATTTCCAATAACATTATTTTATGACCACTCTGTTTTTTCTAGAAAAACATCAATTGAATTTAATAATTTAAAGAAATACATTCAGCCCAAATGTATTAATGAGCTCAGCATAATACGGTTAATTCCGCCAATATCTTTACACACGAATAACATATTTTCAGAAACAAACATTAGTTGCATGGCAGTCGAAGGTGCAAGTCAAAACCCCAGAAAGTTTGTTACTATAAGGCACGTAACAGAAATCACTTATTCTGAGTATAACTATATAAAATACAATGTCCTTGACTCAGCCTAATAACAATAATCCTGACTCGGAGAAAACATTTGTTTACAAAATTGTAACCGTTTTTGGACAAGATCATCGATTAGATACAATGCTGATTACCCACAACATATAACATTTAAAAACAAAATAAAACAATAAACTAACAAACAATGGAAATTAAATATAGATAATACTTGCCATCATAAAAGAGATTTATGGAATAGAACCTTCTTTTATTCTAGTCACATATGCTTGTGACAAAACAATTGCACAAGATTTTTTTTTGGAATTAAACAAAGTATGCATGAAACAATATAATATTTCTTTAAACGTGAAATTGCATCTTCAGTTAGTTATATTGTCTTTTCCCTTGAGTATCTGATGTCAATATTGTATTCCTGCAACATCAAACCTTAATAATCTATTATTTGAGTTTTATATCTTGCCAATGAAATTAAGGGAGTTGTCATCACTAATCACAATAATCGGAGAAGGAGCTGAAATAATATACACTTCAAAGTGTTGTAATGCTTATATCAAACATAAACATTCCTTCTCGAATGTGGAATAATTTTTCTAGTGTTTATTTGATTTGTGGGGGGGGGGGGACCAACACACTGCATGATCTACACTGTGTTTTTGCTTCTTGAATCAATACTGCACCAACCCCAACATCACTTGCATCAGTACACAGATTAAATGCTTGACTGACATTTTGAGCTGAACGAACTAGTACACTCTTAAGTATGGCCTGTAACGTATCAAAAACTTTCTTACATTATTCAAACCAATGAAAATTGGTTTTCTTACTCAATAAATCTCTCAGGGGTTCAGCAATTATAGTAATTTTGGAGCAAAATTTTGAGAGTATACAGCCATACCAAATAATCGCATCAGTTTTATACTAATAAGCACAGGGAATTCATAAATAGACTTACAAATCAGCATCTGTACTTTTTCACGTCCCACAATAAATCCTGGAAATGTAATACAAGTACTAAAAACTCCCTCTTGAATAAATAAATTGTGAATTTGCATCAGTGCGTCGGTCAAAGAATTGCCGTTTTGTCCCTAAATTCATTTTTCAGGTGTAGGTATAGATGATGACACCATCGACGTAAGCATCACAATTATCTAGACCAGATTCAATCATGTTAATTGAACGTACAAGGCGAGCCGTTCGTCCCAAACGGCGTCGCATTATATCGATAGAGTACATCTGGAGTCACGAATGCCGAAATATCTTTTGCCATTTCCGTCAGCAAAATTTGCCAGAATCCTTTCAACAGGTAAATTGAAGTGAAGTGACGAATTTTGTTTCCGAGTTTATCAAAGCAATCGGCGATCTTTGGTAATGCAAAGAAAACTGTTTGAATCCCACTGTTCACCTTTCTATATTCTTTGCAGATGCGGAAAGTATCATCTGGTTCTGGTACAAATATGTACAGTGAATTCCAGTAAAGTTTATTCGGTTCTGTGAAATACTTCTTTATCAAACATTGCGTTTATTCAAACATTCCTGTTTGAGAGGTTTCATCCTGTACGGATGCTTTATTGTGGGTGTGGAATCAATAATTTCACCCTCATTGTAGATGTTATGTGTTCGTGTAGGAACATCTGGAAGCAAGTGCTCATATTCAATAATAGCTCCTTTGGTTCATTCTTTTCATGTTGCTGCAATATGAACGTTTCTGGTCTATATTCTTCATGATTACTAAATTCCGAAGAGTGATTACTCCAAATCACAACAGTCCGATTGCATTCCATCGGTTAAATCCTCGGTGTGTGAGACAAGTACAACTAAATTGATTGCACGAGTAACCTTGCTATCTCAACCAACATACCCTTTAACATATTTAATATATTTTATTGCTTTTATTAGGGTATACAAACAGAGAATTTACAAGAATTAATACATAAATAAATTTCTTTAAAGAAATGAGAACTGCTAAAACAGATCCTATTAAAGAGAAATTAATTCACGAAGGATATATGTACGTCCAAAGTCATGTTATCAAATGTCAATGCGCAATCGTTTAAAGTAAATCTTTTCCTCCTGTCTGTGTTGATATTCTCTAACGTTCTTTGCAATTAAAGAACAGTGACACAATCCAGTCAAGTTATCGTCAATCCCGACTGTATATAGTACATTGCTTCCACTGTTTGGAAACAAATAACAACTGTACCATATAATTATGGAATAATAATTTATGCACAACAGCTCACCATCGTTTTCTGATGCAAATCAATTAGGCCACTCACCTCTACTTTTCTTTTAATAAAAAGTGTTACTTTCCATGATTTAGATATGGTATGATTTACAATTTTGTTTTAAAAAAAAGTTAATTCACTGTTTTTTTTGTGTAATATTTTTCATTATTTATGTTGTGAAAACTGAGAGTTAATAAAACTTAGTTTCAAACCTGCAAATGGATAGTTTTGTTTTCTAGAGATATTTATTGCATCAAAATTATTTTTGACAAGATTGAAATCGAAAATATATGTTGATCCACCATATCAACGCCATACCATTTCAGCTATGAACACAAGCAATAATTAATGTCTATTATCAGACTGATGATACTTTGTTGTTTACTCAGATCATGGCATATTTTTTGAAAAATTAATATTGTTATAAAATGAGGAAGGTGTGAGTTAATAAAGCCTAGTGAAATATACACTTCTTTAACTTTTCTCTCCATCTGAATATATATTGCTTTATCTCTCTGTACATTTGTACGGAAGTGAACTACAATAGTGTATACAGTACGCATATCAATTGATAGCAAACTATCGTAAAAGAAATTAAGTACGTTAATACTTATTCATGTTTTTTTCTTCTTTCTATTTCCTTTTCTAATGCCTCGTTCAATAGCGCCTCTTCGAAAGAAAAATCGTTTGCCCACGGTAATTTTGGAAGAAGAAAAAAAAAACAACGAAAGGAATTAATTATATTGTTTAGATAATCTGAGACGTTGTTTTAATGTTAGTTTTTTCGTAAAATACTAGAAGAAATAAAATTGCGCACATTCGAAAATATTGTTCTAATTGATCGCGCGCAGTGATTGATACGTAGATAGCTACTGTGCAGTGGGGGAAAATCCATGCAACCTAGCTTCGCTCAGATATAATTTCATGTTTCAAATTATTGAAATAAACTTTTCCTATATTCGGTGACAATTTCTCTGATTCAATTGTCTATTTCCTTGTCATGAGCAACCGACATATTGATAATTATGAGTCACTATATCCACCTTTCTGTATAACAAACAATAATGAGTAGATACGCTTTTACCGGAATCGTGACTAAATGGGTAAAATGGAACTAGCTTTCTTGGAATGTCCTAATTAAATCTCCAATTTCCCACACCGTCCCATGTGTAAAGGCTATTGTTACGAAATGAATTCGCTCATGATATCTGACCATTGTCACGACAGAAACACGCTTATGACTATGATAAGGGCACATATAGCACGGATACGAGATAAAAGTGAAACTGAAAGTAACGGAAAACCTCTGGTTTCCAAATGTTTTTTTTTTTTTTGGCACTATTTTTCATTTAGGCATTGCTACCCATAATACAATATATTATGCAAAAGATGTCCGGTCTATACACATTTGCTTCTTAACAGATAAATTAGCTGGGGACTAGACATCCATGTAGGTTACATGTAAAACTATGTATATATATCAACATACAAGTATTCGCTGATAAAAACATGAAGAGAAATGCGCGTAAATCATAGATAAAGTCTTTAACAGACTATCATAATCAGAGAGACTTAATAATAAGGAAATTAGAGTTTACATGTGGTCGTTGAATATATATATATATATATATATATATATATATATATATATATATATATATATATATATATATATATATATATATATATATATATATATATATATATATATATGCTATGTAGTTGCATGATGACATTCGGTTTCCTTTTGGTTTGACCGCTGCATCGGTGTAGTAGTTAAAGCGTCAGCCCCGGATGCGGGAGGTCGCGGGTTTGAAACCCGACGGATTCATAACAAAGACTTATAAAAATGATACCAACAGCTGCCTCGCTCTGCGCTCAGCATTATGAGGTTAGTGTCAGGACTGGTCGTCTGGGTGTCAGTATAATGTTAATGGATGGGGTATCATGTTAAATGTCTGCGGCATAATGCCCTAGTGCTCGGCATCAGTATAAACTGCCACACTGCAGACATCGTAGCGAAATGATGGAAACATTATTAATGCTAAGTTAAAACTCCAAACACACACACACACACACACACACACACACACACACACACACACACACGTTTTGTTTGAAGATAGAGTTTTATTTTGATCCTTATTTCTTTTAATCTGCCACGCTCAGTATATTTGGCGTGTCTTGTATAATTGTACTTACCACGCAAATCGTTATTCCTTTTGTTGGCAGTGGTAGTTGGATGGTGTGTGATAGATGTAACATTGCAGTTAACAAAAATCTCTTCCATATGTTATGTAATTTTACCAGAAATAATAAGTTCCTCTACGAAGTGATCTCTTTCATGTATCTTAAAGGGAAGAGAGGAAAATCATCGTACAAAATTATAAATGATGGAAATAGAAAAGAAGGAATAAAATTGAAAATATAAATAGCAAAAGACAGATAATTAGATCGCAATACATATATGTCAGGTCGGTTACTACGCGCTGTCAAAGGGCTGCATTTCGTTTGTAAAAAACATGGATATTGTTCTCTATTATATCTGCGCGTTCTATTTACATATCTAGACGAGAACTATCTTTGCAAAATAGATCGTATTGATCAGCTACACCTGTTCGACTTTGAATAAAGACGCGGCCTTGTTATATTATTCAATTTGTTGCAGACTGCAGACTCTATTGATTAGCAATCGATTAACGTAGAAGACATTATTCTTAGCAACAAAACTGTTATTGAAACCATGTTCATTTTATATTTTACATGATCTCATAGTTGCCCATTATATACTATATAAGAAAAACCGGTAATACTTCTGAAATGAGGACAATCAAATATGTGTGTGGCCCTGCTTAATACTAGATAACAATAGATAATGTAATACCCAGGACACTGGAATTTAAATATGACGTGGAACGCTTATATTTGCCACTTGCATAGGCTAATATATAAGTGATAAGGACTACTCGTTGGTTCATGCAAACGGATATTAGATGTGCTTAAGTAAACGAAGGAATGCACATGCGATATGCCAGCAAGGCAATATATTGTTTACTTCTATCACTAACATATTTGGAACAAAATTATGTGATGTGATGTGATTTCTATTTTTAACGTAGCTTTAACAATTTTTCAGTCATATCGCTACGATGTCTGCAATGTGGCAGTTTATACTGATATCTAGCACTGGGGCATCATGCCGAAGACATGTAGCATGATGTCCCACCCAGTCACATTATCCTGACACCAGGCCGACCAGTCCTTACACTAACCTCTTAATGCTGAACGCCAAGCGAGGCAGCTGTTAGCACCATTTTTTAAGTCTCTGGTATGACTCGGCCGAGGATCGAACCCACAATCTCCCGCATCCGAGGCGACAAAATCATGTGTGATGTGTGTGTTTGTGTGTGTGCTTTGGATTTAAACGTAGCTTTAAATACATTTCGGTCATATCCAGTGTATCCCCTGGGGTATAAAATTGAGGGTACAAAAAACCCTTTGGTGTCAAAACTGGGGGTCAAATAAAAAATGTGGGGGTCAAAAATGTACTGACACATTTTCATACGACTCATACTTTTACAGCTTGAAATAGGATACTGCAACATGCACCACTCTCTCTCTCTCTCTCTCTCTCTCTCCATACAAATACACCAACATGCACAATTAACAAACAAATGCATTGTCCATTCAAAAAATAATTTTATTAGTTCATTTTTCTTTTAAAGTCGTACTTTTAACAGTCTCCTCAAAAATATTATAGCCCAACACATTACATATAAGCCAATACAAAAAGCCAAATAAATCTTTTTAACCAAATGGGAGTTAATTTACTGCCTTTGATCAAATGTGTACTATCATAGGTTTCATCGTACTTCGTCCTAGAACACATTTATCCAAATATCAAGGAGGATAGTGATTCATCTTCTTTCTAATAAGTTACACTTGAACTTTAAGATCTCTCTTTTATTGCAGTAAAAGTTAAAAACCAACAAAATCTGCAATGACCTGCTGACTTTGTAATCCAAATAACGCATTTGTCTCTGCAAGGTTACTGATTTCTATGTTGTGAAATAATGTCTTAGGTTATAATGTGTTCTCCAGATATCTTATGGCGAACGAGGGCCTATTTTTAAAACTTCTAAAATCCTGTCTAAAATCCTGTCACGAAAGGATTATTCACTTTTGCAGTCTTTGCAATCACGCGATCAGAAGTCACACCGGGAATCATAATGACTATTCCAGTGAAGGGAATAAATTTCTCCATTTTTCATTAAAGTTAGATCCACGGTTACTCTTTTATGTTCTGCTTCTTTCACTTTCTTCGCTAATGCTTTTTAGTGCATGACGTTTTAATCTGGCGATCACTTTCTAGTGCAACGAGCCATGATGTTAAATAACTAGAACAGCTTGCTGAGCTCGATGAAAATCGCGAGAAGCTCTCGAGATTAGGGGAAGCTACTCCGTCATAACATTGCCTATGCTAGTCTGGTTCATTGTTTTTTATGTTCCCTGCGTTGCACTTTGCTATACGAATAGAGGAGACCAAGGCAGGGAGCAAACAAAGCGGGGAACCAGTCAATGCCTATACACGAAGTATATACGAAACCATCCATCGTCCAATGCATTGGGTATTAAATAAATCATGATCATATTATGAAAATCCTTTGCATAAAAAAAGCACGGTAACAAAATGTGTGCATCAATTTTCTCCAGCGTGCGTCCCTGACGCACAAATGTGCGTAAAGGGAAACACTGGTCATATCGCTAAGATATCTGCAGTGTGGCAGTTTACAGTGATGCCTAGCACTGGGGCATCATGCCGCAAATATGTATCATGTTGCTGAGCGCCTACCAAAGCAGCTGTTAATACCATTTTTTAAAATAACTCTTTGGTATGACTCGGCCGGGGATCGAACCCACGAACTGCCGCATCCGAGGCGAACGCTCTATCTACTAGGCCACTGGAGCGGTCTACAAAATCATATATACTTAATTTGAAAAGCATTTTTCATTGAAAATTAAATAATACACATCAATTTATAATTATCTCCCATACTCGTCACAGTGGCTGAATAAACACATTTTATTTTCATATTTAAAAAGTGCGAGCGCGATGAAACGTGAAGCTTTAAATTGTGCTACAGTGTGGTGATAGATTTAATTTCCTTTCTGCAAGTGGATTTCCTTCACTTGTTTTGTAATTGGTTACTCAGTGTTACATATTGTCTGTATATTTTATAAACTAAAGTACTCAATGTTACATATTATATGTATATAGTATATACTAAACTATGTATAAACAGCTCAGGTAACAAATGACAGACAGGGTTCATATAGATTGTGGGCTACAATTCAAGACATTAAATCCATAGTGATTGAAAATGTCACCATCTTATAGACATATTCATTGATAGCTATTAAAGATATATGTCAAATTTACAAAAGATGTTAAAAGTACGTAGACCATACCCGCGGACTATAACACACATTTATGTTTCACTACTGGAGCTAAAAGAACGAGCCTGCATCTATGACTATGATACGATACGCATCAGAGCGTAAAGTTACGAATAAATGCACAAAAGTCTAATACCAGCTAAGCTCCCTGGAAAAATCAACATTTTTATTTTACACTCGATGACAGAAGGAATAGTTGTTTTATCTGGTTCTAATTAATCAAGGCATTTTGACAGTACATGTACATTTTGTCCAATATTATCAAGTCTTGCCCCTGTAAAGTCAGATCTCGGCTTAAACAAACACATGACCTACTGATAAATGATATCGGTCATGTTGCATAATCAACTATTAAGTACACATATGATATTGATAATACTCACAATTATTTCCTAAAACATTAAAAGCAGGTTCTCTACCAGCCAGGTTTCTGACGTGTCAGCAAGTTCGATGTCCTTGGCAATATATCACTGATATAATCTGGAAATGCTTCCCAATCTCAATTACGCAAACTCAAAAGAAACAGTTAGAATATACTTTCAACTAGTTAATCAGGTTTTTGAGATATCACATTCATGTGTAAGACAGCTCTTTGTAGACACACGATAATAATTATACGGAAGAACTGTGAACAAGTCTAGAAATGGGTGAACAAATAATAGTGCATTTACGGGTTTGGTGGTCCATAATTGGTTAATAATAAAAATTAAAATTTTAGTAAAAATTTCTTTTGAGAGCTTATCCTATATGTAATTAAAAAAATATATACACAAATTTCTACTGACGCAATTTTAGTATTTTTACAGGCTTGACTCAGGAGTACTCAATAATGAAAGTAGCACCTGATTCATTTGGTTCAGAATCAATAACATGTGTTTCATGCACATGTAGATAAACAAAATGCCGCGGCTCATATGGTGTTCTCCACACATAAGCTTGCACCAAGGTTAGTTGTGCATGGAAAATTATAAGTCTCATCATCAGCACCCAGAAATTTTAAATTATTGAATTTTGAATATGACAGTGTTTCCATAGGTTAACTATTAGAGTTGAATTAGTACCGTGAGTCCTTGTGGACCTTTGTATGGCCAAGCTATCTCATGGGGCATAACTCTAGTTCTAATGCTAAAATTGTTACACTAAGAGTGTTCATCTCATTAACAAAAATAACTGCTTCTCTGTAATATTTCAAATAATTCAGACCATTTTCAACAAAAAAGGTATTCTTGTATCAACCATGCCACCCAAGCAAGCTACGGGAAACAAAGGAGCAAAGAAGGCTGTGACAAAGTCATATTTGTGTGAATAATAGCATAGTAGAGAATTGGTGAGACATTTCATTACTAACACCTTTTACATTTATTTTGTTATTATACATAGCTATTTATCTTGATCTGGTCTTCTGCATGTAAATAATCCCGGCTGGGATTAACAAGCAGTAGACGGGAGTGAGATATACTCAGCATAAACATATCATCGTCTAAAACTTTTGTGTTTAGACACATAGCACTTTAAACATTCTCTATATTTAGGGACCAGCCTAAATCTGTTTGAGTGACCCCTAAAATAGATATTTTGACCAAAAAGCAGGAATATTTACCGCCTTAATTTAGGTGAAAACCCTGCCAAAACTTACTTTTATAGAAATAGTAGTGTGAGACCTGTAGTTTTTGTTTTGCAAGCAAGCCTTCGTTGCAAAATGGAAACGGAGACTATGCCTGTAAGAGCCATACCGAGAGGTTCGAAAATCAAACGGTATTTCCACACTATAATCGAAGACACGAGGATGAGTGTCTGTCACCCAGAGGGATGCCAAACGCTCGATTTTGGGGACACAGCATCCATGCCTAGACAAGGGGAAGTACTCATGGGCCTACACACTCTTGGCATCGATATAGGGAAGATAGATGCCTTACAGAATGGAGGGATAAACAAATTTGTTATTTATCCAAAACTCAATATATCTCTGATTGAAACTGACACAATCGAGATAAAATGGATGCCAGTTATGGTTACTAAGACACCTCCTCGGGGCCAAAGTGATTACTCATAAAATGGCCACTGTGTGGGGTTTGCCCCCATCAAGTTTGGAAATAGACTAGTTTAAGTGAGTAAAGAAGATGCGAAGAAAATACCTGTCTTTTTCTACGTTCTTGGATTTCGAATGAAATCATGGTATAAGAGGTGTGAGAACGATAGGATATGTCCCATGTGTCATCAGATAGGACATGCCCCCAGGGACTGCCAGGCGACAAATGCACAACAAGTGGGAACTTATGCCAGCAAAGTAGCTACTCAGAAACCACCACAGTAGCAGCAGCAACAACAACAACAACAACAAATGGGGAACGTAGAACAAATTTCGGAGATACTCAAGCTTGTAAAGCAGGTGAGGGAAGGAAAATAAACAGAAGAAGTGATTCAAACACTACCGGAACTCGACATAACCTACATAGAAGGACATAAAACCGTAGAATGGGAGCAGTTTCTAAGTCCCAACAAAACAGGAAGGGTTCCCACACAGGCAATGGAAACAGATGTAAACACCAAAAACAAATTCGAGGGTCTTTAGATTGAACCAACCCAAAAGGAAGAAGAAAATGAAAGCATAGCAGCCACGCCCTTAACATCCACACCTCTACCTAGGAGAAATAGGAAAAGAAGAAAAGCGGACTCTATATCCCCCCAAGAGAGGGATACATCACCAATAAAAAAGCCAGTCAAAAGACCCAAACCAAACAAAAAAAGATACGAGAAGAAGAAACAGATGAGGAAACAGATCAGGAGGGTGAGAGGGAAACAAATGCTTCTGAAGAGGATGAGGAAACTGACCACGGAAATAACCAAGAAGATGAATCAGAATATGAAACAGGAACGGAGATGGATACAGAAGAACACACCACAAATGAAGAGACAAAAGAAACAATTAGGACCGAAACAACGGATGGAACAAACAGTACACTACAAGAAACAACTCCAAGAAACACACTAACATCAGAAATTGAAATTACACCCAGTTCATCTGAGGGGGGTGGGGAAACCAGTACACCCATTTCGCAAATTACAATATAATTCCAATGAAACAAAATTATTTATAGTATAACCATCAATGCGACACCCTGATAAGAGACAGGAATGGAAGGAATAAACTTACAGCTCCTGTCTATTAATGTTAATGGGATTAATAAAGATAAAATACCAAAGTTTCCAAAAGACCTAAAGTATGATTTAATCTTTATTCAAGAAACGCACAATGGTTTTAATAACGAAAACAGAATATTGTGTGAAAGTTATTTAGATGGCATACTCTTGATGAACGACTACGAAGGAAATGATGTTAAAGGGGGAGTAGCGACTCTTATAAAAAATAAAAGGGGGCTAAACTGGGAAAGAGTAGAGGAAGGAAAAATTTTCAAAGGAAGGCTCCTACATATAGTTATAGAAACAACTCACTTTATAAATATATATATATGCCAGCTAATAGAAATTACAAGAAAATATTTCTAGAAAAATTGTCAAAATACCTGGAAAAGTTTTCCATGGAAAATGTAATAACGGGGGGAGGGATTTTAATTGGGTAGGTGATAATATAGACAGGGAAGGCGACCTAGCACCAAACGACATAAGAATCAAACCGGAAATGGAACTTTTCATCAAGAAACACAATTTAATAGACATATATAGAAGGTTAAACTTATTAAGAAAAGAATACACATATGATTATAAAATAAATAAAGGAAGTAGGTTAGACAAATTTCTCTGTGCCAATTACAATGAAAAAACATACAAAAAAGCTGGGTAGAAAATTTTAAAATTTTGGACCATAAACTTATATATATGACTATGGAAATTGCAAATAGGAAAAG